>CM077798.1:26783688-27205783 GCA_039737535.1 Lagodon rhomboides | reverse complement strand
GTAATTTGTAAGCTGTGATTTTGTCGTCCTGTTCTGTTAACTGTGATCTGTTGCGTGTCGGTCCGTCCTGGGATCCTCCTGAAGTTTCTTCCATCTTTTCTCAACATGGCAAGTTGTTCCCCTCTTGAATCGAGGATCAAGAATCGATTTGATTTACCTTAAAGACAACTAGAATATTAAATACATTCTGAACGTGTGTTATACACAAGAAGAATCAGTGAAAACTTGAAATAAAAGATAATAGACACTCCAAAGAAGCAAACAATGAGACAGTATTGGATTACTTAGTAACAGTAAAGTGGGGATTTTAAAAGATCACAGTTTGAAATGTAGTAAATAAATTAGATTTACTCGTCTTGTCTTGACATGTTCTGTAACACACCTCCTCCAAAAGTAAAGAAATACGACACAGAAACATCCAAGTCGACTTACTGACTTCCTGTTTATTCTTATTAGGCATGCTAACTTAATTAGCCAACAGTTAGCCTCTTTATTTCTATTATATGTCCTGTGCAATAACTCTGGTCTTCTTAGCAAGACGAGTGCAATACATATTTATTATATACTTTTTTATGATTATTCAACATTTTACCTGCTTACTTGATTTTATACTTTGTGGGTGGGTGCAGTCGTACATCGAGGCTAATGCTAAGCTAGCTGTTGATGGTCAGTAAGCATCTCCAGTCCTCCAGCAGTGAGTAAGACGCACAAACACACTGACGTCCTGCATCCAGGAGTCAAATCTGTTAAATGTAGAATTATTTTCACAGAGTCTGGTGTTTGGAAGGAAAAAAAAACTTATTTCTATATTATATTTGAATTTGCTATCAAAGTCGGCACTACAGGCGGCATCTGTTGAGACTGTGGGGAAAAAAATGGTATAACTTGTCTTCACTCAGCAGGAGACACACACACACACACACACACACACACACACACACACACACACACACACACACACACACACACACACACACAGAGTACCAGTAGGTGGCACTGTGGTGTCACCGGAGCAGAGAGGGGGGGTCCTCTCTCCTCTGCACCTCGCCATTGTTCACTCGGCGCTCTGCTCATTTGAGTTTGTAATTTAGAGCCGAATTAAAGCGCCGGCGCTCCTCCGTCCGCCGCTCTGCTTTACACATCAAAGTCAAACGAGCTGAGTGCTCGGAAGGTCGCGGAAAGGCTCCGTCTCCTATCATCTCCCATCATCTGTGCGCGAGCTGCGCCGCAGCCTCGGCCTCGGCCTGGGAAAACACATTAAAGGGGGAATCTACCCAAAAAGAGAGCTGCTTTTTTCTTTTTTTCAGCTTGGACGGTGTGCGAGAGAAGCCAGAGATGAGCAGCTAAATTACTGCAATCTCACTGCAATAAATAACAGCGAGGCCGGGTAGTTTATTCTCTCATATCTATAGCGTTAAGATCTGAGATCATAGCAGGGATGGTTTTAAAAATTCTGTGTTTGGGGCCGTGTGTCTCATTAAGACGTCTTCTTCTCCACACAGTTATCAGCCAAGAGGACACAATAAGAACAAAACCTCCCGTGGTTTCCTATTACGCAAGTGTCAATGATGAAACCCACCGAGTACACAAGTACGGCAGACCTAACGCGCCCAAATGTCTGCGTATAACCTCGTTAAATGTGCATGAAAGCCAGCAGAGAAGAAGAAGAAGAGGAGCGAGGAGGAGGCTGACAGAAGGAGGCTGCTCCTGCATCAAAGACAAACAATAAGGAAACTGATAATGTTTATTATTTATGCCTGCCTGCATGACGAGAGAGATGTACAGTGAGCGACGCAACACCTTTTCATGTCGAGGCCTCTGTGGCGGCGGGGAGATAAACTCGCGCGAAAATCGAGCTAAAAATGTTTGTATGCACGGCGCGGTGAGCCTGTGATGTTTTATTACAGTAACTCTCGCTGACAGTCCAAAGCACATCACTCACTAACGGCGCTGACCTACGCGTCACACACACACACACACACACACTGTGTTCTGTGCAAAGCCTTTCTCTGAGTGGCGTCGGCTTCCATCTCGACGTGTTTGAAAGTGTTGTTCGACCCCCAAGAATCTGAGCGTGCCTCCGCCGCTGACAAATGGGATTAGACGTCGAGAGAACCCGCCGTGTTCGGAGGATTGACTGCCTCCGTGTCGCAGTTGTACCGTATCCAATCCGGGTCAGCGGTGAGACGGCAGCTGCGTTTCATTATTATTCCCCCTGTCATATCGCATCAACCCTACAGAATCACCGCCGCGTCTCCGTGCATGTGTCGACTGTTTCTTTACACCTGCAGCTGGAAGGTGTGTGGCGGCGTGCGGCATGCGGCGTGCTGATCCATCACGGCTAATGCGTGGTGAAATTGCCGCTGGCCTGTTAGGGTCATCCGTGTGCACGTACAACACACCACTCCAGCGCCTCCGACCTGTCGGAGAGAGGCCATCAGTAAACATTTACAGGATCATAAAAGATGCGCTGCAGGTGTTGACATGAGCAGCCAGAGTAAACTCCCCGGAGCGAGCGGGAGAGCAGAGCGGAGAGTTTTTCCTCTTGAGTTATCTGGCAAGAGTTCACGTTAAAGAATATATCGCCTCGCAGGAGCGGCGAGCTGACGGACGCGGCGAGGAGCAATCACTGCACGCCATTGATTTGTTGTTTTTGTTTGATCCCCCCCTCCGAGCAGACACCGGGAGCTCAGCCGCAACAATACATTTCATTTTATTACAAACTTACCGGATATTCTGCGGCTCCGTCTTAAACAAGATCTTCTGCCTTTTTTTTTTCTTGGCGAACTCTCAAAACCTGCCACACACAAAAAAACAAAAGGTTCTCTTCCTGAAGCACAACTCAAGTTTTATCATAATCAGCCAACCAGAAGAACGTACAGCTCTGAAAGTGAAGAGCCTCAAACCTGCACTGGTTTCAAAAAGAAGTCTGATTGTATTTAAGCTTATGAGAAAATGAACACGCTCTCCTATTCAGTTCATGGTTTCAATTACCAGTTTAAGTCGACTACAAACTACAGCATGATTTTATTTTTGATTAAATAAGTCAATGAATCATTTCAGTCGTCTTTGAAGAACAAAAGGTAAACATTTGCTTCTTGTTCACTGAATCTTTCTTTAAAAATTATTATTCTCTAACTAGTTGAACTGATTGATGGAGAATAATAACACAGAGTGTCCAAAAATCGTAATCAATTAATTAATTTCCTTGTGAGGCAGCTGGATTCTTCGGATCACGCGATAATTTGATCTTGCACATCCATTTTTCAGCACTACTGACCGAGCACACAGTCGTTGGACCAATCAGCTTCAAGAGGTTAAACTCCACTGGTTTCAAAAAGAAGTCTGATTGTATTTAAGCTTATGAGGAAATTAACTTACTTCCCACTTGATTTATGATCTCAGTACACACTTTCCTATTCAGTTTTTGGTCTCAATCACCAGTTTAAGTCGACTACAAACTACAGCATGATGTACGTTTTTATTTATTTTTCGATTAAATGAGTCAATGAATCGTTTCAGTTGTCTTTAAAGCATAAAAATGTGCTTCTTGTTCACTGAATCTTTCTTTAAAAATCATTATTCTCTAACAAGTTGAACAGACTGATGGAGAATAATCCACAAAATCGTATTGAAGGTATTGATAACGATCTTTTAATTTCCTTGTGAGGCAGCTGGAATCTTCAGCAATAATTTAATCTTGCACATCCACCTTTAAGCACTTCTGACCGAGCACACAGTCCCTGGACCAATCAGCTTCAAGAGGTTAAACTCCACTGGTTTCAAAAAGAAAGTCTCATCATATGTAAGCTTATGAGAAAATCACACTGTGGGAGACGATCAGCGTTGAGAAGATGGGAACAAATCAGGAACAAACTTCTAATCAACAGACTGTTAACATGAAGTTTCTCCAGGTCAAGAAGTCTAAAGTTACTTGTTTCTGTTTCTTATTTCTTTGACATGTTTAAATTTGCACGCTGACCATTTTCCTAATGATTTGTTCCTGCTTACCCTTGAATCCGGAAGCTAAACGGCACACAAACAATTTAAATTTCCGTCCTTTTTATGCATATTTTAGGACATGCTGTGCATTATTTCCACACGATTATATATTGGGCACAATTAGCGACTCCAGCCTGCATGATTAATGCATGAGAAACACAAGCCAGAGACACCAAACGCACATTAATAATCAATTCTGAGCATGTTTACATAATATTCACATCCATATGCCACATTAGCAGCTAACGCTGACGCTGAGCCCGTATACGTTCTTTGCATTACATATGTATTCGACGAGCAATATTGGCTTCCATTACTTAGAAACCTTTATGCTAATGTTTTCCTTCATTCACAAAAGTTCTTTCTCTCACTCTGCACAGCGACTAATGTGACATATGGGTGTGAATATTAATGTAAATGTGCTCCGAATTAAAATGATTCAAGTGTGATTTTATTTAGAAATCTGTTGT
The DNA here is from genome assembly GCA_039737535.1 of Lagodon rhomboides. Lineage (NCBI taxonomy): Eukaryota > Metazoa > Chordata > Actinopteri > Spariformes > Sparidae > Lagodon > Lagodon rhomboides. The sequence goes on along the minus strand of CM077798.1, from coordinate 27,201,311 downwards.
CTCCGTGCAGCGCCGAGCGAAAAGGGTTTGGCAGGACGACGCTCTGCTCGGAGGGAACATAATTAACGGAACGGTAATCATGAAACTATGAAGCAGCAAAACATTTCTTAACGGAGAGACGACGTCAGTAACTAATAACGTGTGAAACAAGTCGTGGTTGATAATCGTGCACGTGTCGTTTCACACCTGATTGACGGTTAAATATAAGTCAGGTGTTGATGTGCAGACAGATGTCAGTTAATGGGACGGACGGGATGTTAACGAGCCGGCGTCGTTACACACAATATACAGGTGTCTGTTTTTAAGTCGCTTATTATGATTTAGTATATTATTGTTCTAACTTAAACACGACTTACAGTTAGTTAAATACATACAGTAGGTCTTTAGGTCTGGTGAGGAGTGTTTTTAGGTGTTATAAATGTCAGTAACACGTTTCTTTCCTTTTTTATAGAACTTTATTGTTCTTTTTTGAGTTAACAACATGTACAAGACACAGGAGAGTCACGTTTGACACACACAAGTATCGAGTTCAATTCTTAGTTGGAGAAATGAGTCCTAGTAATGATAATAAGATAATGAAGCCCGGAGAATTAATAATCACAATAACAGTAACATCAATAATGACTCAAGAGGGTCGACTTTCGGGTCTAAAGTCGACAGAGTGACTCCATCAAAGGTAATTTGATGAAAAATATGATTACTCACCCTTCTCGCCAAGAACGAGGTCACATCTGTCAGTTAGAGCTAGCTTCCGGTTAGCTTAGCATAACATAATGCCTGGAAACAACAAGGAAGGTTTAGCCTTGAAGGTCCGGCCTGTCCTCAGCAGAAAAACAATCATGTAAGTCAGATGTTCTGTGCGTAAATATACGTATAGGCTGTAGTAATTATTACAGCAGCAAAGGAGGCAGTCAGGTGAAGTACTCTCCCTTTTCCACTGGTCAGAAATCCCACTTAAACCCACTAAGAACGACTTTTGTGTCCAATGAGAATGTGTGTGTGGTGGTGTGTAAATATAGAAGGAGTTTGGGATGTGTTCTGTTGTTTTCTCTTCTGTTACAACTGTTTCTGGTGCGTTCGTGATGTGAAACGTAACGCTTCAGATAAAAATCACAGACGGCTTCCCTGCAGGAAGTTGGAATGGGGTCAACAGGGGATTTTAAGCGGGTTGACCTCCGTTTTAAAAAAAAACCTTCCAAGGAGGTCGGGGTGGACGGTCGGGTTAAACAAGCACAGATTTTGCTGCTTGTGGTAATAAAGTCATATCACGTACGCAACGTAAGCTACATACGATCGTAGCTGAAGTGACGTAACGCACCAAACCAACCGAAATCTCTCCGAACGTCGACAGTATGACGACGGTACGATACGCCTGTCGATGCTACGCTGCAGCAGTGACGTCATGGTGCTCATTAATCTTGTTTATTAGATCTGTGTAAAACCCAACGTGACTATTTTGCAGTTTTCCCACTCGAGGAAGTCAGTGCAGCGCGTGAAGAGGAGATAAATAACAAACTGTGATTCTACAGTCGTCATTTTTACACTTCAGTTGTGTATGACATGTGAGTTAGTGAGCTTTAGAGGAGCTCTGCCGGCTGTTTTCTCTGTTTCCAGTCTTGACAGCAGTCTCGGCTTCAGCCTTGGTGGATTCGGCCTCCTGGTCCCAGCTCAGCTCTGTGTTTCAGCCCCTCGTAAACTCAAAAGGTAAGGTCAGGTCACATCCACACTGTTGTTTTCCTGCTGTCAACAGTGTGCCCCCTAGTGGCCGTTATATACTGCCTACAAATCCAAATCATCATAAAAGACTCTCTTCACTCTGCAGCTGCAGTAAAAACGTTACAAGTGTGCTGTTGTGTCCTGGAGGCACGCCGCGGCACAATGCAACCGCGATCCAGAGCTGTAAAAGACTTCAGCTCCTGCTTTGACCCTCAGCGCTCCGGATGGAAGCGAGCGCAGCTTTAACCCTGCACTTTATCCAACTCTGGAGACTCAGCCGAAATGTGGAAACAGTCGGTGTCAGACGGGGGAGGTATCATCGCTGACAGACTGCTGCGGGGCAGAAAACTCCATCACATCCTCTCCTTCACCTCTCACCTCTTTACCCCTCACCTGAAAGCTGATGTCGCTCCTCCTCCTCGCTCAACTTCTGCAGGAAAACAGAGTCTGAACTGCGAGAGCTGCTGCAGCTGAGCGAGAAGGGCGACGTGACGAGTAGACAAAAGCCATCTTTCTTTCTCCCGTGGCTCACGAGTGGAATATAATAAAGACGAATGTTTGTTTTTGATTGCTCCCGACTGTCGGAAAAACTCTGCGACGTGGCCGATTCTTTTCGACAGAAAGTCTGGTGGACGGAGGGAGAATCGATGCGTCATCTATTATGTCCAGTGCTTAATGAAAAGGCTCCGCTGCAGATGAATTAAGTGCTGCCAAACGGGAAGTCTTCAGAGGCCTTTCTCTGCCTTTAGCTTGATGTCATGATCGGTTTAATACTCGGCCTGCTTGTCCACCGCTATTGATCCCCCGCTTAATGGCTTTTCTTACACAAGCATCATTCAAACTGCACTTTATAGCTGTTGTTCTTTTACTCCGCGAGTCTGTCTTACATCGCTTATCCATTAATGTTGCAAAGTGTCCATCTATCCATCTGTTTGTATTGACCTTTTTGAAAGTGCAGGACTTTTAAAAGCACTTTCGTAGTAAGAGGCTCCGTCCCTGCATGTGTAAGTATTCGCCTACAATAGCCGTTTTTATTCTGGGCAGTAAGCCACCAATCTGCCGTCCTTTTGGCGGCTCGCTCCGCGGATTTAGACAGAAGGTCTGTTTTGTTCCACCAGTTTTGCCCCTCGGAGGGTAACGTTACACTTATTTGCGCCTCCATTGCTGTGTAAATCCGAGGCGGCAATGTGGTGGCAAATGCTGAGATGGGCGGAGGTGTGGATGACGTGCACTGCTGCGCACCCACAGCCGGGAGTTTTAAAACCAGGAAACAGCTGATCACAGCAGTCAGTTCGTCACTTCATCCACCAAGATGAGCAGCTGGAAAGCCGCTGAGATCCGGGAGATGCTAGCGTCTCCTCGCTCTCTGTAGCTGTCTTGGTTGTCCGCTTGTTGTTGTAGCGGCGAGCTAATAGCGGTCGCTACTTTCAAATTAAAAGCCCCCCGCTAAGAACCCAGTTCTAAACTCCGATGGGGTGCAATGTAAAGCTCTTATTTTGAAGAAAAACTGCGAAAAACTGTCCCATAAGGAATGAATGGGACGGGGTCAAAAAAGTCGCAAAATCATCGAGGTTTTTCAAACATCTCCTGCTCTGGCAGACTTTGACCTAGAGACACCATTCAAACTTTAAAATGTAGGCACAAGTCTTATCTATTTGAGTTGTATTTGAACTTTCTTTGTACGATGTTTAGTTTTTGAACGGTGACCCTTAATTGATCGTGAGTGATTTCGAAAAAATTCAGGATTTTCAATGAGTGTGTATTGCGGAATGTTCGCGCAGCACCAACTGGCAGAGTGGGGGAGCCTGAAAAAAACTCTCCGAAAATGTTTCTTTAGATGACGATCCTAGCCACAGATTTCACACTACAATAGTGATATTTTCCAAGAACGTAGCCACACTTGTCTTCTGTCTGGCAACGTGTCCACTTTATCGGGAGGATGTACGGTTTTTGAATTATCTGCGTCTAACCGACACAAACTCCAGCAACTGCCCCATAAGCCCCAATGTTAAACGGGAAGAGGATTTTGGGAGAAAAGCAGAAACTGCCCTGCTTCTCTTCACGCCCAACTTCCTGCTTCACGTCACGTCACATGTTGACGCCTACCAGAGGAGGAAAAGTGGAGGCTGTTTGGAAAAGGAGGAATATTACACCTCCCTTTTAGACAGACAAGGAGGCACATTGCAGCCTTTACCTTGCTGCACATGTGCCACCTTTTCTATCTAAAAGGGGCTAATGATTGAGATAGTAAAGTAGCATTGGTTAGCGTTAGCATGAATGGTTTTCTGTGTCGTCTTCCTGCAGTGAGTGATGGGATCCTACAAGAAAACACAGAATTCTCTGCCAAAGTTAAATATCTGATATTATTTCTCATGTTTTCTCTCTAATCTTCCTGCAGCTTTGATATCTTTTCATTAATGAAGGAAAGAAGACGCTTCACACAAAGTCAACGGCCTATTCTGTGTGTCTTTTTTTTTAAGGGCAGGGCGTTCGAGTATCAGGAGAAAAACAACAAACTTTTATTTAAGGACTAATGCTTCGACACCACGCGCCTCTTCATTAGAGCCTAACAATACAGATCCTCACTTCCTCTTATAAACTTCCACTAATTGGGACTAAATTCAGGAAGGAAGGCTGGAGGGGCAATCAGCTGCACGCAGGCAGCGCTCACAATTAGAAAAGTAAACTTCTATAAGTAGTAAGTGCAAATAAAATGACAACATTAAATGCAAAGAACTCTTCTTAGATAATCTCACCTCGCTGCAAAAACAGGGAGGAGGCCGTGAACTCTGCGTGTAGGAAGGGTTTACAGGAAGTTAATCATTTAAATTTAAAATGACAGCTTTGAAATCATGTGGATGGTTCAGTGCCTTGTGACAGGCTGAACAGTGTCTCTGCGGCGAGGGGTGAAATTTCACTCCGGCGCTGATTCACCTCTGGAGGTAGTATCAGGGCCGCATTATTGGCGAACCGAACCAGTGTGAACGGATCAGCCGGCTTCGCGTATTGAGGGCGTGTCGATCGGACGGTCGGTTAACTACACAGGTCCATCACTCAACTAAATACAGAGAAATGTCCCACAAAGCAACGTTACAGGACCAAACAACAGTAACGTAGCAACTGTAACTGTCTTTGGCAACTTATGTGAGGAAAAGAATACCACAGATATACGCGGAGAAGCGTCTGTCTGTACTCCGACTCTTCGTCACATTTCTGTCAGAAAAACAGCGTCTGTCACCAGCAAAAAACTTTAACTCACCGAGTGTTTGTGTTGAAAATAAATCTGAGCGACAGTCAGTCCTCCAGACCAAGACTTCGGTGAACTTTCCCCCGGAAGACAGCCTCTGAAATTGTGTAATTTAGAGCTGAAATGTAACTTTGTCACTTTCCAGGATGTTTGGTGGGTCAGGATCTCAATCACTGACACATCACAACAGCATCCATATGATTATAAACTATCCGCGGGTTTAGATTGACAGGGGAAACACCTTGAAAACACACCGATGTCATCATCATGATGTGTACCGTCACGCCTCTTTAGGAGCCGCAGCGCCAGATTTCTGTGTGAATTCAGCGTCGGTTCGTCTTTAATGCAGAGCTGCTTCGCTCTGTGTGAATCACTATCGGCGGATATAATGCATCTTCTCCTGTGTGAAAGGGGTTATTGTCCCTGCGGTGCTGATCCACCTCTGGAGGTAGTATCGGGGCCGCATTATCGGTGAACGGATACGCCGGCTAGTAGTAACTGTAACTGTCTTTGGCAGCTAACATGAGGAAAACAATACTGCAGATATACGTGGAGAAGCATCTGTCATCCTGTCTGTCATCCTGTCTGTCTGACCGACTCCTCGTCACATTTCTGCCCGAAAAACAGCGAAAACACACCGACGTCATCATCATGACATGTCGTCACGCCGCTTTAGGAGCTGCAGCGCCGGATTTCTGTGTGAATTCACGTCGGTTCGTCTTTAAGGCGGAGCTGCTTCGCTCTGTGTGAATCACCATCGGCGGAGAATTGCCGAACCGCCGCTGCTCCTGTGTGAACGGGGTTAGTGAGCCAGTCGAAGTAGATAATGAGTGAGTTTTGGGTGAACTGTCCCTTTAAACATCTGCTTTGAGTTGCAGAAACAAACCTATTGAAACATAAATCATGCTTTAGTTGTCAAGTTTGTATTATATATATGACTATTAGTAAAGTTATTTGCAAATAGATAACATGTAATGATTAGACAACGCTGTCAACTTTCTGCCAAACAGTCTGCGACCAGCCTGCACAGAAGAGCTCTGACCTCAAACTCCAGCCGAGACCTTTGGGTTGAATCAGAACATCGACTGCACGCCGGGCCTTGTTGCTCAACATCGGTGTCTGACCTCCGTCACACTGAATCCCTGCAGCCACGTCCAAAATCAACAGCGGAGGCTGCTGTCGGAGCGTGCAGCAGCGTAAACGCACGTGGACTTAATTAGATATCCAACGAGCACATCGTTTTATCTCTCGACCGATCTTGAATTAGATTTATACGTCGTACAGTATGTAAATGCAGATGTCTGTTACCTGCAGCCCGAGCCCATAAATCAGCTCTCTAGTGGCCTCAGCGGATCGGCCCAGAAGCCTCGGCGGGACGGCAGAGTGCAGCGACACGGCGGCGTGCCCTTGTTAAAGTGCCCTCGGCGGTTTATGTATCTGCTGGCACCGTGAACCGCGGCCCTGGGATTTATAACACCTCATTACCGAGCCATCATAAAACCCTCATGTTTATAAATGTTAATGCTCCTGATTTATATTTAAATGTCATCTGTATGTCGCAGTTGAAAGGTGTGTTAATGAGGGGGGACGGCGAGGGGAGGCGAGGGAGGAGAGAGACCCGCGGACGGACAGACGGAGATGTCAGATGAGAGGAAACGGAAGTGAGGGAATGAGAAATGAATTTCCCGTGACGACTTTTACACCTTGCGTCTTTTTTGTTCTTCGCTTTGTGCTCGGCAATTTGTCATGAAAGCCGCTCGTCCCGTGTGGCACATCTGCGATCAATTAATCATGGATATCGCTCCTTTAGCCACAGTCACAACTGCCACTTTCCTTTGTGCCAGTTTGCTGACGATTCTTTGTTATGCTGATTAATAATTTGATGTACAGAACAGCATGTGTGTGTGTGTGTGTCTCATTCCAGATGACATCTCACACATACGCTGATAATATCTGTCTTTTGGAGGAGAGAGGAGGAAAAAGAGTCCCTCCCTCTGCTCCTCTCCTCAGGAGGTGACATACTTCCACATCAAAGCTGGAATTGTAGCTTATTAGTGTGGCGGCGTGAGACCGGTGGTGCGGTTCAAACGCTCGCGCTCACTTTCAATTACACTTCTGGAGACAGATTCATATTTATATCTGGGAGAAAATGTGATCATCAAAGCAAACAAAGCGCCGCACGCTCACCCTCCTTCCTCCTTCTGAAAAGTCAGAGCTCCTGATTCGAGTCCAAAACGATCGAGTTTCAGCGCCGAGCGTGTAAAACGCAATTCTTATCCACTTACGGCGGATAAAATCTGATGTTTTTACGCATCACTCCTGGTTTTAATGATTCGTTTCCACGACAAAGCGAAAGGTTGCTGAAACTTTCAGATCAGATGGACTCGATAGCCAGGAAACATGTTGGAAACGTATCTGTGGGTAAAGCGAGTTCATTTCCCCGGAGCGAAACAGGTAATATGTTCCAGATCCCTGGTAATAGATGTCATTTCAACAGTTTCGACAAAGATACGACCTTCTGGGTTGCCAGCTTTTTTTACTTCCTCCAGATTCGCCTTGACCGACAGGAATTGCATTCCACCGCTTTGGCGCAGAATCACACGGCTCTGATTGATCTCCGTCGCTCCCCCTCCGACACATCTCGCTGTTTTCTATCGCCCATCCAAAACTCAAATGTGGGCAGCGGAGCAGAGGCCGGGGTCGAGATGAGGCGAGGTGAGCGAGCAGAAACCACCACAGCAGAGAGACGCCTGACACACGGCCCAAAATATTCTGCTCATCAATGATTTCACATTAACGACGGTTCGAATGAGAGTCAGATGGTGGAAGTCTCTACCTCAAATTCACCTCTCATAAGGCCAGAAACTAGCAGCAGCAGCAGAAAGCCCTTTTATCAGAGAAGCTAGAAGGGTCATTCCATGAAATCGGTGCCTTTTGTGTCCCCAAGAAATTATCAGTCATAAAATTACAGTAACAACAAACAAAGATGTAATTTGAAAATATAACATTACCATGTCTTCTCTCCTCAATAAAACATCAAATTAAAATCAATTAAATATTATTTTAAATAATAAAAATGATTTTTAAGCTGATGAGGGTGAGGTTTTTGGCCTGTCCCTCACTGTTGTTGTTGTTGTACGTCAGCAGGACTTTTAATTTGTAAAATGGCAAAATGCTAAAATGTTCACATTTGCATATTGTTTTAAGTATGATCTTATTGTGAAACAGTGTTTTTGGTAAAAATATATATTAATTGTAATAAATATTTACCAATTTATCGGTGTCCCCTAATTTTATGTCAACCCTGTTACCCTAACCAAAAAACCCTATCAAAATAACGGTACATTCTAGATTTGACATGATTTACAGGAGGTTGCATCATCTCTGAACCAGGATGCTAACAGCTCAGTGACAAGTAAGTTTTGCTCATCTCTGATGTGCTATTTTTGATGTTTTTCCAAGGTTGAACCAGGGGGACAAGCATACAACATCAACCCTGTTACCATTTTTTAACATATAAATCCAAACAATTATTTATTTCTCATAATATAATCAATATCTACATGTAATTTCCTTTCAAAGTACATAGCATGTGCTTTAGCTAACATTTGTTTTAGCTAGCAATGGGCAAATTAGCTTGAAATGGTCAACCCTGTTACTGTCAACCCTGTTACCTTTCCAGTAACAGGACTTGACTAAAACAGTTATAAAATATGAAATTCCATAGCTGAGATGGCACAATATAATTTCTTGTCATTTTAAACTGTCTTTAATTCCTGGCTACTGAAAAAATAGCAATTAAATATAATTTAAATTTTAACTTTTCAAAGTTGAAAAGGCACCGATTTCATGGAATGACCCAGAAACCCACCGTTCAGGACGGATAGAGCTAGCGACTAGCTGGTGAACAAACTGCAGTAGTCGTTGTTAAGCAGCTAAAGATCCAGATATTTCCCTCACAATTTGGTGGAAAGCAAAACAAAAAGGAGAGTGAATACTGGACTCACAGTTATCAGTCGTACAGGAACACGACCCCAAACTAATGCTAATGTTTCTTTGCATCTGCTGGATGTGCAGACATGTTAGCAAAAAACATCTTCTACTTGCTAATTTCTAACGTCTGTTGTTCGGTCTCGGGCCTGTCGTGTAGTTCAGTGTTGTTATCAGAGGCTTTTTTACTAAAAACATCTGTTTGCTCCAACTGGAAATGAAGTTAGCGAGAGCTGAGGTTGTGGGCCAAAACAATTAGCTCACAAAAAGGATCCATCGACGGGAGGGGAACTGCAGAGGTGGGCGATTTCTCTGCGGACCTCGTCACTTAGTGCCACCTTTTCATAGTCATTTGATTGATAAAAAAATTGATCGGCGCAGCTTTGAATTACTTTCACACTTGGCTCCGACACTCGCGCCGTGGTTGGTTTGCCACTTGGATGAACCTGCCCGGTCCTTCACTCACAGTTATTTCAGAGTGATTCCTCCTCTCGGTGTAGCGTCGCGATCCAAAAAATCTCCCACAGCGACGGCGCTCACATTTATACGTTCCCACTTTCCAACTGCTTATCAAGTTAAACGGAGACGGAGACACCTACAGTTTCAACCCTTTTTAAAGCTGGTACGCTTCCAAAAGAATGCAAGTCATCACCAAACTTTGCCAGACAGTGTGTTTTCTCACCCGGTTTCTGTTAGAGTCTGACAGAGCACTTCTTCAACCGTCCTCCCGTCATCTGCTTCTCATTAACGACCCCTGTAAAAGCCCCCGTCTACGTGCAGACGGACCTCTGCGATGAGCCGACTGTGCTCAGTAATGAGAATACTGTGTGTTCGCAGGCGACACTGTTGTGTGTTCGTGTTGTCTGTTGATCCTCAGCAGTGTTTCCTGTTTTATTCCCGAGATGACGCGGCCTTTTGTTTACCCCCCTCCTCCTGCAGACTGTTGGGTCATTCCATGAAATCGGTGCCTTTTCAACTTTGAAAAGTTAAAATTTAAATGATATTCAATTGCTATTTTTTCAGTAGCCAGGAATTAAAGACAGTTTAAAATGACAAGAAATTATATTGTGCCATCTCAGCTATGGAATTTCATATTTTATAACTGTTTTAGTCAAGTCCTGTTACTGGACAGTAACAGGGTTGACCATTTCAAGCTAATTTGCCCATTGCTAGCTAAAACAAATGTTAGCTAAAGCACATGCTATGTACTTTGAAAGGAAATTACATGTACATATTGATTATATTATGAGAAATAAATAATTGTTTGGATTTATATGTTAAAAAATGGTAACAGGGTTGACGTTGTATGCTTGTCCCCCTGGTTCAACCTTGAAAAAACATCAAAAATAGCACATCAGAGATGAGCAAAACTTACTTGTCACTGAGCTGTTAGCATCCTGGTTCAGAGATGATGCAACCTCCTGTAAATCATGTCAAATCTGGAATGTACCTTTATTTTGATAGGGTTTTTTGGTTAGGGTAACAGGGTTGACATAAAATTAGGGAACACCGATAAATTGGTAAATATTTATTACAATTAATATATATTTTTACCAAAAACACTGTTTCACAATAAGATCATACTTAAAACAATATGTAAATGTGAACATTTTAACATTTTGCCAACATTTTACAAATTAAAAGTCCTGCTGACGTACAACAACAACAGTGAGGGACAGGCCAAAAACCTCACCCTCATCAGCTTAAAAATCATTTTTATTATTTAAAATAATATTTAATTGATTTTAATTTGATGTTTTATTGAGGAGAGAAGACATGGTAATGTTATATTTTCAAATTACATCTTTGTTTGTTGTTACTGTAATTTTATGACTGATAATTTCTTGGGGACACAAAAGGCACCGATTTCATGGAATGACCCAGTGAGTCCTGGCGACACTGTTGTGTGTTCGTGTTGTCTGTTGATCCTCAGCAGTGTTTCTTGTTTTATTCCCGAGATGACGCGGCCTTTTGTTTACCCCCCTCCTCCTGCAGTCTGTTGTTCCGGCCCTGCGAGGCGCTTGTGTCTGTGTCTTCATGTGTTTCAGTGATAAAGCGGTCCAGGCCCGGTGGTCCTGTTGCGCGCTGTTGGACCACCAGCTGGAGAACCGCGGCATGAATGGGCTGCGAATGTGTCAGCACAGACGACCACCTACAGCTTCCGGAGGTTACTGTGTTCATCACCGTGTTCGTCACCTGACAGCAGTTTACTACTTCACTCCATCTTTTTGGGAACATCTTGATTCAAACAGGGAAGCAGATTTAGTTGGAACAAACACGCGTGGCTTTTGTAGAACTGGATTATTTTGGAGAAGCTGATTTTTTTTTCTTTTTTTGTGAAGTGGTAAATCATGAATTAAAGATGAGGCTGGAGTTTTTTGCTATCGCAGTGCGGTGCTGGCGCTGAATAACAAAAAGCTGGATCACTTCAAATTTCTGCACATGCCATTCACATCACATCCCACTACATTCTTGACAAAAAACTTATTTTTGGCTTGTGTTTATATTTTTGAGCGTCCCCCAAAAAACAAACAAACCCTCACTTTACTTTAAATCCTCCCCGGCGGGTATTTATAGAACAATGGGTCCAATCTATAGCATGAGAGAGCAAACTTCCCACCGGTGGCTGGTGTCCCGGCTGCTGTTGTCATGGCAACTGTGACCGGTGGCACACCAATCTGCACTGTGAATGAGCCGGGAAACAGACCAATAAGAGCCAACAAACAATTTACCATCGGCTGCTTAATTAAAGACAAAAAAAAAAGGGCGAGAATGAAAGCCTGCCTGCTCAGTGTTGTTTTTTTAATCATCCCGCATCCTGGATCTTCATGCGTAGCTTGAAAAGCACAACCGGAGAGTCATTCTCGACATAATGCGCCATCAGAGGACGCGTGCGGGAGAATATTTCATGGATAATTGAGCTGGTGTGATGCTGGGCAGTGTCATCGTCGGGGGAGAGATAGGTGAAGGGCTCCGGAGGAGAACAATCAGAGAGGCTTAACAAGCTCTCGCTGGCTTCTCACATCAGTGTAATTAAACCAAGTTGGTGGAACAGGCAGCCCCTCCTGAACCTTTTCAGGGGGGAGAGACGAGAGCGGCGCAGTTTCACGTGGCTGCGCTCCCCAATTTGATTTCTAAATATTAGGGCACGCTTATTTTCCAAACGCAAATGAGGTTTGTCAGCGTCGAGGACGAGGCTGCTGCAAATATCAACATGAGCGTCGTGTTCAGGCTGAGCTGGTTTGCGTAGATCATCATAGAAGTGCTGATTCTACACGAGTCCTGGATATCCAGCCGAGAAAAAGTGTCATGACCAGCCTGTTCACATCAGAGTAAACGACCATATACGTGAGGTTTGTTATGAAAGCAGGTTTTTATGACCCGCATTTATGTTTCTTGTCATGGTGGCGACCTCTAGTGGCTGTAGGTGAATATTACGGCTGCAAAGGAGGAAGTGAAGAACAGTAGTACTGGGAGGTTGGAGGTCGGGACAGGACCTTCATTCATTCAGGACACTGCTGTTCGTGTCCGGTGTGAAACCAGAAGTCAGCGGTGACGTCACTTACATAACAGATTGTAAGTTGCAAACGCAGGTGTGTTTATTCAGATGATTGTTGTTGCACTGACTACTGTTTTTTAACGGTCTGCAAGTGGACAGTAACCTGACTCTCGCCAGATGAATTTCGTTCCGCCTCGCTCCACTCATCCATCTGGGATCGCTCCATTGGAGATGTGTTTCAGAAGGCTGGGCCTTATCAAAAATCCTTGCATGTGATTGGATAAACCACTTGTCTGTCATCTTTATTGACGTGCTACTTCAACCACTCACATCGAAACCAACCTGTGACGTCGATGAGAGCGACGTTCTTTAACGTAAAAATATTGGGTAGATTGGACAACACGGATGAAACAGCAGCATCAATGTTGACGCTTGCTTCCTCGATGCGAGCCGCCATTGTTGTCTGAATCAAAACAGTCGCTTCTCCGCTACGTCACATCTATGAAACTCCCGCCCGGCGGTCCTGATTGGCTCGACCATAAAATCTGGTGCCGAAATCCCTCCCAACGGGAGCGATCCCAGATGGATGTGAGTGGAGCTAGGCGGAACGAAATGCATCTGGCGAGAGTCAGGTTAAGTGGACGGTGCATCACAGCTAATAATTACAACAGCCGCTCCCTTAAACACACTCTATATAACGTCTGCTGCTCAGTGTCTCTCCGTCATAACAATAAAAAACAAAACACATAGTTTGACGGGGTTGTGAAGAAGTGTGGGATCATGGGAGTTGTTGTCTTTACTGTTAAACAACCACCACTGCTGCTGTGCAGAGATGTTCATATCATCTGATATTTTCCTGGAAGTTACAGCAACATGTGACCAAATGAAACACACTGTTAATAACATTATGGCTTTCTCTGGGTTTGAACATTCCTGGAAACATTAAAATGTAAGCACACAGCTCTTTAGAAATCAGCACTGTCACGACCGTTTACCACTCGGTCAACGATGCAAATTTGCAGTTGAAAGTTCAACTGAAGCTCCGTCTGTGACCTAAACCCTGCGATAACCTGCCATGTCACTCAACATAGAGGTCATGGGATAAAATTAGTCCCTGCACGGAGCAGCGTGTTGGTGATTTGGGGTTTTCTGTCTTTTTAAACGTCTGTTTTTACGTCATACAACCCTGTCATCATATGTTGAACAGCAGTCAGCTGATGACAGGGAGGTTAGGAACAACAACATGTTGTCATATTCAAGTTCAGCCACAAAGTATAATTCACCTGATCTCAACGAGCTGCAAATGTGTATTTATGCTTGTAACACATCCAGAAACTGGGCAAATTAACTCTGAACTATTTTAACAATGTGGCTGCTGAAGAACATATCTGAACACTGATATCATGCAGAGCCGTGACATCATATCCAGGAGATAACATCAGTCAATTTGAGTTATATACAGATTTTGCTTTTCCTGTGAATGCATCTGATGTAGGGCGATCATTTCTAAACCACATGTGGTCCCCCGCTAACACTAGTCCTGCGTGAAACCAGTGCGTGTTGTGGGTCCGTTGAAATGAACTGATTCATTGTGAAATGTTGCCCTTTTGGATGTGCGAGGTGAGACGAGGTGTGAGCAGTCAAACAGAGGTCATCCTGCTGGGTTCACTGAGGATCAGAGGACCGGACACAGCGAGAGTCTGCTGGTGTTTTAACTTCGAGTCCGAACAGTTTAAAGGTCCACTGTGTCGTGTTTTAAGTAATTTATTACCTCGAATCAGCGTCTTCATTCATAAATAAGTCCTCATTGGTGTAAAATGATCTCTGCCAACAATCTCACTTCTCCTCCTGAGGGAAGAATCACTTCTCTGTATTTCCATAGGACGGGCGAGCTCTACGGAGGCTTCCATGTCCTTCCGCTCTATAAAAAACGATGAACTGGTGAGAGGGACAAAAAGCTCTACGTGGTACAGATAAGGCTAAAGGCGTTTTCACTCAGAGCCAGCGTGACTGTGGAACGGAGAAGGAGCTTAGCCAGACGCGCTCGTCAGCTGCAGTTTGAAGTCTGTTTGAAATAACGTACCTCATCACCCGAAACTAAACTTGATGAAGTGCTGTTTGAAGACACGTTGTTGTCACAGCTTCTTGAATCTTGACACATCCCGCCTGCCGTAGTTCCAACAGAAAATCCTCTTCCCGTTTAACATTGGGGCTTATGGGGCAGTTGCTGGAGTTTGTGTCGGTTAGACGCAGATAATTCAAAAACCGTACATCCTCCCGATAAAGTGGACACGTTGCCAGACAGAAGACAAGTGTGGCTACGTTCTTGGAAAATATCACTATTGTAGTGTGAAATCTGTGGCTAGGATCGTCATCTAAAGAAACATTTTCGGAGAGTTTTTTCAGGCTCCCCCACTCTGCCAGTTGGTGCTGCGCGAACATTCCGCAATACACACACATTGAAAATCCTGAATTTTTCTGAATTTTTTCGAAATCACTCACGATCAATTAAGGGTCACCGTTCAAAAACTAAACATCGTAGAAAGAAAGTTCAAATACAACTCAAATAGATGAGACTTGTGCCTACATTTTAAAGTTTGAATGGTGTCTCTAGGTCAAAGTATGCCAGAGCAGGAGATGTTTGAAAAACGTCAATGATTTTGCGACTTTTTTGACCCCGTCCCATTCATTCCTTATGGGAAGTTTTTCATACGGAGGCTTCCATGTCCTTCCGCTCTATAAAAAACGATGAACTGGTGAGAGGGACAAAAAGCTCTACGTGGTACAGATAAGGCTAAAGGCGTTTTCACTCAGAGCCAGCGTGACTGTGGAACGGAGAAGGAGCTTAGCCAGACGCGCTCGTCAGCTGCAGTTTGAAGTCTGTTTGAAATAACGTACCTCATCACCCGAAACTAAACTTGATGAAGTGCTGTTTGAAGACATGTTGTTGTCACAGCTTCTTGAATCTTGACACATCCCGCCTGCCGTAGTTCCAACAGGCTGCAACGCACGTTTGAAAACGTGAGGCGCTAGAGAGCAGTATTCGTTTGGATGCAGAATAACATTTAACCACGAGATGGGAGAAATAATTCCACAGTGTGTCTTTAATGTCCGACTGACTCTCTGGTTTCTTAGAGATCAGGAACATAAACGCTTACATGCATGTGTGTGTGTGTGTGTGTGTGTGTGTGGCTCTGCTCCTGTCAATCTTAATTTTGCTGATTATTCTTCTTTGGTATTAATTCAACATGACGGCTGGTAATTTGATTAGATTCTTATTGGCTGATGAGGTTTTTTTCTTCTTCTTCTTTCTGGTAAACTGATCGGCCTGATCAGTGTTACATGATAATTTAATTTATGGGCTTTATGTTTTGATTTATATATTTCAGAGAGGAAGCTGTGGCTGAAAATAATCCACTTGTTTGCAGGGATTATGTAATCACACAGCCTACACAGACTGACGGGCGACACAGTGAACAATTAATAAACAATACGCGATTGTCTTGCTTTAAAGACACGAGGGACGGATGAGTGAATATATAAAATATAATAAACAAGACGAACGAGAAAAACGGCGAGAAAGAAAAGACGGAACGAATACATCACATGTCGGAGGCTTAATTGTTCGCGTAGACAAAGCCAATAAATCCGTCTTTGAATACACGAGGAGAACAATAATCACAAAAGCATGAATATTTTGAAATCTAGTCAAGTCTCTGAATTAAATTTATCGACTCCTCCGAGAAATAAGTGAGCTTATTCTGCGAAGTCTATCAGAAGTCTGGCTCGTTTAAAGCGGCACAGACGGTACAAATTGCTCTGGAGAGAACTTCTAAGAAACTTTATTGATAACAAGCTGGTGTTCTGTAACGAGGCAGGAACTCTTTTCTACTGGTGGAAACCCTGAAAGGTCTGCAGGAGGAGGACATGAAGTGTCCAGAGTGAGAAGGCGAGAACGATGATGTTTATTAATACGGATGATATTACTGACGTGTCTCAGGAGGGAATCGATACCGAACCCCGAGGATTTGTTTCCACAGGATGCCTTTTACACTCGCATGCCTCGGGATGTGATTTTTAAAGGGGATCCTTGACAGTTTGATTTTTTTTAGCTGCCAACCAGCTGCAGACTTTCCCACTGTGAGAAAGCGATGCTTTGGCCCTTCGTCTTCTGGACCAGATTACTCATTTCCTCCGGCCTGCAGCGTCCACCGAGAGCCGTCCGATACGTGAACGTCAACACGCTGAGAAAGACTTGGCCGCGGCTGAAACTTAGACGCTTTCCTTCCATCAACACTCAGTTAAGTTTCTCTCGAGATGTGATTTTAGGAGTAATAGTTTTTTGCCTGGCGGGTGAAAAAAAATAACGACAGTTTGATTACAGACATTCAGAGCGTCCCAGTTCTGTGTGAGTCTTAATGAAAGGCTGCAGGCTTTAACCTGTAACTGTCAAGCATAATGATCAGAACTGCTTTCAGGGGGTCGACGGTGAACTTTACATATTTTTGTTACTTTCTGCAATCGATCCTTAGTCTTGGTTAAAGTTAAAACACTACGACATAACTGGTATAAGAAATATGACACGACTGTTATGACTCTGTTTGTGTGACCTGACCCTTTAATCCACGCTGATACGTATTGTTTCCCTGACATTTGCTCCTCTAAACCCCTCGACAGTGTTTTATGGTTCATTCAAAGAGTTTCCATGAAGATTTTAAGTGTTTTTTTCACACACATCTCGCTCGATGTCTCACTTATACACCAGTTAAGGTGGTTTTAATTGTGTTTTAGAGCTTGTAACTTCCTGGAGAGGATAAAAAACGTTGAATAAACACTTTATTCATTTTTCTGATGCTGCCGTGTATAAAAAGAAGGACACTGCACTACATTTTCTGCTGTCCACCAGCTGTTTTGCCTCAACTTTAAACAGTTAGCTTTAATGTGCACATGCTAATTAACGTTATCGCTAACCAGCAGCCTTCCTGACTCTGTTTGTGCGACCTGACCCTTTAATCCACGCTGATACGTATCGTTTCCCTGACATTTGCTCCTCTAAACCCCTCGACAGTGTTTTATGGTTCATTCAAAGAGTTTCCATGAAGATTTTAAGTGTTTTTCTCGCACACGTCTCGCTCGATGTCTCACTTATACACCAGCTCAGGTGGTTTTAATTGTGTTTTAGAGCTTGTAACTTCCTGGAGAGGATAAAAAACGTTGAATAAACACATTTTTCTGATGCTGCAGTGTATAAAAAGAAGGACACTGCACTACATTTTCTGCCGTCCACCAGCTGTTTTGCCTCAACTTTAAACAGTTAGCTTTAATGTGCACATGCTAATTAACGTTATCGCTAACCAGCAGCCTTCCTGATTAACCGTCTGGCTCGAGGCTGCACGACGCCTCCAAGAACGATGGAGGCCAGTTACACAGCCGAGGTGATTTATACAGGTAACTTTGTCGCTGAAGTCCTATTTGTTGACGGGCCAGGAGCACAAACACGGCAAGAAAAACACCTCTGTACTGAGATCCCTGTCGTCCGTCCGTCCTGGTCCGACCGTGTTCACTTAGAGTTGCCACTACGACCGGAGTCGGCCCGGCAGGACCGCTCGCTCCATCACAGCGAGCGTAATGCACATGTAGCGCTATTGGCCTCTGTAATCACCGACCCTGACCCGATCAATATCCACAACAAGCCGCCTGGTCGTACAGGACACAGATGATACGTGGGAGCAAACAGCCCTCCGCTGTTTTTAATTAACATCATGTGTCTGAATATTTCTTTCAGAGAGCTGTGCAGGTGCTGGTGGACAGAACCGGGCTTCATCCTGCGTTCACTCTTTGTGCTAAGCTAAGCGAAGCTAAGCTAAGCTGAGTGTCTCCTGGGTCATTCCATGAAATCGGTGCCTTTTGTGTCCCCAAGAAATTATCAGTCATAAAATTACAGTAACAACAAACAAAGATGTAATTTGAAAATATAACATTACCATGTCTTCTCTCCTCAATAAAACATCAAATTAAAATCAATTAAATATTATTTTAAATAATAAAAATGATTTTTAAGCCGATGAGGGTGAGGTTTTTGGCCTGTCCCTCACTGTTGTTGTTGTACGTCAGCAGGACTTTTAATTTGTAAAATGTTGGCAAAATGTTAAAATGTTCACATTTACATATTGTTTTAAGTATGATCTTATTGTGAAACAGTGTTTTTGGTAAAAATATATATTAATTGTAATAAATATTTACCAATTTATCGGTGTCCCCTAATTTTATGTCAACCCTGTTACCCTAACCAAAAAACCCTATCAAAATAACGGTACATTCCAGATTTGACATGATTTACAGGAGGTTGCATCATCTCTGAACCAGGATGCTAACAGCTCAGTGACAAGTAAGTTTTGTTCATCTCTGATGTGCTATTTTTGATGTTTTTTCAAGGTTGAACCAGGGGGACAAGCGTACAATGTCAACCCTGTTACCATTTTTTAACATATAAATCCAAACAATTATTTATTTCTCATAATATAATCAATATGTACATGTAATTTCCTTTCAAAGTACATAGCATGTGCTTCAGCTAACATTTGTTTTAGCTAGCAATGGGCAAATTAGCTTGAAATGGTCAACCCTGTTACTGTCAACCCTGTTACCTTTCCAGTAACAGGACTTGACTAAAACAGTTATAAAATATGAAATTCCATAGCTGAGATGGCACAATATAATTTCTTGTCATTTTAAACTGTCTTTAATTCCTGGCTACTGAAAAAATAGCAATTAAATATAATTTAAATTTTAACTTTTTCAAAGTTGAAAAGGCACCGATTTCATGGAATGACCCTCCTGGCTGCAGCTTCATATATTATGGATGGACACGTGCGCGGCAGCATCCATCTCTCTCACATAACTCTCCGGAAAGCAAACAATCCTCGGCAGACTCGTCGGGCTTTTTCCTTTTAAAGATGACAAACTGCCGTAATCATCAATTTCAACAAATCAGTGGTGGAAATAATTCAGTTTATCCCTCCATTTCTGCTCCACAGAGTAGAAGAGAAGAGAGTAAAATGCTGTCCTCTGAACCTCACAGCTGAGGAAACCTTCAGCCTGGATGCTGCTGTCTGTCTCTTTTTGTCAGCCGGTCCATGATAAGGCATTGAGGATTGAGGCAGGGACCGGAAGGATGACTTTCTCCTTTTCAGGATTCAAAAGGAAAAGGTCCTGGACCCTGACTACCTGAGATGCTCCCCTTCAAAGAAACTCAATTTTCACTTTAAGAGGCAGACTGATCTGCCACCCGCTCGCTCTCCTTCCCTTTCTCCTCCCGCGTCCGCCGAGTTGTTCCCCCTCGGCCCGGACGAAGGACGATTACACAAATCTGTCACCCAGGAAATCCCGACACTTTATTTCCTCCCAGACAAAGAGTCAGTGATGGGTGATGAGTTTGTAGCTGCCGGGGGATTTGACAGACTCTGGGGGAATAATAAAGCAATTTCAGCCCTGCCAGGAAAGTCAGGGTGGAAGGAGAGAGGGGAAAAAACACACACGAGGAAGATATAAATCACTCGCGTGATGGCTGCAGTTTTTAGGCGGAGAAATGAGACAGTTAAATTGTAGAGAGAGATGAGTGGCTTGACCAGAGCGAAGCTGCGGTGCAGAAATTACACGGTGGCCAAATAAAGATGAATTGTGAAGGGTGGGCAGTCAGAAACACAGGTGTCACGTGATTGATGGGCGAGCGGCGACTTTAACAACCTGTGCTGGTATTATTTTTATGTCTCCGCGCTGACGCGTCATAAAGTGACACACAGATTTATAGATAGGACATAAAAAATAATAGAACGTATAAAAATGTAATGCATGCTGTTATTTACAGAATGAAAGGCCGGACTTAAAATAATAGTGAAATATTTTGGGGGCGTTTTTGGGGATTTATTGCAAAACACAATATACATCTCGATATTTTAAAATCTCCTCTAAGGCACTTTATAAACACAAGAACCAGGCTTGTGTGTAAAAATATTTACATCCATATGAATATATAGTTTTACTGGAGGTTTGAATTTGAATTTTTTAATCTTGTATTAAGATATTTTTCACTTTTTTGATCCAAACTGTGCCGACTGGGTTTGAACGAGCCGATGTAAATAATTGGCTGACTTGAATTTGTGAGCGATCAGACTGTTCAGGTTTACAAATTGTACTTTGCAAGACTTGAAATTGACTCAAAGAGAAGGAATTCAGACGACGTCAAGTCACAGGAAATTATTTAATCGGCATAAACTGAATGAAATTTCAACAACTTTCAGCAGTGAGAAGTGTCAAAATGTATTCAGTGTCTTCAGTTGCAGTTTCGTGTTCATACATGAACCAGTACAGCTTTGATGAAAACATCAAATTCAGAAGGATGATGCTGAGTTACACAACAATGACCCGGCCAGCAGCATCCTGGTAAACATGAGAAAGAAGCAGTCTGTGAAACTGTGGGTAAAGTCATTTTGAGAGTCACAGACCACCGTGACTTAACCATTTGCACTGTCTGGAATTTGAGCCATTCGGTCCAATAACGTATTCCTGTAAAAGTCTAACCGGCTGCTAAATTGAAAGTTAGCCAGCTTGGTCGACGATTGTTGAGAGTTGCTAAGTCTCTGAAGAATTTCTTAGACTCAGTGGCGGTTCTGGGGGGGCCAACAGGGGCCAGTGCCCCATAACTCTGAGTCTGGACCCCCCTGAGGCCCCCAGAATGAAGAGTCTGCATCAATAATACAATGACAGATTTCTTGCGATGATTTTGTACTGAAGGGAAAGGCGGAAATAAATTGTCTCAGCAGTTTACTACCCACTTAAAAATGTTGACATTTTAAACACTATTTTAAGTATCATGTTTCCCTTGTCTGAATGAGGCATTTGTCTTTTTTTCCCGGGTTGTATGTGCCCCTCTAACAAAAAAGCCGGCCCCAACCTGCCCCCCTATTAAAACTGGTCTAGAACCACCACTGCTTAGACTTCAGCGTATGAATCAGATCTCTTTAATAACACGCAGCGTGGAGGGAAGGCCGAAGTGTTACGGCCTTAGATACAGATCAGAGTTGAGGTTACCTGCGTTTACAACAGACATCAATCATTTTCTGACCCTTTGATGTTTCAGATGGGACAGTAAATGTCATCTTATCTACATTTCTGTATCCTCCATGTAGAGGGTGAAGCTCCACCTGTGACCTTTCCTTACACGATCCAGGTATTTTCACAGCCCGGAAGTCGTCCCAAATTCCTTCCTTATTGACGCGCCACCACCGGATGTTGATTACTTTGCGTGGCGGAGTTTAGCGTGTTTACCCGGATACTGCAGAGTCGACTGACCCGGGTGTAAATGCAGAGTTTACACATTCCCACTGCACACAAACACCTGATCTCAGTGGGTATAAGGGGGATTTTTGACCAGTGGAAAAGTGGTGTTAGTGTGTGAGTTAGGACACAACTGTAGCTTTGTATCTGAAATAAAACTTATAGAAATAATTCCTATATCGCAGCAACAATCATCTTATGTTAAATCCTAATAGTGCAGCGTATCACCTGGTTACAGATGTAATTACTCTCTCGTGGACTTTGGGTTTTGGTTTAACTTTCCTTCTTAGACGATCTCAGACCAAACATAAATATATTTGAATATAATCGTACATGTGGTCCAGCAGCAGACGCTGCACTGCTCCGATGAGTAAAACGAGTGAGTCATGATGTATTTGTGCAGTCGGGACAGAAACACAACAACATTTCTGACTCCACATAACAAAACACGGCGTCATTATCATATATCACTGTAGACAAAACCAAACAGCGTCTCTCGTTACGGCGCAGCTGAAGGAGCAGAGACCGGACCACTTTCTCTCCTCGTACTGTAAAGCCACAGAAACAGAGGAGATTCTCACAGCGATATTTCACGATGACAGCGGCAGCGACTATCAACCGTCCCTTAGCTTTTCACGTCGTTTGTTTCTAATGACATCCCATCCATCAGCGACTGTCACTTCATGAAGCTCCGGCGGGAAGAAAAGTGTTTTTGTTAACCACTCATCAATCGACATTACAGAATTTTCAAGTTCAGCTCAAACCGCTCAAATTACCTGCTGCGTGGTGCGGGAGGGCGGCGTGGCGACAGCCGGCCCGTTTGATTACAGAAATTGTGCGCTCTTTATTATGGTAATGGGCGCCTTTCAAAAACAGCCCCTCGCAACCTTTGTACTCCAAGTGCATTAAATTCTTTTGAGATGCTGCTTTAATGGAAAAGCAGACTGCATAATCAACTGCAGGTTGACATTTAAAACAAGAAAATTGCAAATTGGAGTGCCGCGTGTGTCCACTGGGTAAATGGTGGAAGTGGTTGTTCGGCGGCGGCGCGCGATGGCGAGCATCTGCTGAAAAAACGATCACAAGCTGCATCCTGGAGGCAGGATGCTTAAAGTGGCTGGCTCTTTTTTTTTTAAACACCAGCACTTTAGCTTTTATTTGACAGTTCGAAACAAAAGGGAGGCAGAAAATGGCGAGAGGATGGAGCGAGTTCAGCCTCCTCTCGTAATAATTTAGAGCGATGCAGCTTCGTGGATTAAGAAGCGGGCTCGCTCCTGATTCCTATGCGATGCAGGTTTGTACTTACAAATTGAAGGACGCATGGGGATAGAGCCGGTTTGATTAAAAGTGCTGCAGTGAGCAACACACACACACACACACACACACACATAAACAAACCGACAATCCCCCTTCTTCACACACACAGTCGCACTATTAGGATTCCAGCCGGCTGCAGCTCACCACACACTGCAGCGCTGGTTCAACAACTCCCTCTGTGGGGAGCGAGGGAGGCTGCTTCAGCCCAGCCAACCATTGGAAACTCATTATTACAGTACTAAGTGATGGATCATTTCCAAATGATCTCCACGTACACCTCGACAATTAAGCCACCAGCCAGGCAATTACAGATCGGCAATATAGCGGTGGGACACTGATGTATTGCGAGGCTTTAACCTTTGGGCCGGCGGACAGATTACACTTATTAAGCCCCGGCGTTATTGGACCTATAAAAATCGTTGCGTGGCCATATCAGCCCACATAAGTGCAGCGTGGACATTCTTCTTGCTGGTGGAGGTGCTGGTGGAGGCTGGTGGAGGTGGTGTCTGAGGGGAGGAGAGGGGAGGTCAGGCACATCTCCACCGGCTGATGCTAACGAATACATCGTTTATATTCTGCACCTAAAATCACTTATACTAAACTTTAAAACCTTTATTTTCTTCTCATTATTCTCTCCACTTCGGTCCCGACTGAAACAGCACCAATGTTCCCCTCAGGATCGATCGATGTGACATCGGTGATCCGTTTGAGGCAGAACTTTGTCCAAACTAATGATCAGCCTCCACTTTCCTGCCTATTTGAAAATGTTAGCATGCTAACATGTAAAAAAAATACCCACAACTCATCAGTATGTTCGAGTTGAACAGTGTGACGATCTGAAACATCAAGAATATGGAGGATTTTGGAAAAAAAATGAGTTTCAGAGTCATTTAAAGAATGAAAATAGCAAAATAAGACAGACAGAAACATCGACACAGCAGATTATACAGAAAGCTTCCTTTAAAGCTTTACGTACGAAACAGGAAGTCTTCTTCTATCACTCACTGAGGAGGACGAGCTGCCAAAGGACAACAGATGACGCGTTGTAAAGTGCCAGAAACATGTTATAATAACTAAAAGGGGGGGAAAGGTGTGAAAATGTGTCAGAGATCAGGTGGAATACGGGCGAGTTGTGACCCTGACGAGTCCCTGGAGTACAAATAAATCAGGAGCTTTTCAAAGTTTGGATGACGGAGTGCCAGTTTAAGGAACCTGCTATGATTTCTGGCATAGAAAAAATGAACTTTGATGATTTATGATTGCTCTCATGGCGGTGCTTAACATCACAGTCACCTGTTCACGGATCAATTTATCTGTCCCTCGAGGTCCAACAGAGGAGGAGCTGATCCATTTCTCCAGAACCCTCCTCGACCGGAGAGCCTATTCTCTGTGCTGCTGCCTAACAAGAAACCTAAATTTGGGTTGTCAGGAGCTGCTGGATGTTTTTCTGGTCGTTTCTCTGAGGAGGAGAACATTATGGGGGAAGTTAAAGGGACATTTCAGAAAGAAAACATCCAAACACAGAGCTTCAAACTTTAGCCGTTTTTATTCTGGGCAGTAAGCCACCAATCTGCCGTCCTTTTGCGGCTGCTCGCAGACAGAAGGCGGTAAATTGGTGGTCTGTTTTGGTCCTCCTAGTTTTGCCCCTCGGAGGGTAACGTTACACTTATTTGCGCCTCCATTGCTGTAAATCCGAGGCGGCAATGTGGTGGCAAATGCTGAGATGGGCGGAGGTGTGGATGACGTGCACTGCTGCGCACCCACAGCCGGGAGTTTTAAAACCAGGAAACAGCTGATCACAGCAGTCAGTTCGTCACTTCATCCACCAAGATGAGCAGCTGGAAAGCCGCTGAGATCCGGGAGATGCTAGCGTCTCCTCGCTCTCTGTAGCTGTCTTGGTTGTCCGCTTGTTGTTGTAGCGGCGAGCTAATAGCGGTCGCTACTTTCAAATTAAAAGCCCCCCGCTAAGAACCCAGTTCTAAACTCCAATGGGGTGCAATGTAAAGCTCTTATTTTGAAGAAAACTGCGAAAATGTCCCATAAGGAATGAATGGGACGGGGTCAAAAAAGTCGCAAAATCATCTACGTTTTTCAAACATCTCCTGCTCTGGCATACTTTGACCTAGAGACACCATTCAAACTTTAAAATGTAGGCACAAGTCTTATCTATTTGAGTTGTATTTGAACTTTCTTTCTACGATGTTTAGTTTTTGAACGGTGACCCTTAATTGATCGTGAGTGATTTCGAAAAAATTCAGAAAAATTCAGGATTTTCAATGAGTGTGTATTGCGGAATGTTCGCGCAGCACCAACTGGCAGAGTGGGGGAGCCTGAAAAAAACTCTCCGAAAATGTTTCTTTAGATGACGATCCTAGCCACAGATTTCACACTACAATAGTGATATTTTCCAAGAACGTAGCCACACTTGTCTTCTGTCTGGCAACGTGTCCACTTTATCGGGAGGATGTACGGTTTTTGAATTATCTGCGTCTAACCGACACAAACTCCAGCAACTGCCCCATAAGCCCCAATGTTAAACGGGAAGAGGATTTTGGGAGAAAAGCAGAAACTGCCCTGCTTCTCTTCACGCCCAACTTCCTGCTTCACGTCACGTCACATGTTGACGCCTACCAGAGGAGGAAAAGTGGAGGCTGTTTGGAAAAGGAGGAATATTACACCTCCCTTTTAGACAGACAAGGAGGCACATTGCAGCCTTTACCTTGCTGCAGATGTGCCACCTTTTCTATCTGACGCTGAGAAAACTGAAGACTTTGGAGTCTCGGATGAATTCAGCACCGAGCATTGTTTTACAACTTTGAGGACAATATTTGTTAAAGCTCCGGATCACGTATGGCTTCTTCTCCACGGCGAAGTCATTTGAGGCTCTAGTAGTATTTATACGTGCCTGCCGTGGAAACAAAAGCCTGAATAGGCCCAATAAATCTTCCGGTGTTCAAGCTATTTTTAGGATATCGTTTAAAGGGAAGTTACGCACTATTTTTTTCCTCACTTTACACACAATCACTTAGATTTCTGTTGGTTTATGATGTTCATACAGTCAATTTCTGTTCAAAATCAGCCAGTTTCTCTGTCTTTCTCCTGCTGTGACTGAGATTTATGACACATACTGACTCCTATAGTTGTGAAACAAATGAGACACCGTGTCCTCGGGCAAATGATTTTGTAATAAACTC
The DNA here is from genome assembly GCA_039737535.1 of Lagodon rhomboides. Classification (NCBI taxonomy): domain Eukaryota; kingdom Metazoa; phylum Chordata; class Actinopteri; order Spariformes; family Sparidae; genus Lagodon; species Lagodon rhomboides. The sequence continues at coordinate 27,175,012 of CM077798.1, read as the reverse complement.
TGCAAAACTGCTCTCCGTCTTCAAAAACAATCACAAGTCAGATCCGTTTTACGTCTCTGTAGAAAACGAGCGCACGCCGCCACACGGTAAGTTACAGCCTCAGTTTATCCGCTGTGACACCACCTTGTAGGCTAACGTAGCGTACGAAGCTATCAGCTGGAAGCGGAGGTGACAGGAGGACGGGAGAGGAATCAGATTAAATTGGGTGGATGAGCAAATGAATGCGAGCACACAGCGGGGGGTGAGCAACAAAACAAGAACAAGAGTGAACGACGAAGAGAAACGGACTGAAAGAGAAAAGATGAAAATAAACTAACAAGTTTTGCGGCAGTAATGAGGACAGATTAATTCAAAGCCACGTGCCGCCGCTAAGGTCCTTAATTAACTGCCTCCGTGTCGAGGCGAAGTTATGAGTTTGACAGCAGCCCTTTTCTTTTCCGTCTTCCTACTGATATTTCATTAAAACACCCACATATGCTCTCTTGTATCTAAGAATATATGGAGAATGTAATATACGAGATGTCTGGGGAACAGGTGGGAATGTCAATTCTATACATAAAGAGAGAAAGAAAACACGCCGCCTCTTGTTCTCAGTTGCATCATTGTGCAAAGTGTGTTTTACTCAGATAACATTCGCAGGTCGTCCGCGGGCTGCTCGCCGTCAAACGGAGAGATAATTAGAATATTAATGCCGCTGGTTCTGAAAGACACTTACGTAAGACATCGTTTATCCCGCGCTCGTACAATGTACACGTCCGACTTAAATTTTTAGGGGGTTCATTAACGGTTTCTATGAGATAATTCCAATCAATTTCCCCCAGAATGATCATTAAAGTTTCATTGTGTTTAATTTTCTTGAAACTCGGGAAGATGAATGCTCGAACACGAGAGAACAGAGCAGAAATTAACTCGGGAGAAGCTGAAATTGGTTTATATATAATGAAGGGCCCGAGTTTGAAACCTGTGGAGCGAGGCGTTAAAAGTGTTTGTTCAATCCAACTTTATCAACAAGACAAGGGAGTGACAGACACAGATGACTGAAGATGATGATGTTCGACAAGAGCTGAGACTCTAAATAACTTCTGGATTCAGTTTTCTGAGAGACAGCGAGCAGCAGCAGAGGTCGTCAGTGTCGGACTCTGGTGAAGATTAAAATGTTTTATCATGTGATTATAACTTCTCCACCTCTGTAATGAAACACACGGGGGATCGTTATTATGTTTTATCTACCATAGGGAACTCCACACACAGAAAAATAATGGCTCTTAAATGGTTCTTCAAAAGGCTCTCTGGTTCTTTAAAGAACCATCACCAATTGAAGAAACGGCCAACAACTATGTTATCGTCCTTGTTTTTCAACGTACCCATAATGATTTGATTTTAAATGCTCAAAGAACCATTTTTTTCTGAAAAATTACTGAAGAACCATTTAAAATAGGTTCCTTACTGAACCAGTTGGGTCCACAAAGAACTTTCTTGAAAATGGTTCCTTAAAGAACCTATGTTTGTTCCTATAGTTCTTTGAAGCACCCTAAGGAACCATTTTCCTGAAGAACCTTTAAAGAACCTCTTGCTAAAAGGTTCTTTGTGGAACCAAAAATGGTTCTTCGGGGTGATGCCATAGAATAGCCATTTTTGGTTCCACAAAGAACCTTTTAGCAAGAGGTTCTTTGAAGAACCCCCAAAGGTTCCTCAAAGAACCATCAAAAAATGGTTCCTTAGGGACCATAAATGGTGCTTCAAAGAACTTAACAAAAATAAAGGTGCTAACTGGAACCAAAAATGGTTCTTCGGAGTGATGCGATAGAAGAACCATTTTTGGTTCCAGTTAGCACCTTTTCTGTGTGCAGGACGGCACTGCAGCCTTCAGTGTTTCTTCCAACATGAGGACGATCGTCGTGACAAAACGAGGAAGTGTGTCGAGTCATCAGAACAAAATCCTCTCAGTTCACAGTCATCGTCCTCAGACGTCGATAAAGTCACGCTGCTTATTAGATTATTGTTGTTTCACCACTTCAGACTCATCAGCAACTTTAAAGATGATGAATACTAAAAATCTGGAGGCACATCGGGATGTATTTCAAGGTAAAAGCTAACGTTAGCAGTGACATGTCTTGATATTTCTTATCGTATCGTGTATTCATATTAAACAGTAATGTTCGTTAAGTTACCTGGTTTGTTTCATAGATCAATCCGGGAACGAGCTGCTGGAAACTGTCAGGCTCTTATCAAAAATACTTGGAAGGCGATTGGACGAACCATCTCTCTGAAACTGTCTATCACAGGCTAACGTCAACCAATCATAACAGTAGGAGAGCTCAACCAGTGTGGATAGAATGAAACCCTTCAGTGCCGTTCTTTGCTCTTCTTTGAATGAAAAAATGTTGTCCAGTTCTGATAAAACTCCCGCAACGGCAGCGTCTACGTTAAACTCTTCGGGGTCTTTCATCGTTTACAAGTTGGTGACCGCTTCCCGCCATCGTCACATCTTAAACCACGGCCGTAACTGCCACCTTTCCTCAAAGGACGTCGACTGGGCCCAACATTTTCTGACTGGCAGGAAGCTGGTGATAACAGTTTGCAAATTGGGACGCAGCTGAACGACATTTATATTTCCCACCCTGAGGATGATGTCAGAGGAGAATGGCCCCATGTGACTATGGTGTATTATTATTATTGTTTATATAATGAAGCATGAGGTCACCTGTGCTGCAGTGCTAATGGTTGTGTTATTCTATCTGTGGCTCAGTTATTTTTTAACTCCACACCCCCGGATTTTGTTTCAAATTCAAAGCAGTCTCCAGCTCCAGCTGCCCTCGAGTGATGGCACTGTAGCCTCAGGTGACATCACTCGAGGGCGTTTATCCGACTGCACGGCGATCCCTCTGGAGCCGTACATGCAGCAGCACTTCAAAAGACTGTAAACAGACTTTGATGTGTAAAAACTGAGGAGTTGCCCTTTAAGATGCATTTCACGACGCCGCAGCCTCGCCGTGTTTCCTGTCTCGCTCCACGCCGACTGTCAGACAAGGTCATAAACCTTTTTTTAAAGAAGTCGTGCTGTAGAAATGAGCACAGGTAGTCATTTTAATTTGTAGAATATTCTCGCAAACGACAAACGCAGTCGTCTCAATGCTGCGAATAAAAATGCAGCAACACGGAGACGAGGAAGGGAAAGACTGTTACGCAACAGAATGGACCTTCATCTGTAGCGTAAAACGGCAATAAACGGAACAAAACAGGCAGTTTTTTGGTCCAACGTATACGTGAACCGCTTGATAATGGCTCTATCAGCTCTGTTCAGTTTAAGAGGAAGCAGAGACGTCGCTGCTGTAACGTCCTTTATGACGACCAGTTTTAAAAGTTTCTCTTATGGTTTGGAAAAACTTTGGAAACAAACTTTAGAGCGACTGAACCCAGCGGTTATGTAAAACAGACAGAGGAGATTCTTTTTTTGTGTCATTTGTTGTTTGATTTCTTTGTTCGTTACCCGTCAAGGACTTGAGATGACACTCGGCGGGCAGCAGGAGTCCAAGATGCACAATACGAGTGAATAAAGAATGATTGTGTTGTGTGTGTGGACTGAATAAAGGTTTAATACAGTTGCATGAAGCCCATTGTGCTCCTCTTTGTGTTTAAGTCTTTGGTGAGTCATCTCCTGTTTTATCTGTTAGATTCTTCCTCATGTGTCTTGTTGTGACTTTCCATTTCCCGCCTTTGTCCTTTATTATTTGTTTAATTCGTTCTTCAGCCCTTAACGCTTCCCAGCGGTGCACGCTTGACCAAAACAGATGACACCCTCCGTCCACCACGCTAAAAAAACTCATCGGCTGCACCTGATTGGACGAACGCCACTCTTGGGTTACATTGGACCAACATGGCGGCTCATTTGGAAACTTTCTCTGATTTCTACAAGAACAGTTCTGCAAAATGTGTTTTCCAAAGACAACGTAGGGGAGAAATAAGCCACAGCAGATGCAGAATGACTTCATTTAAACTCAACAGTGTTTAAGTTTTTATAGGACACCTCTGATGATCCAGCAGTGTGACATTGACGATGAATGGGAAGCGTGAAGACGACATTAAGTCTGTCCTTTTCCTGTTTTCATCCTCTGTCCCTCGTGTTTCCTTCCTCGCCTGTTCTCCTTTCCTTGTGTTCCCACTTTGTTCTGTTAGTTCGTTCTTCAGTCTCTTTAGTTTTTTACCTTGAACTTTCCTTTACCTGCATTTCGTTGTTTGGATCGTGATTTTCATTATTAGAGGTTGCTTTTGCTGTTCGACCTGCCGTCTGCACAATTTTGTAAAAACGTAACAGTGATGATTAGCAAATGGTAGCATGAACATCTGCTACACATCAGCATGTTAGCATTCTCATTGTGAACACATTATGCTCGTTTTTCCACCGACAGTACCAGCTCGTCTCGCGTCGGCTCAGCGTGGCTCTACTTGGTTTGGTTTCAGACGTGTTGCGTTTCCATCTAGAATTAGTATCTCTTCAACGTGGGCGGGTCGTCATCAACGTGGGCGGGTCGTCTTCAACGTGGGCGGGTCGTCATCAGTGACGTACTTATCCACGCGACACATAAACAGGGCTAGCTGTGGGCTACGCAAAACACGTCCACCTTTTCATTTCCTGTCGCACCATCAAGCTCGTTCTGGATGCGTCTTCAGCGACAACACTCAGGAGCGTCTCCACCTCTGCCACGGTCCACGCCGTGTTCCTGCGCGTTGTTCCTTCCATGTAATCGCTATGTTGACTGAACGCAGATGCTAGTTTTTAAAGGTAGCGGGTGTCAGGCTCGGACGTCGCGCTCGTCATGAGTCGTCAAGTGGCGTCGCTCTCTGTCCAATCAGTGGCCGGCTGCCAGCTTACGTCACACAGAGGCATCAGCTCAGCTCGGTTGGAACTTATACGGAGGTGATACTAAAAAAGCTCCACTTTAGCAGGTACCAGGTACCAGATTTCAGTAATGGGAACGCAAAAAAGGCGAGCTAAGTCGAGGCGAGGCGAGCTGGTACTGTCGGTGGAAAAACGGCATTAGAATGCTAATGTTAGCATTTAGCTGACATGTTGCAGCTTTCACAGACCGCTGTTTGACACGATGACGTTGTTTTAAATGTGATAGCAAATACTTCAACTTCTTCATGGCTAACGTCGTCATTATGCCATTAAACATTATATTGAATCTGAATATTATATGTACAAAAATCTAAATCTGATGCCACAGTGTGTGTGCGTGCAGAAGCAACATGTTGTCTAAAAAGGTGTCATTAGTCATAAAATGAATGCCTAACATTATTTAGCGCTGTGTGACAAACAATCCATACTCTTTTCATGTCTTTTCATAATAATTGTGTGTTGAGTGTTGCTTTTTTAAATCTAAGAACGTCTCAGCGTCTCTGAACAAAAACCAGCTTATCTACCTATTTAACACCCCGGCTGCGCTGGAAATTACAGTAATAGTTTTGGTCAATCAAAATGTAAAAACCATCGCAGGAAAAATAGCACCGTCGCAATCTCGGATAATGAAAGAAGCTCCCCGCGGCTCTCTCTTTCGGCTCCACGTGGAAGCGGAGCTATTGATTACAGCTCTGTGGGAGAGCATTGATTTTTATCTCCGAGTGAGTGAGAGGACTGAATCCACTCATCGGAGGGAGGGACCGCTCGACTTCAACGGCTGAGGGGACGGCGGATGTGAAATAGGGTCAGTCTTGACTAAGTGAGTGAGGAAGTGACTCGCTATTCCTGAACCAAATGCCACCATAACACTTCTTTTTAGGCTTCCGTTTAATGACGCCGCCCTAATGGGTAATGGTAATGGAGGCACTTCATCCTGCAAACAGTTTCAGAGTGGTTTGGTTGGTTCATTTTTAGCTTCCAGTCTCTTCGAGGAGGAAAAATCTGTCACATGTGAGCCGGACAAATGCGTGGAAACGAAAACATGGCGCGTGAAATCACATGAAACCTGCGTCCTCACATGGGAGTTTTCACATTTCTTCATATGGGTCATTCCATCAAATCGGTGCCTTTTCAACTTTGAAAAGTTAAAATTTAGATTATATTTAATTGCTATTTTTTCAGTAGCCAGGAATTAAAGTTTACAGTTTAAAATGACAAGAAATTATATTGTGCCATCTCAGCTATGGAATTTCATATTTTATAACTGTTTTAGTCAAGTCCTGTTACTGGAAAGGTAACAGGGTTGACAGTAACAGGGTTGACCATTTCAAGCTAATTTGCCCATTGCTAGCTAAAACAAATGTTAGCTAAAGCACATGCTATGTACTTTGAAAGGAAATTACATGTACATATTGATTATATTATGAGAAATAAATAATTGTTTGGATTTATATGTTAAAAAATGGTAACAGGGTTGACGTTGTATGCTTGTCCCCCCTGGTTCAACCTGGAAAAAACATCAAAATAGCACATCAGAGATGAGCAAAACTTACTTGTCACTGAGCTGTTAGCATCCTGGTTCAGAGATGATGCAGCCTCCTGTAAATCATGTCAAATCTGGAATGTACCGTTATTTTGATAGGGTTTTTTGGTTAGGGTAACAGGGTTGACATAAAATTAGGGGACACCGATAAATTGGTAAATATTTATTACAATTAATGATATATTTTTACCAAAAACACTGTTTCACAATAAGATCATACTTAAAACAATATGTAAATGTGAACATTTTAACATTTTGCCAACATTTTACAAATTAAAAGTCCTGCTGACGTACAACAACAACAGTGAGGGACAGGCCAAAAACCTCACCCTCATCAGCTTAAAAATCATTTTTATTATCTAAAATAATATTTAATTGATTTTTATTTGATGTTTTATTGAGGAGAGAAGACATGGTAATGTTATATTTTCAAATTACATCTTTGTTTGTTGTTACTGTAATTTTATGACTGATAATTTCTTGGGGACACAAAAGGCACCGATTTCATGGAATGACCCATATATTTTCACATTTTTCAAAGCGTTTTTTACCGCCGTGATCCGACAAAAGCGTCAAAGCGTCGGTGCAGACTTTAAGGTTTAAGGTTCACGATCAATCAGAGAAGGATCCTTCATCCTGTTCTGTTTTCGCCGCTTCAGGTTGACGATGTTTTGCTTCTCGCGTCTCGTTCTTGTTTTTCCTTACTAAAAGCCGTCTTTGTTGGACGATGCGAATGTTATCTCGGCTTCATACACCTGACACTTCTCCTGGAACGAGCCTGAACTCAACAGTGTGAGACTTTCCATGTTTTGAAATGTTTTATTCAGTTTACCTGAGCTGAAGAAATATTCAGCACGATGCACAAGGACACCTGCAGCAGGGCAGACGCTCGCCGACACCGGAGCCGAGACTGATTAAAGACCGTCTCTCCGCACACATCTAACCTTCTACTCTGCGCCGACAAAACACCATTTCAAAAAAGCGAACATAATGCGCAACACGTCATAAAGTAATAACGTGTTGCGCCCTAAAAGAGGCACTTTTGCCTCTGACTGATCGCCTCTTCTAAATGCATCATCCAGAGTGAGCGTGAGCCGCCGAGATGGACGGATTGATGGAGGCAGCGGAGAGATAACTGTGAGAAATATTGTCTGATGACCCTGGAGTAGATAAGCACAGCTCAGAAGCTATCAAATGATGACTGTCTGAGCTGCAAGCTAACGGCCTGCATGCTGAGCTGGAGAGAGAGAGAGAGAGAGAGAGAGAGAGAGAGAGAGAGAGAGAGAGAGAGAGAGAGAGAGAGTGAGAGTAAGTGGATCAGGAAGCTAAACAAGAGGCCGGATGTCGAAGGCAGCCAGCTAACCGGATTAGCATGTGTAATAATACCAGCAGAGGTTAATGTTTACAGATGCAGAGAGGCTAATGCAGGGCAGCGCTCCATAATAGAAAGGACAGGTCAACGGGAACTGGTTAATCGTCAAACTAAATGGCTCGTGATTACAGCCTGGGATATTCTGTAATGGATCAGACCGTCCCTGAAAGAGCGCGACCGCCGGATACGAACGCACACAGAGAAAGGACGATCGCCGAACTCCCTGGAGACTGATGGGAAGTTAACAGAAACTGTCTGCTTAAAGAGTCACGAGCCCCTTTTAGATAGAAAAGGTGGCACATGTGCAGCAAGGTAAAGGCTGCAATGTGCCTCCTTGTCTGTCTAAAAGGGAGGTGTAATATTCCTCCTTTTCCAAACAGCCTCCACTTTTCCTCCTCTGGTAGGCGTCAACATGTGACGTGACGTGAAGCAGGAAGTTGGGCGTGAAGAGAAGCAGGGCAGTTTCTGCTTTTCTCCCAAAATCCTCTTCCCGTTTAACATTGGGGCTTATGGGGCAGTTGCTGGAGTTTGTGTCGGTTAGACGCAGATAATTCAAAAACCGTACATCCTCCCGATAAAGTGGACACGTTGCCAGACAGAAGACAAGTGTGGCTACGTTCTTGGAAAATATCACTATTGTAGTGTGAAATCTGTGGCTAGGATCGTCATCTAAAGAAACATTTTCGGAGAGTTTTTTCAGGCTCCCCCACTCTGCCAGTTGGTGCTGCGCGAACATTCCGCAATACACACTCATTGAAAATCCTGAATTTTTATAATTTTTTCGAAATCATTCACGATCAATTAAGGGTCACCGTTCAAAAACTAAACATCGTAGAAAGAAAGTTCAAATACAACTCAAATAGATAAGACTTGTGCCTACATTTTAAAGTTTGAATGGTGTCTCTAGGTCAAAGTCTGCCAGAGCAGGAGATGTTTGAAAAACGTCGATGATGTTGCGACTTTTTTGACCCCGTCCCATTCATTCCTTATGGGAAGTTTTTCGCAGTTTTTCTTCAAAATAAGAGCTTTACATTGCACCCCATTGGAGTTTAGAACTGGGTTCTTAGCGGGGGGCTTTTAATTTGAAAGTAGCGACCGCTATTAGCTCGCCGCTACAACAACAAGCGGACAACCAAGACAGCTACAGAGAGCGAGGAGACGCTAGCATCTCCCGGATCTCAGCGGCTTTCCAGCTGCTCATCTTCGTGGATGAAGTGACGAACTGACTGCTGTGATCAGCTGTTTCCTGGTTTTAAAACTCCCGGCTGTGGGTGCGCAGCAGTGCACGTCATCCACACCTCCGCCCATCTCAGCATTTGCCACCACATTGCCGCCTCGGATTTACAGCAATGGAGGCGCAAATAAGTGTAACGTTACCCTCCGAGGGACAAAACTGGTGGAACAAAACAGACCACCAATTTGCCGCCTTCTGTCTAAATCCGCGGAGCGAGCCGCCAAAAGGACGGCAGATTGGTGGCTTACTGCCCAGAATAAAAACTGCTACTGTGCAGTTTGGGAGAATAAATTCAAACTCTTTATTTATAATATTAACTATAATTTACTAAAAACGAGCTCAGACATATTCATTTTTCTCCATCACTGAATAAACAAGCTGCTCGCATCACTGTTTTGAAGCTGGAAAGGTGGCAGGGTCCGCCACATATAAACAAAGTTAAACAGAATGAAAGTGTTCCTTGTTTTGTTTATTCAGTTACAAGAACAAAGAGTATAAAGCATAAAAATCAGTCAGTGAAGATGTTTTTCTCTTCTGGTTAAAAGTTCACCTTCAACAGGAAATCTGCACTTTTCCCAAACATTAAAGATTCATATAACGAGTATTTAGGTTGTTGAATAAAGAGTTGTCCAAATCCTGCGGTGTTACGTTATCGAGTAAATTACCTAAATGAGAGTAACAGAGTATCTGTCACTGGGAATAATTACAGTCACAAAAGGTCTTGTGGTTGCTGCTGTTTGTGTCTCAGAAATGGATGATGTGGCTCGAGCCAATTTCATCGACCGGGGGGTTATTACAGGCCACCTATTTCCCTCCCGGTGCGCCTTATATTTTATGTCTCAGGCATTGATGTAGCGCCGCGGTGATTACCCAGGGCTGCACTGCACCGTGTCAGATGTGTGACATATCACCGAGAGCTGACCGCCGCGGTTCAACCAAAGCATAAATAAAAAATGAAAAAAATTTAAAGATCGTCTCTCGTGTCACTTTTTTTTCCCCCGTCATCAATAAATTATCGGTGCGTTTGAGTGACGGCTCAATACGAGGCCACCGAGCTGTCAAATGTCTGCTGGACGTGGACATTGAGACGCAACTGGAAGGACTTTTTCCTCGAGGCAGCAACTCCAAATGTCCATCGGATGTTTCGCCTCCTGTGTGGCTGCAGGAAGACAGTTTGCTGTCAGCTGACGTCCACCGGATGAGTAAACGGAGCGTTTCACTCGTACCGACTCGTCATGTCCTCTGTTTACGCGGCGGGTCTGTTTGGGCTGGAGGCAGCTCTCGTCTCCGAAGTGTGAAATTCCCATGTGAATCTATGGAAGTGCCTTGTATTTGTTGACAATTGACATGAAATTACTTTCTGACGATGCGTTTCATTTTTAATTGGCTTTGTCTTTATGTAGAGAGAACAAGTCATGTTTTACTCTCCGAGGTCTGTGAAGAAGAAGAAGTGTTAGTTTTCTTTGTGCTATAAACAGAAATACAGAGAGAAAATTAACACCACATGTTTACAGTAGCACATCGATCATCTACAGGCTGAGAAGGTGTTTGTAATATGCTTTAAAGGACTCATAATGAGAGTATAGCTCAACAACAACACAGTATTCATTCAGTAGACGAGGGGAAATAAGTCCTGTTGGAAGAACATAACATCCGACGAGCTTGTTAGCTTAAAATGTGCTAAAAAGCTAGCTTAGCTAAGCACAGTAAGTTCACACAGTTCGTTCAAAAGAGGTGAAAGAGGAGAGTTAAAGACACACTGTGGAATTATTTCTCCCATCTAGTGGTTAAATGTTATTCTGCATCCAAACGAATACTGCTCTCTAGCGCCTCGCGTTTCCAAACGTGCGTTGCAGCCTGTTGGAACTACGGCAGGCGGGATGTGTCAAGATTCAAGAAGCTGTGACAACAACGTGTCTTCAAACAGCACTTCATCAAGTTTAGTTTCGGGTGATGAGGTACGTTATTTCAAACAGACTTCAAACTGCAGCTGACGAGCGCGTCTGGCTAAGCTCCTTCTCCGTTCCACAGTCACGCTGGCTCTGAGTGAAAACGCCTTTAGCCTTATCTGTACCACGTAGAGCTTTTTGTCCCTCTCACCAGTTCATCGTTTTTTATAGAGCGGAAGGACATGGAAGCCTCCGTAGAGCTCGCCCGTCCTATGGAAATACAGAGAAGTGATTCTTCCCTCAGGAGGAGAAGTGAGATTGTTGGCAGAGATCATTTTACACCAATGAGGACTTATTTATGAATGAAGACGCTGATTTGAGGTCATAAATTACTTAAAACACGACACAGTGGACCTTTAAATATAAGTGAATGGTGCAATACAGCTAAAAGGCCACGATAGCTTTGTATATTTCGGACTCTGGGCTCATCATCAACATCAGTGTGTTCAACGGCGCAAATTCAGCTGTCAAAGTTCACCTGAATTGAACTCTGTGTCAAAAAAAAGGCTTTATATAACGATATCGGCGTATACGTTCAAACCACCCGACACCGACACCACCAGCAACACTCATATATTACAGTATTACCCTCCCCATCACAATCCCTCTGACTATTATAGCCGCCGTCTTTGTAAACAGCCATTAAAGTTGAGCCGATATCATATTGTTCATTATCATTATAAGTAATTATTGGGTGTGAAGGTTTATTAACACAAAAGCGTCCTTTCCCTTTTAATATACGCAATTACTTTGGCTCCGAGGCGGCCCCCTCCATTTCTCAGGCTCGTGTGAACGAGGCCATTGTTGAACTTAATCAATGTGGCGCGCGGCTTTCAGGAAATGATGGGGGGCGGTCAAGATGAATAGGCCTGACACACTCAATTTAGACCCCATCAGCAAGTCGTAAGTGTTAAGCAGGGTGAGAGTTATTCCAGAGCGCCGTCGTCGCGAGTCCAAGTTGTTCATTAGGTGTTTCCGAACCATTTAGCCTAAATAAGTAATCAGTTTTCCCAGCAAATAACTCCAGGTCCGACGGAACGTTAAATCTGGAATTTGGTTGCATTTTTCTCTTTGCACTTGAGTTTGTTTGCGTGTCTTTGGACCGTATCGTTGCCAAATATTGACGAGGGCTTCACAACGCTTTCACTTTATTATTTGTGGTAAACAACAGCCGGAGAGAAACACCCCGATGTCTGTGTTTCATATCTCTCCGCTGGATAATTGACCCTTGAGCGACGGCTCAGTGAAGCTTCAGAGTCTGAGATTAAGCTCTTCTTTCACGCTGGGTGACAATCTCCTCGCCAAAGAATCACTTTAGTGAGCGTCAGAGATAAAGATCAAATATTTGCTCACTTTCTAAGAGAAGAGCAGGAATGACCACTTTTATATGAAGGGCGAAGGTTTGCTTTAGTGAGATTATTTGAGATTAGCTCGGATGTTCTGGTTTCAACATTCATTTTCACTCAAGAGACATTTTTTTATATATATTTAATGCATTCATGGTTCTCCAAGTGCTGCTGGAATAAGTTACACACAATCCTTATCAGCTAACAGCTAATTAATGAATAGCTAAGTAGGAGTAGTAACTCTCAGTAAAGACACATGCAGAACTTGTTTTTTTACATTGAGTTTGTTTATGTTTTAATGTTGGAAAGCATTTCAGTTGCAGACACATCACACAGATACACAACGAGGTGCGTTTGCTTCATTTTTTGGTCTCAAACTAAACGTCCTCTTCAGCAGCGAGTTGCTAACCTCGTTTAAAGCTCACAACACGCAGCCGCCTGACGCATCTCTGCGGGTTAAAGGGATATTCCGGTGTAAGTTTAATCCATGGTCTAACACACCTTGACACCGAGTAAGACTCCCCCTCGAGAGGTCAAGTTAGCTGACCGCTAGCTTAGCTAGTTTTAGCAACCTCAGAAAAGACCGCACGATGATTATTACTCCATGGAATGCTCAGTTCTTATTATCGAGAGCTGACAGGGAAAATAAGGGAAGTAATGGAGTAATAATCAGACATTTTCATCCTTGAGCTGCAGAAATCTACTGCACTCGGTAATCGACTCGTCAGGGCTTCCCCACACAGGCAGGCTGCTGGAGGAGAGGGTGAGTTGTGCTGTGTTTTTAATACAAATCCAGCAAAGCTAGCAGATGTTTGATGCTTCGTACTGTGTGCTGGGACTGTACATGTACTGTTGCTGAAGTTTGCTGCTGTTCTCACCATTAATTGTGGCTTTTTGATGGCGGTTTCTAGTTGGAGACATAAGCTGCAGTGTGTTGTTATCGTGCGGTCTTTTCTGAGGTTGCTAAAACTAGCTAAGCTAGCGGTCAGCTAACTTGACCTCTCGAGGGGGAGTCTTACTCGGTGTCACGGTGTGTTAGACCATGGATTAAATTTACACCGGAATATCCCTTTAAAGCTCACAACACGCAGCCGCCTGACGCATCTCTGCGGGTTAATTACCACAAGCATGACACACACTCATTATACCCGCTGCTAATATAAAAACTGTTATTGTAGCGGCTTTAAAACGACCGTGAAGCCAAAAGTGGATGCAGATGCAGCTCGGGCAGCCAGAATTCACTGACGCTGACTCATGTTCTTTGGTGAAAGTTAAGAAGAAATTCCGTTTACTGCCTTCTCCACCGGCTCGGCCCACAGTGAGGCCCGCGGGCTCGGTTTGGCTTCACCACGAGGGACAATTAATGCTGCCAGATGTTTCTAATGAAAAGAAGTATGTGAAGGAAATAAAATATAAATCACTGATTATTGTTTCTGCGAGGTGAAGCTGTCTGTAAATACACGCAGGGGTTTTCCAGGACATTTCCAGCGATGATGTCGCTGCTGTGACAGACAGCGAGCGCGCCCACACGCTAATATGTTCCTTAATTAAACAATTTATAACCTCAGTGCCTTTCTCTCTCGTGAATTACAGCGAATTATCCACGGCTGCCTGAACACCAATAACTGAGCAGCATGAACACCAGTAACCAAGGTTACAAGTCTCTTAAAATGAACAACTCAAGAAAAAAATCTACATTTTTATAATAACATACAGTTTAATATGAATACTGTACTGTGTTGTGTAGTTTTGGGAGTCAGTCTAGTCAGGAAACTTCAGCTCCTCGCTCAATTTATTATTATATTTAGCATTTTACCAACACAAAGCGCTGGTGTTCATTGCTTTTAGCTCCACATTACGTCACACCTTCACATTTCTCTCTCTGCGGTAACGAACGCAGTCGAAGTTGCTCATTACGACGGCGATCTATTCATCAGCTACGATTGTCTTTGCATATTAGCCTCAAGCTGAGCTTACACGGCTATTAAGTGTAAATTGATATTTAGAGAAATCTGGAGTAATTATAGTCATGCCTTTTATTGTTGGAGTTATTAGAATGACTTCACCCTGTGCCGTTATATAACTGTGTGTTTAAAAGGTTTGTGGTAACTGCAGTTGGCTGAAGTCGACGTTTGCACATAAAAGCTACGCTGCTGCACGTTTCCCTTTAAAGAGACGAGGAACGGACCAAGGTGTCACGTTTCTGTTTTGTGTTTTGGTTTAGTCACTTCCTGTTTTATTTTGTAGTCCATGTTTTCTTTGTCTCGTCTTCCCTGTTCTGTTTTGTTTACCTGCTCCTCTTGTGTCTCACCTGTGTCTTGTTCCCTCATTTGTGTCGTGGTCTTTAAGTCCATGTTTATACACAGCAGGGTATTTAGAGAAACAAATATTCCCCCCTCCGTTTTCAAAAATAACATCGTGCACACAACATCGTTTTCAAAAAAGTTGTCATTTCCATCAACCTGCATAAATACGCCGTCGAGCGTCATTCTAACTCTGCCAAACCTCTGGGCGGCAGTGTAGGGAGAAGGATAAAGCCATGCAAGCCAATCAGAATCCTCAGAATCAACAACAACGAATAACACGAGCGACTTCCTGTTCCTTTCAAAACAAACGCTCACATGACGTTAAGCATTTTCTGGCGCATAGCCTAATGAGCGTGAGAAGCTAAAACCCCGTTTCTCCCAGCTGACACGACAACACATAACCGGAGTTTTCCAAATTCTCCACTTTGCCCGGAGTTTTTAGAAATAATCGTTTTCTGTGATAAAAACGGGGTTTTCGTGTAAATGAGAGGCCAAACCACCTGGAAATATCTGTGTTTTCCCTTCGTGTAAACGAGGCTTCAGTCCTGGTTTTTGTTCAGTCTGTGTCGCTTCATTTCATGTTCGTGTTGCCTTTTTTTTCTTAAGATAATTAAAGACCTTTTTGAATCCCTGCAACCTTGATCGGTCGTCCGTGCATCTGGGTCCTCCACCACGTCTACTACCACCACCCGTGACAGAACCTGACCTTTTTTACCCCTCCGACAATCGGAGGATGACTTGCCCCCTCGATTTTCCCAGACGATTCAGTTGGAGAGGAGCGACGGGACTGGCTGTCGTTGCAGGAGCGTTAGCCAAGCTCCCTGCGGCGCGGCTCGCTGCGACGCTGTGACAGTGCACTGTATCACTGTTCTGTGTGTCTTTTTTGTTGAAGTTGGACGTATGAACGTTTTTTCTGACTGTTAAACCCGTTCTGTGTTGCGTACGACCTGAAGCCTACAGTATTTTAAACGTAGAGCTCTTCTGTGTGAAATAAAAGCTACGCTGCTGCACGTTTCCCTTTAAAGAGACATGAGGCAGGATCAAGAAAAAGCTAAGCAAGCTCTAAACATGACCTGTAATGTTTTCTTACCTGGTCACGAGGAAATGAGCCATGTCAGCATCTGTTTTCAGTCCCAGCTCAAGTTGAAGCTGCCTCCATGAGTCGAACGTGTATCCGATGTTTATTCTGGTTCCGGTCGGCTCTGGTCATAATTTCGTTTCGAATCTCGACTTGCCGCTGATAAAACCTTTGTTTTCTTCTTAGTGTGACTTTTTAGTGGACTTTGTGTGGTGGTGGGTCGTTTTCTGGCCGTAGCAGAATCCATTACTACACAAACACTAGTCTCGGCTCCACCGTGCTTGTCTTCTTCCTGTATCCAAGCCATCAAGGACACGCATTCAGCGTCATCTGACGTCACATCCGCAGGACTGCGCGGGACATTCAGACTACGAATTGCAGCACATGATGCAGCACACAGCCTGTTCAAGGCAACGGAGAGATACGTGGGTGTGCTCATTCTGTTTGGTTCTGAACGCTTCATCACCCATTAGCATTAAAAACTTAAAATTCATGTTTATTTTTTCAGAAATCCTGCCTCAAGTGACTTTAAAGAGACAAGGAACGGACAAAGGCTACTCTGTGACTCTATGACATCACTGTTTCACCGTTCTGTGTGTCTTTTTGTTGAAGTTGGACGTATGAACAGTTTTACGGACTGTTAAACCAGTTCTGTGTCGCGTACGACCTGAAGTGTAGCCTGCAGTATTTTAAACGTAAAGCTCTTCTGTGTGGTGTGAAGTAAAGTTGATTATTCAGATTCATGGTTAACGCTCACAAGTGTGTGTGTGTGTGTGTGTGTGAGAAAGCAGTGTGTGCGTTTGCATTATTTTATATAGCGCAGTGTGCCAACTCCAGAATGAGGGCTGGCAGGAACAATCCTCCTAATCCTATTAGGGACGAAGACAAATATGTGGATGTGAATTTTTATCAGCTCGTTGTTTTAGCTCCTGTTTTCATTAAATACCTCCTTAACGTACGCGACGCACCGCGGCCGCCGCAATTTCATATTTAGCTTTAAGACCATTTCTTTCTTTCTTTCATGAGGTTCACATATTAAGCACGCCGCACACCAATATATTCAGCACGTTGAAAATTTAGAAATCGCACTCGAAACCCAAACAATGGGGGAAATTGTGTACACGGAGCGTGACAGCACAGGAAGGATGAAATTGCTTTTAGAAGTCTGGCATGGTGACTTAGACAGACGACGAAGAAGAAAGGAAAAAGAAAGACAGACAGAAAATAAAAGAAAGACAGATCGAAAGACAGAAACTAAACCAAGACGGAGAAAAGACACCCGTGACAGTAAATTGGTGAGCGAGCGACAGTGAGTGTATTCTCCGCCGAGGCTCGGCGTCAGGCAGCCAGCGCCGCTTGACGGATGGAGCTTTTAATTGACTCCATCGACGTGGGACGAGCGTCGGCCAATCATCAGAGGAGCCGATGCAAAACAACCCAGGGCTTTTGTTTCTAACAGAAGGGCCTCCATTAGACCAGATAATAGGCCAAGCTGTTGATATCCCCCTGCCCTCTATCGTGTCTGCTGAAGGTAGACACACTATCTCTCACGCCCGTCCAGATGTTTTTCACTCGGCTCGCCCATCACTCCTCCTGAAGCATCTGCCGCGGCGCTACAGTGCAGCTCAGCCTCTCCTCACGCGTTTCCAGTCGATGACGTCAACGTTAAAGAAGGTTTACATCCTCTGTTCCTGCTGCGTTCTAGACTTGTAGTCAAGACCGCCTAAACCGAGACCAAGACACTACCAAGACCAGAGAGTATCAAGACCAAGACTTGTTCAGCTCGAGACCGATACCGAGACCAAAAAAAGACTAGTTTTTTGCCATTTTGCATGAGTCGTAGAACCCGCACGCAGGTGCACCAAAAAATGCATTAAATTAAATGCAAAATACAAATAGTTTATAGTACAAATAGTACAAAATTGTACTTCAAATTGTCCATTGAGCAAGAGGAAGAACTGGTCACCTTGATGTGTGCAATGGCATCTCAATTCTAACACACTTTATCAAGTTGTAGTTGTAGCTGTAGTTCAGTGGGACAAGAACAATATAACACAGACATCACAAAGAACAGATACATAAACATATACATTCAAACTGTAGAACAAAAGGCAGACTACATCATGAATGCCTTTATGTCTTGAGTAGACTTGTAGTCAAGACCGCCTAAACCGAGACCAAGACACTACCAAGACCAGAGAGTATCAAGACCAAGACTGTCGAGGCCGTGACAAGACCAAGACCACGGAAAAGTGGTCTTGAGACCGAGACCGGTCTCGAGAACTACAAGTCTGCTGCGTTCGCACATGTACTGTACATAAAACACAGGCTTTTCCTCAGAATTTACATAATACATAACTATCTTTAACATCTAAAAGCCTTTACTTTAAAGGAACGCTACGCAAACATATCAAAGCAACGCTCAAATAACGTCCGTGATGTCCTCGAGCTGACGAAAGAAGCGAGCCTCCGTCTGAAAGCGGCTTTTGTTCCTTTATGTAAACTCGGCCCGTTTGAGCCCCCTGGTGAGACTCGCTCATCATGATTTAGTTAGAAGCTTTGATTTTCTGATCCTCCTCACTTTGTTCATTTATTCAACACAATGGTAGAAAAAAGGGGGCCATATAACCTCGTTTCCAACAGAGGACGTATAAAGGTTAGCATCAGTCATCACATGACAACACATCCGCCGCCGTGTGAAACACGGATCAAACGGCATCTATTAAAGCTGCAGTAATGAGAATATTTGATAAACAGCCAGTCAGATGACTTTACGTAACGGAAACAACAAACAGTAATTTATATAACTGCTTCGTTTTGAGCCACGATGGTGCTGAAGAGCTCAGCTGCAGAAAGAGCCAGGAAAATAAGAGATGATATTAATACAGTCGCAAAGAAAAGTTCTAATTTACACATCAGAATGTATTTAAAGATCTTGCGAAGTACTCGTGCATATGTGAAAAAGTTGTACGAGGCTTAAAAATGAGAATAAATTGAGGATTTTGACCTGTTCCTTCTCTCTGCTGGAGGCTAACAGCTCGAAGCTACATTAACTGCTACTAGCATGATGAAACTCTCCAAACAAACGGTCAGAGATCGGGTTGCATTGTGGGTAATGTAGGTGCCAGTTGTCTACATTTGTCTCACCTTATGTACATGTCAGGATTTTCCCAATAGACGTCTCTCCTCTCCTCCTGCGTCCTGACTCATTTTTCTTTTTCCATCTCGTCACAGCTCTGGTTTCAAAGCTTTCTTGGCCTTTTTACTTCAGGATGTGCAAAATAACTCATCAGTGTTTGTCCTCATTCATTTCCAGCTAACCCTTTCAAAAGTCCGGTCGCTAATACCTTTAGCAACAAACCAAAGTGACTTTCTACAGTGTGATTTGGTTTGTGGCTGAATGCAAATGGCTTTGATTCACCATTCAGCAAGGAGTCTGACCATTTAGTTTTAGTTTAGTCTGAACTGACTGGTATCAGGACATTTCCTATTGAAGATTTGAGGCTGGTCTTGGTGTTAAACATACAGTCAAATTATATTACTGTTTGTCGACTTCATACAAAGTTGTTGACTTTTGATTTTGATGGATTAACGTTAGCTTCCTGGCTAATAGCTGAGCCGACTAGTTTATCTCCGTGGTTAAGTCCTCCCTAATCTTCATATTTACTGATTAGTGAAAGTTTACATTGCATAAGAACTTTATGGGATTGTGATTATTGTTCCAGGTATGAATCAAAGCATCAAGGCTTAGAAAAAGGAGTTATTGCTTGGGAAAAAAATGTATATTTTGATCATAAAATGCATAAAAATACAAGTTAAGTGTCTCCATTTCGTCCATGAATTCCTATTATACCATGGTCTGGGGGAATACTCGATTCTGATTGGCTGCAGGGTGTCCATTAATCCCTGATATATGGACACCTACTAAGTAGTTCCAGTCAAATTGTCTGTTCACCGTCTAAATTAATGCGCTAGCTGGCGTAACCATAGCGACGGGAACGCAGTCAAAGCCTCAGGCTGCGGCCACAGTAACGTAACGCACGGCCGATCATTTGTTCGTGAACATCTTGATGTTGATTTGGGGACAGTGACATGACTGGTAAGCTAGCTAGTCTTGTTGTTAAACATACTGTCAAATTATATTTACTGTTCGTCAACCGTACGCGATGTTATCGACTTTGAATCTTGCTAGCATAGCGTTAGCTTTCTGGCTCACCGCTGAGCGGACTAGAATATCTCCCGTTGCCAAGTCGTATCTAAGGTCCGTCCTATTTACTGGAGAGGTGAACAACGTTTCCGTTGCATAAGAACCTTACGGGAGGGTAATGATTGTTCCAGGTATTAGTCAAAACCCTCAGGCGTTACCAGGGAAACTAAGTTATTGCCTGTGAAAAACTTTATATTTTGATTGT
This sequence comes from Lagodon rhomboides, assembly GCA_039737535.1. NCBI lineage: Eukaryota > Metazoa > Chordata > Actinopteri > Spariformes > Sparidae > Lagodon > Lagodon rhomboides. The sequence goes on along the minus strand of CM077798.1, from coordinate 27,154,872 downwards.
AAAATGCTTGAAAATATAAATCAATGGTCTTAATTTATTTTCTTTGGCGAGTGACCATGGTATAAGCGGGATAATGCCCTTCGAGGTAAACCTGACTCTCGCCAGATGCATTTCGTTCCGCCTAGCTCCCCTCACATCCATCTGGGATCGCTCCCGTTGGGAGGGATTTCGGCACCAGATTTTCATGGTCGAGCCAATCAGGACCGCCGGGCGGGAGTTTCATAGATGTGACGTAGCGGAGAAGCGACTGTTTTGATTCAGACAACAATGGCGGCTCGCATCGAGGAAGCAAGCGTCGACATTGATGCTGCTCTTTCATCCGTGTTGTCCAATCTACCCAATATTGTTTCGTTAAAAGAACGTGGCTCTCATCGACGTCACAGGTTGGTTTCGATGTGAGTGGTTGAAGTAGCACGTCAATAAAGATGACAGACAAGTGGTTTATCCAATCATATGCAAGGATTTTTGATCAGGCCCAGCCTTCTGAAACACGTCTCCAATGGAGCGATCCCAGATGGATGACAGAACAGAACCAAAACACTACAATCCCCCTTTTCTGTCCCCCTAAAGATCCAAACCCGTGTAACTGTGCACACAGTGTGATGGTTCAAGGTGCTGCAGTCGCTGACAGCTGCTGCTCCGCTGTGTTGTACCGACGCCGCAACAATCATCTCTCATGTTTTAGCATAAATGAAATCACATGAGGTTTCTTCCGGGGGCGTTCGAGTACAATCTTTTGTTACCCTCTGATTACAGCAATTTGAAAAGTCTCCCTTACTGATAGTCTGATGAATCACTTCCACATGTACCAGCCGAGTGCGACAAGTCGAGATAAATGTGGGACAGAGCCGGATATATTGGTTATGACATTTAAATCAATGTTACAGAAAAGACCCTGAGGGTATTTTGAGGAGAAATTACCAAAGGAACAAAGAGAATTATTCTGTTAATAATGTGTAGAGTGAATCACAAGATATGAGGAAAAAAAAAAAGAGGATGTTCGGCATCAATTAAAGACGTGCTGGTGCCGAGTGACAGCGTGTTAGAGCGAGTCTCCTCGGGCGGCGACTGGATCTCTGAGACGCACCGCCTTCATCGTCTCCCAGTCCGACGTGCTCGCTTATTGTCAGCTGTTAAATTAATTGTGAATGAATACATTTGCATACTCTATGAGTGTACGTTCACAGCATATCGTTTGTGAGAGGCTGTAGTGATACACACTGTTGGAGAAAGGGCGTCACTGCGACTTCCAGAGTGGACGAACACCTGCTGAGTTACACAAAACTATATTAAAATGACATGAGGCCAAATATTATGTTTATTTTTTATATTATAGGCCAACTAGACAAACATCTGAGCTGAACCTCTCAGCTGACATCAGACAACCTGACTCTACTGTCACCTTTAGGGCCCCCACACACCGGGTCTGACGTCGGATGTCTGAAGCGTTCGGAGAGAGTCGGACGAGTTCGGGAGCTGCTCTGTTCGGTGTGTTCAGCTGCGTCGATCCGACTGAACATGCGAAGTCGGCCGTCTGAGGTTGGACGCCGTCGGATACTCTGATTGGTTGTTAGCTAGCTGTTCAGTGACCATTCTGATTGGCGGTGTGCCAGCGAATCAGCGCGGCGTGTGGGAGGGCGGCGGAAGTGACGATGGTAAACAAAGCACATAAACAGAGACGGCACAGAGTTACAAACAACACTTCACCGTTCGTTATTTTGGGGATAAACCAGCGTATGTTTGGAAGCCATGGCTGTGTGGACCGAGGACTTTGAGGAGCAGCTGGCTGCCCTGGTGGAAGAGAGACCACCGTAATACGACATCACGCAAGTAATGCTGAGCTAACACTGTGTGTGCTTTGTTCTGATAAGCTACGGTCCGCACTCCGTTCCGTCATTTCCTGTTTTTATGTTTTGGGTGACTGGCACGAGACTAGCGCCACCCGATGTTTAGGAGACTTATTGCATCTCACGCAGGCGCAGAACGTATACGCTGCTGTGTAGCCGGGGCGGTGTGTTTCAATGTGACTTTTCTACTGAACGGATCCGACGGAGTGGTCGGAGAAGGAAGTCGGATAAGGAAGACGTCGGACCCGGTGTGTGGGGGCCTTTAGCGTGGCTCTACTTGGTTTGGTTTCAGACGCGTTGCGTTTCCATCTAGAATTAGTATCTCTTCAACGTGGGCGGGTCGTCATCAACGTGGGCGGGTCGTCATCAACGTGGGCGGGTCGTCATCAGTGACGTACTGTACTTATCCACGCGACACATAAACAGGGCTAGCTGTGGGCAACGCAAAACACGTCCACCTTTTCATTTCTTGTCGCACCATCGAGCTCGTTCTGGATGCGTCTTCAGCGACAACACTCAGGAGCGTCTCCACCTCTGCCACGGTCCACGCCGTGTTCCTGCGCGTTGTTCCTTCCATGTAATCGCTATGCTGACTGAACGCAGATGCTAGTTTTTAAAGGTAGCGGGTGTCAGGCTCGGACGTCGCGCTCGTCATGAGTCATCAAGTGGCGTCGCTCTCTGTCCAATCAGTGGCCGGCTGCCAGCTTACGTCACACAGAAGTATCAGCTCAGCTCGGTTGGAACTTATACGGAGGTGATACTAAAAAAGCACCACTTTAGCAGGTACCAGGTACCAGATTTCAGTAATGGGAACGCAAAAAAGGCGAGCTAAGTCGAGGCGAGGCGAGCTGGTACTGTCGGTCCTTGACTTCGATCGCTAGCTTCTTCAGTGGGTCGGTCTCAGTCTTGATGAGTCACCTTTAGTATTAGAACATCTGTTTACTCTGATTAACATTTCTCTAACTTTTGTCTTTGTTTTCTGTTCCCACAAGCTGTCGCTCTCTCTCCTCCTCCTCCTCCTCCTCCTCCTGATGGACGAAGGGCCCCTGGGACCTTCTCCCTCTCTTGGCTCCTGCTGCCTCACATATTGATGAAAATTGAATCGTCGTTCCCCGGGCGGCTCTCTTCTCCTCCTCCTGTATTTCTGTGAGATTTGATGCCTCTTCACTCTGATCTTCTCTGTTTTATTACTTATCATCTTGAGCGTCATCGCGGTGGAGAGGAGGTCGTGTGGCTCGTCCTGGATCCTTACACTTTACATATATTATCATTTGTATCAGATATTCTGTCAATGCAACTTGTAAACTGTGATTTTGTTGTTTTTTTCTGTTCATACGACATCTGTGGCACGTCCGTCCGTCCGTGGAGAGAGATCCTCCTGAGGTTTCTTCTTCTTCTTCTTCTCCTGTTAAAAGTTATTTTTGTTTCTCAACATGTGAAGTTTTTCCTCATCGAGGGTCTGAGGTTGTAAAGCCCAGTGAGGCGATGTGATCGTGATTTTGGGCTTTAGAAATAAAACTGATTTGATTTACACGCCTTTCTTTCAATAATATAAATATCTTAGCTTAAAGTAAAAAAAGGAAAAGTCATAATTTACTGCTGTGACACTTGAGTCAGATTATATAAAGGTGAAGTTCTTTACTTGTGGTGATAATGACAAACTGTCGGCGTGTCACTTATCTCACGTATGACAATTAAAGCTGACGTGATCTGACCTGACGACAGCTGACAGCTCCGTCTCTCTCCTCTCGCTCCTCCGCTAATCTTAACTAATGTCATAATTTCACAGATTGGCACGAAAACTCGCTCCTGAACGTCCAAACATATCGATCGAGGTGAAGCGCTGATGCAATTAAAAGTACAGCGGAGGAAATCTTGACTGATAATACTGAGTCCCAGCTGTCGGCGCTCGACGGCTACGTTAGCATCGTCCAAACTGAACTGTTGTCTTAGTCACCGGACACTGATCCATCTCTACTGTGACCTCACACAGTCCTGATCAATCCAGTTCATCATTTTAACACTAGAACAGGTTTCACGTACTTCAGTTGTCTCATGATGTCCGGTGGCACGGCGCTGTATTCTCGCTCTGTCTTAGCTCCCGCCTCACAAATATCGCCTCAGCTTCCACTTAGCTTCACTCCCACTGTGAACATGAGACGTGTGTGATGTCGAAGAAGCCACAGAGTTAAAAGGCGAGACGACTGATGAGGCGTTTTCAGGAGAGGAGCTCCTGCTGGCTCACCGACGCTGGGCTTTTTAAACTTTAAAGATCTTTAACATGCACAGGAACATATAAAACACTGGAGGAGAGGATGTAAACAGACCACATTGGCGATCAGCTGTTGTGCACTGGAGACAGGTGGGTGAGTCTGCTAAGATATATAAATATCACAGTATCTCAAGGAAATTGAATCGAACGCAACTGGATTTGGTTTTTGTCTTGAAGACGTTTCACCTCTCATCCAAGAGGTTTCATCAGTTCCTGCTCCCTTGACTCGGCTGGGACTAGTCCAACTAGCCGGTGTGGAGGTACAACTATGTCACGGTATATTCTGATTTACGTTACGTACAAATGCAGGAAGTTTGGCTGTTTCCTTACTTGTAATGACAAACAAACAGTAGAGATGGTGAGTTTCTTACCAGTTACTCTGAACCTCCCTCCAGCCAGATGGTTCCTTTCTGAGGTTTGTCTGGTAAAAAGGCGACGTTATTGTATGAATTACTCCTTATTCAATGTCGAGTGACAGGAAGACGAGTGTTGAATTGTTATCATTTCACCACTTCCTCCTTGATCAGTGCCTGCAGAGACATCAGGCCTCGTAGTTTCTCACGATATGATCTGTAAGGTTCTTAAAGACACACTGTGGAATTATTTCTCCCATCTGGTGGTTAAATGTTATTCTGCATTCAAACGAATACTGCTCTCTAGCGCTTGGCATTTTCAAACGTGCGTTGCAGCCTGTTGGAACTACGGCAGGCGGGATGTGTCAAGATTCAAGAATGTCTTCAAACAGCACTTCATCAAGTTTAGTTTCGGGTGATGAGGTACGTTATTTCAAACAGACTTCAAACTGCAGCTGACGAGCGCGTCTGGCTAAGCTCCTTCTCCGTTCCACAGTCACGCTGGCTCTGAGTGAAAACGCCTTTAGCCTTATCTGTACCACGTAGAGCTTTTTGTCCCTCTCACCAGTTCATCGTTTTTTATAGAGTGGAAGGACATGGAAGCCTCCGTATGAAAAACTTCCCATAAGGAATGAATGGGACGGGGTCAAAAAATTCGCAAAATCATTGACGTTTTTCAAACATCTCCTGCTCTGGCAGACTTTGACCTAGAGACACCATTCAAACTTTAAAATGTAGGCACAAGTCTTATCTATTTGAGTTGTATTTGAACTTTCTTTCTACGATGTTTAGTTTTTGAACGGTGACCCTTAATTGATCGTGAGTGATTTCGAAAAATTCAGAAAAATTCAGGATTTTCAATGAGTGTGTATTGCGGAATGTTCGCGCAGCACCAACTGGCAGAGTGGGGGAGCCTGAAAAAAACTCTCCGAAAATGTTTCTTTAGATGACGATCCTAGCCACAGATTTCACACTACAATAGTGATATTTTCCAAGAACGTAGCCACACTTGTCTTCTGTCTGGCAACGTGTCCACTTTATCGGGAGGATGTACGGTTTTTGAATTATCTGCGTCTAACCGACACAAACTCCAGCAACTGCCCCATAAGCCCCAATGTTAAACGGGAAGAGGATTTTCGCCCAACTTCCTGCTTCACGTCACAATGTGTGATTCTTCCCTCAGGAGGAGAAGTGAGATTGTTGGCAGAGATCATTTTACACCAATGAGGACTTATTTATGAATGAAGACGCTGATTTGAGGTCATAAATTACTTAAAACACTACACAGTGGACCTTTAAATATCAACACACTCATGTTGGACACATTTATTTAAGCCTGAACTGGAGAAACGCTGATATAATCGAACGGAAATTTGAGCTAGGATGCTGTTGAATGCTAACTTTAGCTAGCAGCCGATCAAATATGTTGTTTTACCTTGAAATACAAACTGTCCATTATCTTCTAAATGATTCCAATTAGTCAGATTACCTTCGTTTATAAGACTATAATCCTCTCTGGGGTACAGACAACAGACACCTGATGAATCAGGAAACACTGTTTCACCTTATGAAATATAAAAATCAGAAGCCAGACAGTAACATTGATCGCGGCTGTGTGCTGAGGAGAACTCAGGGTCGGATCCTGCAGACGTACATTTACTTATTCCTTTTTTTTTAAATCGAACACAGCTCGTTGTTTTATTTTTTGTTTAATATACATCGAACTGACTGATTCTATACGTGTTAATACATTTAGTACACAAATGCAATTATAGCTTTCGTGACATTGCCAGGTCATGAGAAAAGCAATTTTAGGAGAATTAACCCCACCGACAGAACACAGAGCGTTATGCAATCACACTCACACGAGAGACGGTGCACAGTCAAGGAATTAGTCCCTCAAATTTATTTATTCATTTCCCTTCAAAGAGGCAATTTAACGCATGACTTAATCCATCTTTGTGATGTCTCTGGAATGCCTGCTGCCCCGCGTGACACGAGCTGCATATTTGGGCCACAGATAAACACCCGGCGCCAGAACGAGTGGATCTCTGCAGAACAGACAAGAGGAGGAGGAGGAGGAGGAGGAGGAGGAGGAGGAGAGGAGGAGGAGGGCCGCAGATGCTAAGCCTGGCAATCTCTCTTTCAATCTGCAGCCGTATATCGACCACTTTAAAGACAGACGCGTTTTATTCGCACATGACCCGCGCGTGAGTAAAAAAATGTAAGCGAGTCTGAGACTCGGCCGGAGAGATTTTTCCTCGCGGTTGCTCAACCTGCACTGATCCACTGAAGGGGGTTCTGATAGGCCAGACGGGCCAATCAGGCTGCCAGAATCAGAGGAATGCTCGTAGCTTATCGGGCGCCGTTGTCAGCGGGCCGAGCCGACTGTAATGGGCTGCTAGGACAACTTAGCTGGAAGCAGATTAGCTTGTCGCGGCGCCCGCTGAGAGGGGAAAAAGAAACTCGCTTCACACAGATTGTAATGTGCACTGGTGAGCCGAGCATCTGCGGGGTGTTACATGAAGGTTAAATAAAAAACAGACAGAGACACAGAAGCCGTCCTCCTCAGCTCGGCTCGGATCTTGTTATTGTGGCTGCGCAGGCTCGCAAACAGGATTACACTCATCTGATAAGGAAAGTGTCGCTGATAATTCGCGAGTGGAACAAAAAAAAAAACCCCAAATCTCTGCCTCATCATTCGTCATAATCAAAGAGACGTTTTTACAATTACAATGCTCGTAGAGCTGATGACAGAGGTGATGATGATGATGATAATGATGATTGCGGCGATAAAATATTTCAGACTCATGCTGGCTCATCAGCGCGTTCGTCGTTCGTTTAATCCTCCTCCAGTTGATCCGGGCCGAGCGAGGAGGGAAAGAAGAAGAAGAAGAGGAGGCAGGATCTGGTGGAGGAACGGTAGCAGCAGCTGCAACATTAAGTAAACACCGGCGGATGCACCACGTCGTGTTTACGAGCCTTTCCTAAATTAACCACCCCTCCTCCTCCTCCCGCCGCCGCCGCCGCTCTGATCCCCACCTCCTCCCTCCGCTAACCACCACAGGACGAGAGGGAGAGCGTTGTTCTGTGGAAGTTTTGTCTGAACATCCTCCGTCTTAATGGGCAAATAAAATGTTTGTGCGCTCGGAGCTCCCTCGGCTCTGCTCGTCTGCTAAAAACCCATATCGAGACGCAGTTCGGCTGCTCGGATGACCCAATTACGCGGCGAGAACGCCTCGCGAATTAACTCCCCACGCCATCTGCGACGACAGAGCCGGTTTTACGAGTCGTGTGCGGGGAGAACAACAGGACCGAGCCCGTAAAGTTTTCATTGCTCTTCATTAGCAGGTTTTTCGTAGATGTGTTCTCTAATTGGACGAGGCCGTCGGAGGCGGCTGTCCGACTCCTCGGACGCAGCCGCTCGTCTCGACTTCGAACGTCGTCGCCACGGAACGAGCTCTCGAGTCAAATAATCTGCGAGCATCGGTGAAGTTCTCCTCGAGTTGTCACGCAGTGTTACATGCGTCACAAATTAGGAGAATTATTGTAAAAACATTTGAGATCTTCTCATGTGAAGATGTTATTAGTCATGCCGTTGCCCTAGAAAGCAGTAAATCCTCCGGGATTTGGCATATTTTGCAAATTACATAATGTCCTAATAATAATGATGCTAATGCCCTCATTATGTTCTTATCGTCTGCTTGTGATGTGTTATAATCCCTTATCACCTCAAGCCGAGTGTTACTGATGTGTTCATTAGTTCGTCGCTTAATTCGACCTCGAAGACCAGACGAAATGAGGCTGCGTGAACTAAAATGACTGTATTAATAACTGATTGATCGGCTGCAGTTTTCCCCTCCTGCAGCCTCGAGGACGGCCTCGTCGGCTCCTCTCCACTCTCTTCCTCACATCTCTAATGAATTCCCGAGCTCGCCGTCGCCGCGCGGCGAAGACACATCCTCGCCACGTCTTCCCGGCGGACCGGTAAAGTCAGCGGTGAGGAATGTGCACGGCAGCCAGGTTGCTTTTCCTTCCTCTCTCTCTCTCTTTCTGTGCACAGTAAAAATTTAATGGCTCCAAACATGCCATCCATCCGTCGCAGCGACCGAGGAGCGAGCAAATTGCAATCACCCCTGTCTGCGCCTCGCTCTCCGGCGAAACGCACTTTCATCTCATGACACACAAAACAACACGCGGGGCTTCATAAAACCCCTGCGCTCCCCGTGCACGACACATAATCTGATTTAATGTGGCTCGTCGCCACCTGCTTCCTCTACAATGCTGTTGCACTAGTGTTCTTGGTGTCTTGATTCAAAAGACAAGATAGCGAGTCGACACACTCGAGCTGTGAAACAGCAAACACAGATTCTGACAGAGAAGTTTGAGGCACATTCTTGTCACCGCTCGCAGACATGACTCAGGGGTCTGCAGGCAGCGCATTGTTAAAGCCTCTGCATCCCATCTGCCTCCATGTTCCAGTGGAAAGACAGTCTGATGTTCACAGAGCTGCACTGGATCCATTCGTCTCCACTCGGGGAGACTATCACAGGAATCACCAGACACTGGCTCAACAAACTTTAATAGCTCGTGGTCGGGTGGATTGATGTGTTCTTCCGAAGCAACATTACTCTCCCGACTCTCTGAAGACCGCTCGAAGTTTGTAATATATATTTCCTTCCGCTAATGTCTCCCCTGACTGACTAAACGTCAGGAGGAGAGAGAACGAGCACTTCCACAGGCTCGCTCTCTCTCCAAATCCCTTCCAGCTGTATTAACAGCGGCACAGTTCAGTAACGGCGATGGGCTAAGTAAGCACTTCTTAGAGTCGGCTGATTGCTCGTCGATCTACGGCGCTTGCACTCGGGGCCGCGGCTTCTCCTCCGGGGGGAGACGGATGGTGTTTATGAAAATGTACAGAGAGCATCTCCTTTGTTAGGATGTGCATTTACTTGTCATGTGCTAACAGGAGAAGTTTCAGAAGCTATTAAAATGCAAAAATATAGACGTACAGCTTCGTGTCGTGAGAGTGGGTCAAGGGGAAAGCATTAGCGGTGAATGTATTTCCTGCGCTCCTCATCCATCATGCTCCACAAAGAGGGGATTCTCTGAACGTATTCACTGCAGAAGCTGTCGGGCCGACGGGGCGAGCTGCAGCCGGCAGGGCCAGACAAAGGCAGGGGGCAACACAGGAACAGAAGAATGAGAAAAAAGTGGAGTAATACACCACCTGAGCGTCGGACCGACCACCAGGCGGCTGCCTGCTCAGTCACATCAGCTCTCCGATGCCTTTTCAATGTCACACTTCATGCTTTCGCACATTCCTCGCCCAACAAAGGCCCAGTGTTACGTCTGTCAGAGCGGTGATTCACACGGCGGCTCATTTACATCGGCGTCTATTGTACCGCTTTGTGTGCGCCGTACAATAAAAAGGGATCTTTGCCAATCACAGGTAACATATTTAGCATCAGGCGTGAATCTGATTAACGAGCAACGAGCAGGAGAAGCTTTGTCATGTGCACTCGTAGCTACGTCTCTATCAAAGGCTGCGAACAGACGATTCAGTCAGTTCCTCCGTAGACGTAAACCCTAGAAGTTCCCCTCATACATCACTGTAAACACAACTATGCACATTCATTAATAACTGAAGTAGCCACGTGTGTGAAAGCCACAGAAACGTCCATACGTACGAGTCATACAGTGGCGGCTGCTGGTCTTTCAAGGAGGGGAAGCTCATTTTTCCGGCCTACATCATAAATGTGTTTGTTTATTTATTATATATATTATTATTATTCAGGACACCTGAAAAGACCTGTTACTTTTCCCCACCTTTTGCACTAAATCAATCTTAGGAGCTGACCTGCCCTGCTGTTTAACTCTAACAACATTCATATTATCTGCCATGATGTGCAGCTTGCTAATGCTAGCAGCTGGAGCTGCTGCACCAGGCTACTGTGAAGTGTGACCGCCTGTGAGTGTGAGTGACAAAGTCGCTGGGGATCGGTAAAGTCTCCGGATCAGTTCAGAACAACGGAATGAAAAACTTGGAAAATGCTCCGGTGGATGTTTATTCTTCAAGATCGCTGATTCGCTCATTTAGCTGTCAATCAAAAAAGGATTCCGCCTCAGACAGCTCATCCAATTATCATGCAGAAGCCGAGCGTCCGGGCCAGCCCACTGCCCCATAGACCCCCAGAGACGCTGAGCGTCCGATGGGCGGGACAAAGCCCAGCATTTATCCAATGACCGTCTGGTTTCGCTGCAGTGGAACAACCCGCTCTACGCTTCCCCACTGAAGTCAGTAGAAGCTGAGCGTCCGACTGTGGAAAGCGCTGTGGCGCTGCGGGGATGAATGAGAAGGAAGTTGCGCCGGTTACCTGTGATAAGTAGCTGATTCTGAACAAAAGATGAAGGCTTTCTAGCGCGTATTTAGTCAATGAAATGTACACACAGCAGTACATATTTCACCACTTTTTTTTTTTTTTTTTGGTGACATTTTAGGGGAAGCTGAGCTTCCCTTGCAGTCTTAGAGCAATCGCCACTGGTGTCATAGGCTCATATTAAAAGTCTATGACCTGACCTAGACAACAGTGGACTGCAGTTTGAGTCTCAGTTTTGCCATTTGTAAGTGTGAAATAACTGGATATATATTTATATTATTATTCAGCACTATTTTGGGCCAAGACCTGATGATTTGAACAAGAACTCAGGACGTCTCCAGCCGTGTTCGTGGCGACCAGAACAGGTATTTTAATACTGTTATATGTAGGAATTCAAGTTGAAAACATATAAATTTTTTTAAAACAGAATGTGGAGAAAGAGGCGCCTACTGAAGTTAGCATGCTAACCAGCTAGCCCTGGCCTGACCAACACGATTGACAGCTAACTGAGCTACCTAGCTAACCTAACCCTAACTACTAACATATGTTTTTAACTTATCGGTGGCTTTGTGTTAGTGTTAGATATGTCCTTACACTTAATGCAAGTTAACACATTTATAATTATCTTGGTTTTCACTGCCCTGAATTTCAGGCACTGACATCCAACCATTCGGTCTGATAACATCTGGAAAGTCTAGCAGAGCCACACAATTAATCGACGCTTAACCCAGAAGTTAGCCGGCTCTAATGCTTTCAGTGTAGGAATTCAAGAAAAAGGGAAAGAGAAAGAGGCACCTACTGAAGTTAGCATGCTAACCAGCTAGCCCTGACCAGACCAACACTACTGTGGTGCTCCAAGCTTCAAGTCAGGACCACTAGACTGACGGCTAACGCTTTAGCTGGACGTTTAACCCAGAAGTTAGCCGGCTCTGTTGGCAGAAGTCTCTAGTTAACACGCTCTCTGGGCGCCACAACACGGGAGATCTGGGTAATTTTACACCCGGCAGGTCGAGCTCTTTTGAATCAATGACACCAGCTGGTAATTGCACTGTAGTTAGCTCAGGGTGACAGAGGACTACTTTCTCTCAGGAGCCGCTCTGTAGAAGCTTTCACCTGATTCGTTCTCCTCTGAATCTGAAGCTGACGTCAGATCTTCGCCCCGGCGTTGCACCATGCGGAGCCACGGCACCAGATTGAGCTGCGATGCTGGTGGTAATTGCATTTATTGTCTCCAGACGTGCACGATGGGACCTGAGAGAGCCGGAGATGGTGTTTGGTTTTGTCTCGGCTGAAATATACTCAGGCTCTAATGCTTCCCTAAATGTTCTCCTGGTTAACAATTCTTGTTCTTTTTAAAAACACAGTCACTCTTAAGCTCTTTCACAAAAAGAAAAAACCCATCTACATTTGTGCATTGCTCTAACAGCTCGTCTGAATGGCACCATCATCTGACACCCTGCTGATCAGACGACTGCTCTCTCTGGCTGGACTCCTGCTGCTGTGATGGACTCCTGAGTCACAGACCTGAAAACTGCCAGATTATTGAATATTTATAAGAGGATTCAGATTTGTCAGTTTACTGAGGATGCTAATAGCCTGCGTGGACCGGAGGCACGCGGGCTGCTATGGACGTGTGATATCGAGACTTAGAGAAACACCACGATGTGTGATTACGTCACGCTCGAAGGGGCCCGGCTGAATCTGAACGCAGCCGACTTTGTACTGTATGTTGATGCGAAGGCGAGAGGCTTATCTGTCTGCGTGTGTGAATTCACATCTGCTGCAGTCTGATCGTCTCTCCCGAAACCTCCGAGGACTCGCTTCCAATCAGAGAGCGAAGGACTGCCGCTTCCTAAAGCTGCAAACCTGACGGGATTTACAGTCTCCACACAATCGCACCGCTTTAATAACGCTCCTCTTATTTTTCCTCCTCGACTCGTCGGCTAATTCCAAAATACGTTCAGTCGTGGGTGAAGTCTGGTTTTCTTTTTTTGGGGGAAAACGGCATTAGCACGAATACCCCTGCAGGTTTAAAAGACAACATCAAATGCATCGGCAGTCAGGCGGGCACAGCTGATTCCACACACACACACACACACACACACACACACACACACACACACACACACACACACGGTCCCTCCAATCCTCATCAGCCACACAGCTGTGTGATTTGATAAAATACTTGGCAGGACCCCGCGGCTGACCTTTCCATCCGCGCTTAGCACCGCTGCTCCGCGAGCAACCTGCCGCACGTAACCAGGCAACCAGGCTGCCTCTGATGAGATCTGAGGTCCGACCAGTGGGCTTCTCACAAGCTTAGAGACGTGTGTGTGTGTGTGTGTGTGTGTGTGTGTGTGTGTGTGTGTGTCACTGATGTTGTGGACCGTGCCTGCTGGGGACTGAGGCCATTTAAGGCTCCAGAAACACAGAATCAACTTCAGTAAAGTTTTGTAGAAACCCAAAAAAAGGGATGATGTTATTGCGACGCTAAATGAATCCATGTGTATGATTGTGTTCTTTTGATTTCTGCATCTTTGATGTTGTTAAATAAAAACAGGCTGATTGCTCAGATGAATTCAGCTCCCCGCCTTCATCGAGCTGAACTTTCTCGCCTCTCCGACACTCTCGCCAGGTTTTTTGCTTTTACCCACGCTCCCTCTCGTCAGCGCTGTGTTTTTTAAGAGCTTTACAGTTTCCCCCCAACTTTGTGAAGAAGGAGAGGATTAAAAAAAACCCAGACGTGAAAGATGGAGATTTAGACAGTTCGACGGAGGCACATCGTTCCAATTCCGCCTTTTAAATTTTAATACCTTTAAGCAATATGTACAATGTGAGTGATGCAGGCAGTGTCTTTTTTTACTTTTAAAACTCTTAAAAATGAATTCAGCTCGATGGCAACGCCGCGCCAGCTGGAGGCATTAATCTCCTTTAGCACCAGAATATTACGTCTATATTACATGAGTACTTTTGAAATAGCAGCCGCTGGGAGTTTGTCACATTTTGAAAAAATTCTTTAGCCGTTTCATTCAGGCGGTGAAGGAGCCGTGACCCACAATTCCTTAAAGGAAACACGGTGCAAAATAAAATGATGGGACAGAATCAGCACCCAGACAATTAGAGTCGGTGACGGCGTGTGGGCGGACGATCAGGTCGGCGATACGTCTGCAGATATGACACCGAGGCGTTAAGACGAGACAAGAAATGTAAGTGACAGATCTGCTCTGGACCTGATGATGACTGACTGCGATGCCTCATGCAGCATTTGTTCTGCAGGGGAGCTTCAGCCTGAGTGTACCGGCGCTGATCCGCCTCTGGAGGTAGTATCAGGGCCGCATTATTGGTGAACCGAACCAGTGTGAACGGATAAGCCGGCTTCGTGTATCGAGGGCGTGTCGATCGGACGGTCGGTTACCTACACAGGTCCTTCACTCAACTTAATACAGAGAAATGTCCCACAAAGCAACGTTACAGGACCAAACAACAGTAACGTAGCAACTGTAACTGTCTTTGGCAACTTATATGAGGAAAAGAATACCGCAGATATACGTAGAGAAGCGTCTGTCCTCCTGTCTGTCCTTCCATCTGTCCTCCTGTCTGTCCTCCCGTCTGTCCTCCTGTCTGTCCTCCTGTCTGTCTGTCCTTCCATCTGTCCTCCTGTCTGTCCTTCCGTCTGTCCTTCCTGTCTGTCCTCCTGTCTGTCCTTCCATCTGTCCTCCTGTCTGTCCTCCTGCCTGTCTGTCCTCCTGTCTGTCCTTCCGTCTGTCCTCCTGTCTGTCCTTCCTGTCTGTCCTCCTGTCTGTCCTCCTGTCTGTCCTTCCGTCTGTCCTCCTGTCTGTCCTCCCGTCTGTCCTCCTGTCTGTCCTCCTGTCTGTCCTTCCGTCTGTCCTCCTGTCTGTCCTCCCGTCTGTCCTCCTGTCTGTCCTTCCGTCTGTCCTCCTGTCTGTCCTCCTGTCTGTCCTCCTGTCTGTCCTCCCGTCTGTCCTCCTGTCTGTCCTCCTGTCTGTCCTTCCATCTGTCCTCCCGTCTGTCCTCCCGTCTGTCCTCCTGTCTGTCCTTCCATCTGTCCTCCTGTCTGTCCTCCTGTCTGTCCTCCTGTCTGTCCTCCTGTCTGTCCTCCCGTCTGTCCTCCTGTCTGTCCTCCTGTCTGTCCTCCCGTCTGTCCTCCTGTCTGTCCTCCTGTCTGTCCTCCCGTCTGTCCTCCTGTCTGTCCTCCCGTCTGTCCTCCTGTCTGTCCTCCCGTCTGTCCTCCCGTCTGTCCTCCTGTCTGTCCTCCCGTCTGTCCTCCTGTCTGTCCTCCCGTCTGTCCTCCCGTCTGTCCTCCTGTCTGTCCTCCCGTCTGTCCTTCCGTCTGTCCTCCTGTCTGTTCTCCCGTCTGTCCTCCTGTCTGTCCTCCCGTCTGTCCTCCCGTCTGTCCTCCTGTCTGTCCTCCCGTCTGTCCTTCCGTCTGTCCTCCTGTCTGTCCTCCCGTCTGTCCTCCTGTCTGTCCTCCTGTCTGTCCTTCCATCTGTCCTCCTGTCTGTCCTTCCGTCTGTCCTCCCGTCTGTCCTCCTGTCTGTCCTCCTGTCTGTCCTCCTGTCTGTCCTTCCGTCTGTCCTCCTGTCTGTCCTCCCGTCTGTCCTTCCATCTGTCCTCCTGTCTGTCCTCCCGTCTGTCCTTCCATCTGTCCTCCTGCCTGTCCTCCCGTCTGTCCTCCTGTCTGTCCTTCCATCTGTCCTCCTGTCTGTCCTCCCGTCTGTCCTCCCGTCTGTCCTCCTGCCTGTTCTCCTGTCTGTCCTCCTGTCTGTCTGTCCTCCCGTCTGTCCTCCTGTCTGTCCTCCTGTCTGTCCTCCTGTCTGTCCTCCCGTCTGTCCTCCTGTCTGTCCTCCCGTCTGTCTGACCGACACATTTATGCCAGAAAAACAGCGTCTGTCACCGACAAAAAACTTTAACTCACCGAGTGTTTGTGATGAAAATAAATCACCGCGACCTTCACACCTCCAGACCGAGACTTTGGTGAACTTTCCCCCGGAAGACAACCTCCCTCCCCGCGAGTCAGACAGCGTCCAGTTTACTGATGGTGATCATGTAATTATGTAATTTAGCGTGAAAAACGTAACTTCGTCACTTTCCAGGATGTTTGGTGGGTCAGGATCTCAATCACGACACATTATAACAGCATCCATAGGATTATAAACTGTCCGCGGGTTTAGATTGACAGGAGGACACCTGGAAACACCTTGAAAACACACCGACGTCATCATCATGACGTGAACCGTCACGCCTCTTTAGGAGCCGCAGCGCCGGATTTCTGTGTGAATTCACGTCGGTTCGTCTTTAAAGCGGAGCTGCTTCGCTCTGTGTGAATCACTATCGGCGGAGAATTGCCGAACCGCCGCTGCGGAGATAATGCGTCTTCTCCTGTGTGAAAGGGGTTTGTGTCTCTGCGGCGCTGATCCGCCTCTGGAGGTAGTATCAGGGCCGCATTATCGGCGAACCGAACCAGTGTGAACGGATCAGCCGGCTAGTAGTAACTGTAACTGTCTTTGGCAGCTAACATGAGGAAAACAATACTGCAGATATACGTGGAGAAGCATCTGTCCTCCTGTCTGTCATCCTGTCTGTCCTCCTGTCTGTCTGACCGACTCCTCGTCACATTTCTGCCCGAAAAACAGCGAAAACACACCGACGTCATCATCATGACGTGGACCGTCACGCCTCTTTAGGAGCCGCAGCGCCGGATTTCTGTGTGAATTCACGTCGGTTCGTCTTTAATGCGGAGCTGCTTCGCTCTGTGTGAATCACCATCGACGGAGATTGCCGAACCGTTGCTGAGATAATGCGTCTTCTCCTGTGTGAAAGGGGTTTGTGTGTGTGTGTGTGTGTGTGTGTGTGTGTTGTGTTGTCACTTGATCCACAGCCTTTTATAAAACACACTGGCGACGTCCTCTACAAATCCAACTCTCACCGTTTAAGAGTCTTTTTTTTTTTTTTGCTCACATCACCCAGGAGGTTTATTTATATTCCTCGGGGATGGAAATGCAATCAAGCCGCTCGCAGCGAAAACAGCAAAACCTCTAATTTTTTTTTTTTTTTAAATTACCTTGATTGCAAGCTGATAGAAGAGACACAGCTGAGAGCGGCGGGCTCGATTCAATCGGTCCAAAAAAAACAACACAAAAGCACAATCAGGGCTGTACTGTAATGATTGGACCGTCGATACCGACCGCCACAGTGTGTTTTTTTTCTATTTTTAACACCCTGTAATGCAGACGACACAACACACTGCCTTATTTACTGTTTACACTGACTCACCGGCTCTTGGCGGCGGCGATATCGGAGGAATAAAGAAGCCCACAGATTGTATTTGTGATTAGCACTTGACTGCAGATCATATTTACGGCTAATTGAATATGCAGCGAACGCAGCACGCAGCCGGCAGGATGCGCTCCCACATGCTTCAGCGCCGTCGTGCACCAGCTCATCTGAATTTCACAAACAGGAGGATTCAGGCCCAGTTTTTTTTTTTTTTTACAAATGGTACACTCGTTCAATCCACCTGCCAATATTAGGCTGCAGAAATGAATGGAATTTTCTCTGCTGTGGGGATTTGGTGCCGGTTCCCTTTTACCACAGAATAATGAAATACAAGGATGGGAAAGTAAAATGACTGGAGGGATGAAAGGTGAGAGAGCGAGGAGGGAAATGTCAATGAAAAGGTGAAAGTCTCACGCCGAGTTCACTGGAATTTGGGAGAGTATTTCTTCTTTATGTGACCTCAAACTGAGCGAGAGCAGCGAAGGCTGACCCTCGTCGGTCAGGGTCGTTTGCGAGCGCACACCTCTGCCTCTGGGTCGGGTTGCCAGGTAACACACAGCACACTCCACACAGAAACTGAGAAACACACATTTGTTGATTTGTATCACGAGGAAGTCGGGAGATTAATCAGGGAAAGCGCAACGGGAGAAAGGGTTAAAAATAATCACTCGAAACGACTGAAAATTGGGAGAATTGCCGGGTATGTTCACCATCTGACCACAGACGGACACAGAAAGACTAATTTACATGTATTTTATTATGAAGCACAGTGATCTGTAACAACAACACGACATTTTCACTTTACAAAGTTGTTTAGCAAACGTTTTTTGCACATCCAGAGCAAACGGTAAACCTTTGCTTTGAGATACTGTCGCCCGTTCACACACTGGTGGACAGAGATACCACGCAAGGTGCCACCTGCTCATTAGGAGCAATTACAATTCAACAAAACAGTCACCGAGAGCAATTTGGGGTTCGCCGAAACATACTTAAAGAGGCAGGTTGCTGGGAATCAAACCACCGACTGTTTGACTGTAAATCAAATATTCAAGTCTCCTCTCAGCTCAGTTGTTGCTCGTCACCATCCAGTCTGAAGCACATGATCAATGTGACGGCACCTGATGATGACCCGTATTTATACTTCACCTCTAGTTATTATCATGACAGCAACGGAGGAAGTCAGGCAAAGTAGTTTAAACGGATGGTCAGAGCGAACAAGCACAGGACTTTCCCCCAGCAGACGGCGTAGACCTCGTAGTTTTCTTGCCTTAAGCGTAAGTTACGCTTCCACGTTGACACAACGCAAGGGGGCTTACGGACCCATTATGTCCTTGCGTCCACCGCAAGGGCCTGACGTGCACCTCCCAAAAATCCTAGACGTGCGTCGAGGCGACGCAAACACCAACGTAGCGGCACTGGCTGTGATTGGTCCGCTAACTACACTCATAAACACCGCCATTTTTAAAAGTCTAGAAGTATTTCTTCCTCGGCTTCGATAATTTCGAGCTCCAACGCCAGTCTCTCTGTCTCGGTCTCCATCGTTCACTGTGACTGGGAGAAAAGCCGGCAGGTTAACGACAATATACGTCACAAGAGTCTCGGTCGGTCGGTTGGTCTTTACAAAAAAACATAGCGCCTTCTACCGGTGTGGCATTGAATTGCATTTAAACCCCACGCAGAACCATCACGGTCTCATGACTGCGTCCAAGCAACTGCGTGATCACTACGCGGAACCATAACCGACGCTTTAACCCGACAGACTGCGAGCGTGTGAAGGTCCGGTACGCCTGTCGCTGGTACACTACGATGGTCAAGTCCTTCAGGTGTGAGGATGTGTTGGCTGCATCAACTGCTAAATGCTCAGTTATGCTCCACTACTAGCTGCTAACTTTAAACCAAAACAACGAGCTGAAAGACTCTACAACTCTCTGCAAGGCTGAGGTGAACTGAGAAGTTCCCTTTTTCACATCACACACAGGTTTTACTAAAAAAAAAATTTCCATCAGTAATCTAAAATATTGATGAGTGCAGCTTTGACGTAATTAAACTTTTAAACACTCCACGTCGGAGCGAATCCTCCACCTTGTGTTGTTCCTGCTCCGGCTGGCCTCCATGCCAGATCTCATGGCTGTGCACGGAGAGCGAGCTCATTAAGTTTTCTGGCTCAGACTCTGTTTTGGAAACAAAAACCTCAACTTATTGCATTTTCAGCTGCTCAGACATGGAGAATGGTGCTCGGAGTAAGTAGCTTTAACTAATGCCAGTCTGAATAATGCCAGGTTACAGCAGCAGTCTGCAAAGTAACAGTATTGAACACACACACACACACACACACACACACACACACGCTTGATGTATGTTGAGATGCCAAAAAGAATTAATTATGCATTCATTCTTTGGTTTTTCCCAACAAATTGGACTTTCTCACTGCTGGTTTTCAAATGCCAACCAAAAATAGATGAGATGGAGCAGCGAGTTGTGCTGAGCCGAGGCCAGACTCACTTTCTCTGAGTCTCGTCTCCATATCAAATAACTTCTTCATTCCGAGAAGGAAGGAACAATAGTTATGATCTTCTTAATCCTGCGGCCGGTCGGAGGGAGTCGTCATGATGGTCACGCAGAGACTTTATTTGAGGGGACCAGATAATTACTGGATGTGACAGAACTACATTAACACAACACAGAACCAGAGTCTGGCTGCAAGAAAGTGGAGATTTTTTGAAACTGACTGATTCTTTGTTTCTTAGTTGAATTAGCGCAGCATATTTGCGAGGTCCTGCCAGCAAGCTGTTTGAGGCTGAGGGGATAGGTGGACCGGTACCACAGAACTAATCATCTAGTCGTATGTTTCTTGGGTTTCTCTGGAACCAAGCAGCCAGGGAGTGTGATCAGTGCAGACGTAGTCAGAACTTCAACTTGGTTTTGTCAGTTCGAAGGACTGAAACTGTCTCGTGTGTTTATCTGATCCGCCTTTGACTGACTGGTGGCCAATCGATCAGAGCATCCTTAGCAATGAGCGTTATTTGTTTTAGTTGTTGTGTTTCTCAAGCCCCTTTTAGATAGAAAAGGTGGCACATGTGCAGCAAGGTAAAGGCTGCAATGTGCCTCCTTGTCTGTCTAAAAGGGAGGTGTAATATTCCTCCTTTTCCAAACAGCCTCCACTTTTCCTCCTCTGGTAGGCGTCAACATGTGACGTGACGTGAAGCAGGAAGTTGGGCGTGAAGAGAAGCAGGGCAGTTTCTGCTTTTCTCCCAAAATCCTCTTCCCGTTTAACATTGGGGCTTATGGGGCAGTTGCTGGAGTTTGTGTCGGTTAGACGCAGATAATTCAAAAACCGTACATCCTCCCGATAAAGTGGACACGTTGCCAGACAGAAGACAAGTGTGGCTACGTTCTTGGAAAATATCACTATTGTAGTGTGAAATCTGTGGCTAGGATCGTCATCTAAAGAAACATTTTCGGAGAGTTTTTTTCAGGCTCCCCCACTCTGCCAGTTGGTGCTGCGCGAACATTCCGCAATACACACACATTGAAAATCCTGAATTTTTCTGAATTTTTTCAAAATCACTCACGATCAATTAAGGGTCACCGTTCAAAAACTAAACATCGTAGAAAGAAAGTTCAAATACAACTCAAATAGATAAGACTTGTGGCTACATTTTAAAGTTTGAATGGTGTCTCTAGGTCAAAGTCTGCCAGAGCAGGAGATGTTTGAAAAACCTCAATGATTTTGCGACTTTTTTGACCCCGTCCCATTCATTCCTTATGGGACAATTTTTCACAGTTTGTCTTCAAAATAAGAGCTTTACATTGCACCCCATCGGAGTTTAGAACTGGGTTCTTAGCGGGGGGCTTTTAATTTGAAAGTAGCGACCGCTATTAGCTCGCCGCTACAACAACAAGCGGACAACCAAGACAGCTACAGAGAGCGAGGAGACGCCAGCATCTCCCGGATCTCAGCGGCTTTCCAGCTGCTCATCTTGGTGGATGAAGTGACGAACTGACTGCTGTGATCAGCTGTTTCCTGGTTTTAAAACTCCCGGCTGTGGGTGCGCAGCAGTGCACGTCATCCACACCTCCGCCCATCTCAGCATTTGCCACCACATTGCCGCCTCGGATTTACAGCAATGGAGGCGCAAATAAGTGTAACGTTACCCTCCGAGGGGCAAAACTGGTGGAACAAAACAGACCACCAATTTACCGCCTTCTGTCTAAATCCACGGAGCGAGCCGCCAAAAGGACGGCAGATTGGTGGCTTACTGCCCAGAATAAAAACGGCTATAGATTGCGTGACGTTGAGGAGGAGCGTCTCACAGCCTGAGGAAAGAAGCTGCTCTGTAGTCTGGTGGAACGGCACTAAAACAAAGTTTACGCTGTCGGCATCCTCTCACAACAGAAGTTCCTCATAGCTGCATTGAGTAAAGATGAAAAAACATCCTCCACCACCGACGATCTTAAAAATGTCACAACATACATTATTCTGAGTTGCAGAGTACATGTAGTGAGTTCAAAGTCATTCCAACATGCAGATGTTCGCTTCAAATGTCAGCGACACGTATGATCTATAAATAAGAACGCACTCATAACTAAGCAACGAGGAGCGAATCAGCTGCGTGAAGTCGAGCTGAGCAGCGAACAGGTCGGTACATGAAAGCGACAGGAGCACAAATACAGTCGTACAGGAACATCAGTAACACTGACTCGACTTTCAGGCACTGTGGGTAGAAATACACTGTAATTGCTGTAACAGAGCTTCGTGCTTCAGACTAAATTATTTCCTCCTTTACGTCTGAGCCGGTTTCTCAGAACTGGAGGCGCTGACACGCAGACTTGTGGGCTGAAGGCGAGCAATAAAAGTGTCGCTCCGGTGGGCGCTGACGCTCGTCTCCGTCAGTCACTCGGAACAGCAGGCAGAGCCAACATGGTGGAACATACGAGCAGCGTAAGTGTTTTAAAGTCCGCCTCCGCCGCACCTCGACCTGGTGAAAGTTACAAGCCTGTCTGCAAATGTTGTAGTACATCACAATATGAATATAAAGACACACCTGGGATGGGCGTGGCTTATAGTGGAAATGGGTGGAGCTAACTGAACGATGTTATTGATGATCTGTTAATTAGTTTTCACTTGTTTTTTTCTTTTTGTTGCCACAAAAATATAAAAACCAATGCATTGTCACAGTTTGTGTTTCTGTCGTACTTCCTGACAGACCAACCCTCGGATGTGTGTGTTCAGGTGTGTCGTGTCAGTGTGCAGGTGTAGTAGAGGGTTTCATTAGTTGCATACTGAAACGTGACGTAGGCGATACAACACCCGTTCTTGTTTAAAGACACACTGTGGAATTATTTCTCCCATCTAGTGGTTAAATGTTATTCTGCATCCAAACGAATACTGCTCTCTAGCGCCTCGCGTTTTCAAACGTGCGTTGCAGCCTGTTGGAACTACGGCAGGCGGGATGTGTCAAGATTCAAGAAGCTGTGACAACAACATGTCTTCAAACAGCACTTCATCAAGTTTAGTTTCGGGTGATGAGGTACGTTATTTTAAACAGACTTCAAACTGCAGCTGACGAGCGCGTCTGGCTAAGCTCCTTCTCCGTTCCACAGTCACGCTGGCTCTGAGTGAAAACGCCTTTAGCCTTATCTGTACCACGTAGAGCTTTTTGTCCCTCTCACCAGCTCATCGTTTTTTATAGAGCGGAAGGACATGGAAGCCTCCGTAGAGCTCGCCCGTCCTATGGAAATACAGAGAAGTGATTCTTCCCTCAGGAGGAGAAGTGAGATTGTTGGCAGAGATCATTTTACACCAATGAGGACTTATTTATGAATGAAGACGCTGATTTGAGGTCATAAATTACTTAAAACACGACACAGTGGACCTTTAAATCCATGCAGCTGCAAACTCCCACACAGTCCTGATGAAGCGAATTAGCCGAGCTGTTTTTATTGTTAAACTCTGTCGTAGCAGTCTGAAGATTATTTT
The DNA here is from genome assembly GCA_039737535.1 of Lagodon rhomboides. Lineage (NCBI taxonomy): Eukaryota > Metazoa > Chordata > Actinopteri > Spariformes > Sparidae > Lagodon > Lagodon rhomboides. Next base: position 27,131,743 of record CM077798.1, on the reverse strand, counting down.
TGCAGACTTTAATTCTGATCGTTGCTTATCGTAGGTCTTTTATTCAGCAGAACGTTTGATGCAGCTGTAGGAGATTCAGCAGAAAACAGTGAGTCAGAGAATCACAGTCAGTAATGCTGGATTACCTACATGAGAACGGCAAACCCAGCTACACTATAGAGAAGTGATTACATACATTTAATGACTGTAGCTGAAAAAGAAGAGCTTGATATCGTTATGCAACAAATTCTCCGCCAGCTGAAAGACATCTGCTTGTTCTTCGGATCGTGGACAGCAGTAATCCAGTGGTGTGATTGCAGCTTGAAGCAGGTAATCTGTAAATCATTACAGTTTTCGTTTTGGAAAATAATCCCCCACACAATCGGTGTGACAGCGCTGGAGTACCTGCTCTCCGGTGTCTGTCACTCTCGGCTGATTGGCAGGTAGCATTCTGGAGGTGAGCCATGAAACTGTCACCTCAGCAGGCGCCCGGGGGCCTGGCTGTGCCGATATGATTTATGTAGGCGCTGATTGTGTCAGTTACTCTGCAAAATGATTGTGTCACTCCTTCCTGTAATCCAGTGCCCTGCAGTGGCTCTCTGCAGCGGGGGGGCGAGGAGCAGGACGGCTGCACGGAGGAAGGTTTCCTGCAGAACTCGTACATTTTTAAAGAAATGTCAAATTCCCTGATAGCACTTCTGAGTGTGAATTTGACTTTGAGGATGTAGGTCAGCAAATCCTCGAACACGTGCACCATCAAAGGAAGAGATGGAGGATGGAGGTAGTCCTGATACCGAACACAACGGTTCGGTCTCATTAAATTCTAAGTCACTCTGCTTGTGCGTCGGGCTGCCGCAATCAAGAGGAGAGAATTCAGATGAGTGCTCCTCTGGCCCTCATTTGGTTTTATAATTCACCCAGAGGACATCTGTAACCGGGAAAAGGAGAGCGGTGTTAAAAGCACGAGCGCAGGTTGATGAGGCTGAGAACTGTGGCGGATCACACACACACACACAGAGTGGGTTAAATTAAGAGAGGAGTGTGGTTCTACCTGGACTGTACAAATCATGAACTACAACACGCTGCGAGGATGGACAGTCACATGTCACCAATCTGCCGTCCTTTTGGTGGCTCGCTCCGTGGATTTAGACAGAAGGCGGCAAATTGGTGGTCTGTTTTGTTCCGCCAGTTTTGCCCCTCGGAGGGTAACGTTACACTTATTTGCGCCTCCATTGCTGTGTAAATCCGAGGCGGCAATGTGGTGGCAAATGCTGAGATGGGCGGAGGTGTGGATGACGTGCACTGCTGGAAAGCCGCTGAGATCCGGGAGATGCTAGCGTCTCCTCGCTCTCTGTAGCTGTCTTGGTTGTCCGCTTGTTGTTGTAGCGGCGAGCTAATAGCGGTCGCTACTTTCAAATTAAAAGCCCCCCGCTAAGAACCCAGTTCTAAACTCCGATGGGGTGCAATGTAAAGCTCTTATTTTGATGAAAAACTGCGAAAAACTTCCCATAAGGAATGAATGGGACGGGGTCAAAAAAGTCGCAAAGTCATCGACGTTGTTCAAACATCTCCTGCTCTGGCATACTTTGACCTAGAGACACCATTCAAACTTTAAAATGTAGGCACAAGTCTTATCTATTTGAGCTGTATTTGAACTTTCTTTCTACGATGTTTAGTTTTTGAACGGTGACCCTTAATTGATCGTGAGAGATTTCAAAAAATTCAGAAAAATTCAGGATTTTCAATGAGTGTGTATTGCGGAATGTTTGCGCAGCACCAACTGGCAGAGTGGGGGAGCCTGAAAAAAACTCTCCGAAAATGTTTCTTTAGATGACGATCCTAGCCACAGATTTCACACTACAATAGTGATATTTTCCAAGAACGTAGCCACACTTGTCTTCTGTCTGGCAACGTGTCCACTTTATCGGGAGGATGTACGGTTTTTGAATTATCTGCGTCTAACCGACACAAACTCCAGCAACTGCCCCATAAGCCCCAATGTTAAACGGGAAGAGGATTTTGGGAGAAAAGCAGAAACTGCCCTGCTTCTCTTCACGCCCAACTTCCTGCTTCACGTCACGTCACATGTTGACGCCTACCAGAGGAGGAAAAGTGGAGGCTGTTTGGAAAAGGAGGAATATTACACCTCCCTTTTAGACAGACAAGGAGGCACATTGCAGCCTTTACCTTGCTGCAGATGTGCCACCTTTTCTATCTAAAAGGGGCTAATGACACGTCCTCATACCAAAATGACTGACTGTACTGAGTTGTATCTGAGTTGTATTGAGGGAATTGCACACTGGAACCACTTTGCTCAATCAGTGACAGATATAACTACAAGTATTTATTCCAAAGATTGTCTGATTGTTTCACTAATCCGTCTGCGTGATTCCAAAAACGTGAGGAGTGAGTTTCCAATCAAACTCTGCGGCGGCCGACACGAGCCAGCGCGTCAACTGGAGTGACAATTTTGTAGCACTCCTTCGAGACACTCGCCTGCCAATCAACCTGCTCGCAGGTAACGCACGCACACACACACACACCTTCTCCACCTGCCAATCCGTGGTGACAGGCAGTTTTGAAACACACTCCCTGTCAGCGCGGAGACAGCAGCGCGGCTAGATAGCAGCAGGAGTGAGGACGGGCTGAAACAATTGGGACGGTTTCTTTGTCCTCCGCAGCACCCCGTGATGATTGCAATGTTTAACAAAATGGCTGTGCACCGGAGAGAAACAGCGCGGTCCATCACGTCTGTTTTCCCTGCTGCTGCCGAGTGTTCTCGCCGTAGGACCCTGCTCTCACTTACCCTATGGAGAACGCTGTCAGCGTAAACACAATGCATTATTTATGCTCGAGCAGCCTCTGAGACTCGCTCTCGTTCGCCACAGACAATAGCCGGCTCTCCATCCGAGTGTATGTTGCAAATGAGGAAAGGCAGGGTGGGAATATTTCAGCAATAACTCAAAGACTGTGATGCTTTCATGTTTGTTTGAATGGCTACATTTGGCAGAAAAGCCCTTTATGGTTGGAGTGTTTAGAGTAAAGACGTCTGGGCTTCACCTCCCAGAAGTGCCGCGCGTCCTGACACTTTGATTTATGTACAGGGTGGTGTTAGCGTTCATTCATCCTTACAGTTCAGTAGCATTGTTTTAAAGGAAGCCTGTTTGGTTTAAACAGAAGCTGCTGATTATTTAATGCATACATTTATAAAGTAATGAAAAAAGGTGCAATGTGTAAGAACTGGCTACCAGCAGAGTTCCTGCAAACTGCTGCTAGCTGTAGCTGCCGTTAGCTCTGCTGGCCTTGCAGATTGCGTGTGTTGATGTTTACAGCCACTTCCACAGGAGCTTTGGACCTGGACGGGTCGGTGCCAACAGGCATCATAAATGGGTCATTCAATGAAATCGGTGCTTTTTATGTTCCCAAGAAATTATCAGTCATAAAATTACATTAACAACAAACAAAGATGTAATTTGAAAATATAACATTACCATGTCTTCTCTCCTCAATAAAACATCAAATTAAAATCAATTAAATATTATTTTAAATAATAAAAATGATTTTTAAGCTGATGAGGGTGAGGTTTTTGGCCTGTCCCTCACTGTTGTTGTTGTTGTACGTCAGCAGGACTTTTAATTTGTAAAATGTTGGCAAAATGTTAAAATGTTCACATTTACATATTGTTTTAAGTATGATCTTATTGTGAAACAGTGTTTTTGGTAAAAATATATATTAATTGTAATAAATATTTACCAATTTATCGGTGTCCCCTAATTTTATGTCAACCCTGTTACCCTAACCAAAAAACCCTATCAAAATAACGGTACATTCTAGATTTGACATGATTTACAGGAGGTTGCATCATCTCTGAACCAGGATGCTAACAGCTCAGTGACAAGTAAGTTTTGCTCATCTCTGGTGTGCTATTTTTGATGTTTTTTCAAGGTTGAACCAGGGGGACAAGCATACAGCGTCAACCCTGTTACCATTTTTTAACATATAAATCCAAACAATTATTTATTTCTCATAATATAATCAATATGTACATGTAATTTCCTTTCAAAGTACATAGCATATGCTTTAGCTAACATTTGTTTTAGCTAGCAATGGGCAAATTAGCTTGAAATGGTCAACCCTGTTCCTGTCAACCCTGTTACCTTTCCAATATAATTTCTTGTCATTTTAAACTGTCTTTAATTCCTGGCTACTGAAAAAATAGCAATTAAATATAATTTAAATTTTAACTTTTCAAAGTTGAAAAGGCACCGATTTCATGGAATGACCCAAATATCACATCTGTTGTTTATTCACATTCTATTACACCTTTAATCTGCTCATTAACTTGATGTTTTCACACCATCGTGACTAAATACACTGTTAGCACTGCAGCTAGCATTAGCTGTCGACCAACGTTTGATGTTAAAATTAGCCTCTCGCTAATTAATTCGCTACCTATTAAGCTACAAGTGTTCAGAGCACAACACTTCCCAGTTTTCCTACATCCTTAGCAGACTGAATTAAGGCCACTGGATGTCTGGAGGGTGCCGTGATGTTAAACCGACTCTACAGGACCGTCTTTAATTAACCACTGGAAAAGTAGCCAGACTTTATGAGCTTACTGGTTCAAAGACGAGAAGAGCTCTGAGATGTGATGGCACAGCTACACGAACAGATTGGCTGTTTGGACGGACAATTAAGTTCTTGTTCGGAACATTGAGATTTCAATAGGAACGCACTTTCATTTTAATTTTGAGCGCCGGGTGGAGAAGGCGAGAGAGATGTACCTGACTGTCGGAAGAAATCAGACGTGTACGAACAAGCTCATCCTCACCAGACAAATGAACGAGTGAATACAGTTAAAGTGAGCTATGCTTACATTACATTACAGATATCTGGACAACACGTAGACTTTCTTCCATGTGCTTCTCATTGTTTACAGTACGATCTGCAACTTGAGACTAGAGAACTGAGTTGGAGTTGCAGGATGACCATTGATCTGTATACGAATGCTGATAATTCCCAAAAAAAGCTATGTTGTCATCAGAAAATAGTCGATTGGTTACGAGCATTTCGGCCAATGCCGTCCGCCTCTTTTACTCTCGACACAAACTGTGTACCTGCGACCGTTTCATGTTTTATTTCTTCACCTTTTCCCACTTTTTAATGTTTAAATTGTAAAAACACATCGATGGAAACTCACTTCATGGAGGCTTCTTTGAACTATGACCTTGATTCTTCCTGAATAAGTCAAATCTTTCTTACCTTTAACTGCTTCTCACAGTTTGATCAGACTATGCTTTTTGTTCTTTAGCCACGACCGTGATCTTTTCCTGCCCTTCACCAAATGGTTTAAGCGAACCATCACACAAACCACAGACAGGAAATGTTCATCCAAGTCATTTTTTAAGGTTGCTTTGGAAGCCAATGAGGACTTCTGTGGTGATTATATAGCTGCTGTTGTATCAGCAGGAGTATGAATGTACAATGTGTCTGTGATGCCGTTGAATACATCTTCCTGTCACTTTAAAAGCGTTGCAGGAAGTGTAAAGCACAGCCTGATGCTGCGCTCCGTGTCCGAACATCCCTCGGAGAATGAACACAAGTAGCATAATGAACACGCTGATGGCCGAAGCTGAATGCCCGTCCGGATGAGAATCAGCGTCTGACCTTGCGACTGGACAATAGGCTCTGCTGCCACTTCTCATTACTGTACTTCCTCCTGCCTCTCTTTATAACTCATCTCGCGCTCCATCAGCGTGGCCTCCGAGGCAGCGCGGCGGAGGTTAATACCTACACACTGCTCCGTGAGATGCACTCTGGGGCTGCATATCTATGTAATTAAAGCTCGTCCCTGCGCCAGATGAAGATATGAAAAATATCATTATTGCTTCTCAGATGGAGAGATACGAAAAAATAATAAAAAAAAATACATCTTCTTGCTTCTTCCTCCTGGGCAAGAGCTCATCTGTAAGCAAGGGGAGGAATAAAACTGAGCCTAAATATATCCAAATAGGTTTTCAGATATTTATATCGCTCGGGGTGTTCTTAATTTAAAAAGGAATTTATGAACTAGTTTGACTTCGATAAAAAAACTAAATCAAACCTAAAAGTTGCTTTATGTCTTCAGAAGAACAAACTGTTGCACGTATGAGCCACATTTGAAACATGCTAATGCTAACGAACGGTGAGAATCTCTCCCTCAAGCTCGGAGCTGAACGCACTTCAGGCTGCGTTAGCTTAGCTAGCGTACGTCACATCACATTTACCCAGACGTTCATTAATGTCCCAAAGGGTAAACTGTGCATATATTTAATGAGGCGTCCCACTTTCTGTCAGCCAGATACTTAATGAATGTATAAACTGTACTTTCTCCTCGAGGAGAGCGTACAAGTATCCCTCAGCTGGCTAATGAGCATCGTCGCTTAAGAGCTAACGGCAAGTTAGCTTCGGGAGCTAAATGCATGCTGACAGTGGGCGAGGCGGCGCGGCTCGGTCTGAGAAGTCTGCAACATTAAACAGCCGAGAGGTTAGAAGTGTGTTGTTCTTTAACGAAGGTCAAAGCTGAAACTTGTCAGGGTTTTCTTTCTCTTTGGTTGCAACAATAAGAAATAGAAGCCGTCGTGTTTTACTGTGACGATAGAATCATAAAACAGCATTTGAAGGATGGTACATGAGTGAAATATACATTTTGAATGTACTTAAAGGGATATTCCGGTGTGAGTTTAATCCATGGTCTAACACACCGTGACACCGAGTAAGACTCCCCCTCGAGAGGTCAAGTTAGCTGACCGCTAGCTTAGCTAGTTTTAGCAACCTCAGAAAAGACCGCACGATAACAATACACTGCAGCTTATGTCTCCAACTAGAAACCGCCATCAAAAAGCCACAATTAATGGTGAGAACAGCAGCAAACTTCAGCAACAGTACATGTACAGTCCCAGCACACAGTACGAAGCATCAAACATCTGCTAGCTTTGCTGGATTTGTATTAAAAACACAGCTCAACTCACCCTCTCCTCCAGCAGCCTGCCTGTGTGGGGAAGCCCTGACGAGTCGATTACCGAGTGCAGTAGATTTCTGCAGCTCAAGGATGAAAATGTCTGATTATTACTCCATTTTCATCCTTGAGCTGCGGAAATCTACTGCACTCGGTAATCGACTCGTCAGGGCTTCCCCGCAACGAGCAGGCTGCTGAATATCCCTTTAAAAGCAAAATAAGAAAGTGGTGTTAAACAGTTGGCAGTGAACTGTTAACGCCGTGAGCTACGAGAAAAGTGGAACCTATATTTTGCTAAATGCTAAAAGGTCAGGATATAAAAATCTAGCATGAACTTTGTGCATCTGTTTGTGAGTTGCAGAAAGTTTTGCACCGCAGCTCGACATCCTTGTGGTTCTAAAACTGAACTGCATGTCTCGTGTGCAGGTGGTGATTTCCTGCCGTCCTCACAAATGTCAGAACCACACTGAGTTTGGTCAAGTGTGAGTGGCACTTAATGAACACGGGGTTTGTTTTTCTGCAGCCGGTGTGGATCGTATTACATCAGGGCCTGTTTAACCTTCTTCGTGTACGGTATTATTCTGATTACCGTTTAAGCCATAGGTTTCGCAATTACTCCGCTGATATTAATGTCAATATGTCAGCGCTCTAATAGACCTCCTGTCACTCCGCTAACCCAAATATTAGCCATCTGGTGCGGCGCTGCGAGGGGGTACAAATCCATCCTATCTGTGTACTAAGGAGCTGATTATGAATGATGTTTAATTGGGAGTCTGATAAAGCTTTCGTGAGCTTGGAATCTCCATAAGTCATTATCCCGCAAGGTTTAATATCTGTAATCATATTAATCCACCGAGCACAGGTGCATAAATCAAAGGCGTTCATATTTAAAGGATGTACAATTTTCTGTGAACAGTTGTTTGCTGTTTTCTGATGGATGGTTTGAGTCGGGCCGTCGTTTGTCTGCTGTCAGAACCGGTACGAGGGGGAGGAGAGAGAAGTGAGCCAGTCGAGGAAAAACTCTACTAAAACTAAAAATGTGGTTCAGGGACAAGACGTCAGTGTTTACAGCCCCTTAAAGGGATATTCCGGTGTAAGTTTAATCCATGGTCTAACACACCGTGACACCGAGTAAGACTCCCCCTCGAGAGGTCAAGTTAGCTGACCGCTAGCTTAGCTAGTTTTAGCAACCTCAGAAAAGACCGCACGATAACAATACACTGCAGCTTATGTCTCCAACTAGAAACCGCCATCAAAAAGCCACAATTAATGGTGAGAACAGCAGCAAACTTCAGCAACAGTACATGTACAGTCCCAGCACACAGTACGAAGCATCAAACATCTGCTAGCTTTGCTGGATTTGTATTAAAAACACAGCACAACTCACCCTCTCCTCCAGCAGCCTGCCTGTGTGGGGAAGCCCTGACGAGTCGATTACCGAGTGCAGTAGATTTCTGCAGCTCAAGGATGAAAATGTCTGATTATTACTCCATTACTTCCGTTCTTTTCCCTGTCAGCTCTCGATAACTCTTGCCATAAGCTGCAGTGTATTGTTATCGTGCGGTCTTTTCTGAGGTTGCTAAAACTAGCTAAGCTAGCGGTCAGCTAACTTGACCTCTCGAGGGGGAGTCTTACTCGGTGTCAAGGTGTGTTAGACCATGGATTAAACTTACACCGGAATATCCCTTTAAGGGGCTGTAAACACTGACGTCTTGTCCCTGAACCACATTTCTAGTTTTAGTAGAGTTTTTCCTCGACTGACTCACTTCTCTTCTCTTATTAAATATATTAGGAAGAATCATTTCTTAATAGTAGCCAAACTTTTAACAACCCTTGTGCCTAATGACTCAATGAATCACAGATACTAAAACATCTGGACGGGTCTGTCGCCGTCACAGCTCAGCTCGGTTTAGACAATAAAACTAAGACGAGGTTTATGAAAACATCATGGTTTGGGTTAAAATAACTGCATTACTTTTGTAAATTCAGTTACAGATCTAGGAATGTTTAACTCAAGTTAAATCCAACAATAAACATCACTGTGGGTCGTTTTAACCTGTTTTCACAGTCGATCTGAGTCTGTTTCCTTAAATACATCTGGATAAAATACACAACCTCCTCTGTCTTTTATCAGTTCTGGATTATTATTTTGGCACCGTAACACAGTTACAGTCTCCTGTTTTATTTCCACCGAGACAATTTACAGCTACACAACATTTATTTTAGACTTATCACCTTATTGTCTCTTTTGAAGGCGTCATTAAATCTACACACGTCTGCTTTAAACGTGATGTTTGTACATTTTGCGAGCAGAAAACAAACGCGTACAATAAAGCGGTCGGCATGTTTAGGTATGAATCAGAACACTGGATATTTCCGTAGACGTCGGCGCTTCATGTCACATCACATGACGTGGATCTGTGTTCTCGCTCTGAATGTTTAGACAGTAACATCGCTGGCGTTTATACATCAGACGACCGTCTTCGTCTCATCCTCTGAGAGATGAGAAACACAGTTCTGTTTCCCCGACCTGCGAAGAAGCAAAAGCAAAATATTTTTACCTCGACACGCACAAAAATAGATATACCGAAGACAAAACAATCATTTTTTGAACATCCGCAGCCGTGTGGAGCGTCTGTCTCCGCGTGGCGTCGGCGCGTATGCAAATACGACTTCATTAGTTTTGGAGATCAGGAGATTGAGGTGAGGGGACGATGTGTTAGAGCAGGATGGAAGGCAGATGACAGTCCTATTTCCTTTGAGACTTCCCTGCTCGCCGTCCTCTATTATATTAAACCAAATCAATTATCCCGAAAGGCGTCCGCGCTATAATAGGAGGCTGGGTGGGCATTTTTTAAACAGAGGAGGCGAATCCAAACACGCCGGCTGCGATTACAGTGATGAGGGCATTGAAATCCTGTAATTGAGACATGCAACATTATGATTGCAAACTGATTGAATATAATTAGCCGTGGCTTTTACTTTGTTTGCTTGCTTCCTTTAATTAAAACATTTTTTTCTTTTCGTCAGAGCGGATTCACATTATGCAGCGGGATGTTTGGCGAGTGATTAGCCCGGCAAAGACCCGCTAAGATAATTAACCGTCGAATCGTCCTAAAGTGCGACGCCGTTGCCAAGTGGCCTCCCATGACTGTTAATAACTCGCCGTGTCCGCCCGTTTCATTTATGAACTCGTCGATAATAATGTTCGTGTTTACCTGAGAAATGTGAGGTCGACATGCAAAAGGCTAATGTGATGACAGGGTTAATATTTATCCGACAGCTTCACGAGGTGGTTTATTATGAACACACGCTGCAGTTCCACCTCTGTGTGTGATTACAGTCGTTCTTTACCCGGCTGCAGAGTTGTGTCTTGTACGACGGAGTATTAGGGCCAGACTAAGAGAAAAAAAAAATATTTTGGAGGGGAAATTACGAGAATAAAGTCATAATATTACGAGAATAAAGTCATAATATTACGAGAATAAAGTCAAAATATTACGAGAATAAAGTCATAATATTACAAGATTAATGTCAAAATATTACGAGAATAAAGTCAAAATATTACGAGATTAATGTCAAAATATTACGAGAATAAAGTCAAAATATTACGAGAATAAAGTCAAAATATTACGAGAAAAAAGTCATAATATTACAAGATTAATGTCAAAATATTACGAGAATAAAGTCATAATATTACGAGATTAATGTCAAAATATTACGAGAATAAAGTCAAAATATTACGAGAATAAAGTCAAAATATTACGAGATTAAAGTCAAAATATTACGAGAAAAAAGTCATAATATTACAAGATTAATGTCAAAATATTACGAGAATAAAGTCATAATATTACGAGATTAATGTCAAAATATTACGAGAATAAAGTCAAAATATTACGAGAATAAAGTCAAAATATTACGAGAATAAAGTCAAAATATTACGAGATTAAAGTCAAAATATTACGAGATTAAAGTCAAAATATTACGAGAATAAAGTCAAAATATTACGAGAATAAAGTCATAATATTACGAGAATAAAGTCAAAATATTACGAGAATAAAGTCAAAATATTACGAGAATAAAGTCAAAATATTACGAGATTAATGTCAAAATATTACGAAATAAAGTCAAAATATTACGAGAATAAAGTCAAAATATTACGAGAATAAAGTCAAAATATTACGAGATTAAAGTCATAATATTACGAGAAAAAAGTCATAATATTACGAGAATAAAGTCAAAATATTACGAGAATAAAGTCAAAATATTACGAGAATAAAGTCAAAATATTACGAGAATAAAGTCAAAATATTACGAGAATAAAGTCATAATATTATGAGATTAAAGTCAAAATATTACGAGAATAAAGTCAAAATATTACGAGATTAAAGTCAAAATATTACGAGAATAAAGTCATAATATTATGAGATTAAAGTCAAAATATTACGAGAATAAAGTCAAAATATTACGAGAAAAAAGTCAAAATATTACGAGAATAAAGTCAAAATATTACGAGAATAAAGTCATAATATTACGAGAAAAAAGTCAAAATATTACGAGATTAAAGTCAAAATATTACGAGAAAAAAGTCAAAATATTACGAGAAAAAAGTCAAAATATTACGAGATTAAAGTCAAAATATTACGAGATTAAAGTCAAAATATTACGAGAAAAAGTCAAAATATTTCGAGATTAAAGTCAAAATATTACGAGATTAAAGTCAAAATATTACGAGAAAAAAGTCATAATATTACGAGAATAAAGTCAAAATATTACGAGAAAAAAGTCATAATATTACGAGAATAAAGTAACCAACCTGTCAGCCTGTTGGCTCAGCCAGCAAAACTGTATAAAATGTTTAACGACGAAATTAATAATACCTTAGCTTACCTGTTGACTGTACGGTACGACTGAGCAGCGGCTGCTGGGCTCAGGCTGAGGCTGCTGTTTGGTTGAGCTGGTCACGTCAGATCTGAACTCTATCGAAGCTTTTTTCTCATTAAAACGACTTTGTTCCCCTTGTATTATTATTACCTTATTCTCATAACATTACGACTTTATTCTCGTAATTTCCCCCAATTTTTTTTTAATTTTCATTTTTTTTTCCTCTTAGTATGGCCCTAATACTCCGTCGTAGTCTTGACACATCTCTGGTGTTTCCACAGCAGCTCTGAACACACCGCCTGCTGCCTGCCTGCTGTGAATATTAAGTCCATTCTCCTCTGGTGTCTCTGTGGGTGTGAGGCCTCGTCCTTGCAGAGGAGAGCACACTCCATCCCTGACAAGGGCTTCGCTTTTATCACCTGATGCTGTGAGAGCCAAATGAGGGTTCGGCCATGTTCAGCCATTTATCATCCTCGATCAGCGAGCAGCCACGGGGGCAGAAAGGACCTTGGCGGCGTGCTGGCGCTCTCCTCCTGCCATTTGTTCTTAAAGTCGACCGGGTTTAGTGTCACTGTGGTCCGCCGCGTTCTCTGCAGGGGGAAAACAAACATCAGCGTGGCGGCTTTGTTTGCGCTCGGCGGCGCTCGTGTCCGGCGCCTCTGTGCTCGCACTGCATCTCGCACAAAACACTGGCTTCAAGGTAAAGTAGGTGATGATGATGAATGTGGCGAACACGGTCAGAGGGGCGTTAAATGGGCTGCTTATTTATTTTGCTGTCCCGACATCCGTTCTGTTTGCTCAGCTGAGAAACGCCTGCAACTTATAATGAATTGAGAAATCTGTATATACGGCAGGAAAAAAGTTATTAGCAAGCATCATTTGACAAACAACGGCGCTGTTCTGTAACGTCGTTCGATGGCCTTAAATTGAAGCAGTTGAATAATTGCATAAATCCCCGCAGAGCTCCGGAGACGTTACTTTTATTTGCAGTGTGATGAATGTTTGCAGAGAAGCAGCCTCAGGAGGCAGCGGCTGGTCTGAACGAAGGGGAGGGGAGGTGAAACGGCTGCTTTCCCTCAAATCTTCCTAAAAATAAAGGCCCATCTCCTTATTTGTGTTAATCAGAGGGTTGGTGCGACCGCTCATCCACCTTGTTTTGCGCTGCTCCCGCTGTAATGGCCTGTTTGGACAGAAACTCTCAAACCATGTATTTGCCGTCGCCCAGCTGGTGGAGGTGGAGACGGCGAGGCGGGAGTCGCTTTGTTATTCGGTTCAGAGGGGTCGCACTTCTTTCACTACTTCCTGAGCGTATGACCTGAGCGTGCTCCGGAGGATACGCCGCTGTGGTAAACTGGTTCGGAGGGAACAGCGTCTAAAATACAGCAGTATTTTCATAACCTGACTCTCGCCAGATGAATGTCGTTCCGCCTCGCTCCACTCATCCATCTGGGATCGCTCCATTGGAGATGTGTTTCAGAAGGCTGGGCCTTATCAAAAATCCTCGCATATGATTGGATGAACCACTTGTCTGTCATCTTTATTGACGTGCTACTTCAGCCACTCACATCGAAACCAACCTGTGACGTCGATGAGAGCGACGTTCTTTTAACGAAACAATATTGGGTAGATTGGACGACACGGAAGAAACAGCAGCATCAATGTTGGCGCTTGCTTCCTGGATGCGAGCCGCCATTGTTGTCTGAATCAAAACAGTCGCTTCTCCGCTACGTCACATCTATGAAACTCCCGCCCGGCGGTCCTGATTGGCTCTACCATGAAAATCTGGTGCCGTAATCCCTCCCAACGGGAGCGATCCCAGATGGATGTGAGTGGAGCTAGGCGGAACGAAATGCATCTGGCGAGAGTCAGGTTAGTATTTTCAGCCATGCTAGCGACATTAGCTCTACAGCAGCGTTAATCTATCAGCTGGTCCGTCACTGTGCCGACTGAAATATCTCTACGACAACGAGATGGCGTGACACGACAGACATGCATGATCCCTGGAGGATGAATCATATGTATTTTCTGGTAATCAGACTTTTTCTCTGGTGACATCACGAGGTTTTAAGTAGCTAAGTTGTGTTTCTTTCCTTTATTAGTCCTACAAACGTGGAAATCTGTGCGTCACAGCAGCCAGAGGACAGTAATATTACAACAATTAAAATAGTAAGAAATAAACAATATAATACAGAAGGTAAGAAACAGAACTAGATAATAAATGTAAGTCCATTTCTTCCCTCTCTTGTCGCTGTTTTGAGTCTCGAGCTGCTCCTGAAGGAAACGTCGGGGCTTTTCAGCTGCAACACTCTCAGCTGTTTGGAGCTCAGCAGGTAGAGCACCTCCAGTTTTAAAAGCTTTTTCTCTGAAATCAGCTGCCTGCTGAGGACAAATCCAACCCTGCGACACGTAAGAGTGAACCGAAGTGGTAAAATTGTGGCTCGGACGGACAAACAAAGAGCTGAGACTCAATGTAGAGACGACATTTCTGTCATTGTCACGTTGTTATTTGATAACACTTATCATAAGAAATATTGATTCTAGCTGCTTTAATCTTGTTTCTTGACGGCTCAAATATGAAATGAGCTTCGTACACGTCGGAGTTGTTGTCTCTGTTTTCCTGCAGACGTGAGACATGTTTTATTTATTAGTCTCTCTCTCTTTATATAATTGGTATTTGAACAAAACGAACCCGACGCAAAGTTCACCGACAAACTCGGCATACACGATTACACGTTTGTGACTTCAGTCGTCTGTCCGTGAAATTTATTCTCAGCACAATAATCCTCTCGAAACTTGTTTTCCCAACTTTGGATTCGAACGCTCACACCCGACTCTTCATGATATCGTTTATAATCATGTTTTTTGCTAAAGTTCTCTGTATTTTATTTTATTTTATTTTAAAGCGCCTCCGTCTGAACCCTCCTGAATTAGAATAACAAAAGCCGTGATTTATTCCCGCTCCTTTTGTACTTCTCTTCTCTCCTGCCCGTCTCCAGGAAAGAAAAAGTGATGCAATGGCCTGATATCAACATCTGTGCCGGTGTGGAGACGGCGCTGCCCCGATAAGACGCTCACAAGTGCACAGAGGAGAGGCTTTACGGCGGGAGGAGATACGCAGCGCCGACAGATAAAGAGAACGGCGCGAGTCGAGGTGGCTGCTGCAGAAACGAACGTACGGGGAGAACTGTGACTTCACAATGACCTCGACAGGAAAACACTTCCTGCTGAGAGCCGGCACGACTGAACCATCAAACACAGCATGAACAGAGCTTTGGATCGCTGCTCGTTAGGAAGTGAAGACTACGTTTGTTCATGCAATTTGTAAAATGTTCATAATTGTGTGTCAGTTTGGAAACCCAGTTCCCTAACAGGTATGATTGCATAAGAAAAGGCTTCAGTGGGCGAAACATGGTGCATCATCTTCTGTCTATCTATATTATATTGCAGGATAAGAGACAATATCATGTCTTCACCGATTGCCTACAATGTGCCAAACTAAGAAATAGGTTAGAATACGTGCAGCCAAATTCAACACCATCAAAAAGAGAAAGAAGAAAAATAATGTAAATAATAAACAGACCGTTGTCAGCAGCAGTGTTTGAGGGTAACACGCTCTGAAGTTATACGTGAGAGTATTCCAATTACTTTTATATTGTAATGAGCAGCTAATGTAACATGAGCACACTGAGTGATCTGTAATCCAGTTATGTTTTGAAATAAGTAATTAAAATCTGTATGAATTTCACTGTGTGATGCATCCCCAGTGTTTGGCGGCGAGCGGTACCAGCCAGCTTCGGATGAGGCAGCATGGCGGGGAAGCCCTGACGAGTCGATTACCGAGTGCAGTAGATTTCTGCAGCTGAAGGATGAAAATGTCTGATTATTACTCCATGGGATGCTTCAGTTCTTATTCTCTGTCAGCTCACAGAGAATAAGAACTGAGCATTCCATGGAGTAATAATCAGACATTTTCATCCTTGAGCTGCAGAAATCTACTGCACTCGGTAATCGACTCGTCAGGGCTTCCCCACACAGGCAGGCTGCTGGAGGAGAGGGTGAGTTGTGCTGTGTTTTTAATACAAATCCAGCAAAGCTAGCAGATGTTTGATGCTTCGTACTGTGTGCTGGGACTGTACATGTACTGTTGCTGAAGTTTGCTGCTGTTCTCACCATTAATTGTGGCTTTTTGATGGCGGTTTCTAGTTGGAGACATAAGCTGCAGTGTATTGTTATCGTGCGGTCTTTTCTGAGGTTGCTAAAACTAGCTAAGCTAGCGGTCAGCTAACTTGACCTCTCGAGGGGGAGTCTTACTCGGTGTCAAGGTGTGTTAGACCATGGATTAAACTTACACCGGAATATCCCTTTAACTTTCATTGAATACTTCGAACCAACGAAGACGAGGATCCTCTCGACTATGTAAGTCGCAAAGAGGTTTTCATTTTTTGGACATGCACAAGTTCTCTGCTTTCTACTTTGTCTTACTTTCCAGAGTAACACTACTCAAGACAACTTGTACTCGCTGCACTTTGTTAAGGTTTCAGGGCACACGAATAGATACAATATTAAAGTAATATTCGACTTTAGCCTCCGTACTTGGCTCTGAAACCCTGAGAACAAGCCGACACACACCTGAAATCATCCCTGCTCCATCAGACTCTTTCTCTCCTCGTCACCAGGAGACAATTTGAAACAGAAGAACGGCATAAATGGGGAAGTGCAGTTCATCAGAACTGAGGCACTTTGGAAAAACACTTGAGACCTTTTTCGACTGTGGGAGGAAACAAGACACTATAAATAATAATTGTATTGGCGACGTATAGAACTGGATGAAGCTTCGGCTCCACAGGGAGCAGCTGAGGTATCAGACGAAATCAAAATCGAATGGCTGTTTCTGCAGTCGTCCGCAGAACTGAGAGTAAAGATACTTCCATACTTCTATGTTTTGTGCTCTTTCAGCTGCAACAAGCACGAGGTCAGGTGTGTGTGTGTGTGTTATCCAGCATCCACGTTCACTTCCTGGTTACGCAGCTCATTAAATATGCGCAGGAGAACTTCCCCTGTACGTTCGCTTCTCAGATTGAGGGAAGTTTTACAAATACAAAACCTCACAATCATCCTTGTGTGCAGTTCTTCAGGTCCGGTCAACAGTTTCTCTTCGGGGAAAATGCTTTTCAGGCCACAGGGGAATTCTTCGCTGCAGCACGGCGAGCAGATTGGAAGCAAAAGCTGAGCAGCACACTTCAGAAACCCTATTTATTCCCACGGCGGCCATTTTTCCTCCAACGTCCTGCTCAGGGTGGGAAACTGAAACTGAAATCTGACATATTTTTGCCATTTTCGAGCTTCCAAACTGCTGCAGAGATCAGAGATTCTCCAGGATCCAGGTCTCAGGTCATCAGGAGCTGTTGGATGCACCTGTGATGTTTCCCTCAGCTGACTGAGATCTGGCTGATTGTCAGCTGGGAGTCTATATAAGGAGGCTGCAGGTCTCCTGCTCAGATGGTCGTGTGTCTTCAGGGAGTCGACACCATCAGTCGGCTCTCTCTGGGGTTTTTTTCTTTTCTTTTGGCCAGTTTCTTTACATTTTGTTTCCCCCCTGATTCACTGTTGACTCTTTGAATCCTATCATTTTTGACAGAATCAGTGGGTGGTTGTTTTATTCCCACCAAGGGACCCTTTAGCTTTAACACAACACTGCACAAATCAGAAAAATGGTCAGTGTCCCAACCTGCGACTTCTGTCCTTCAGGTTTTATTTTCTGGGGAAATGTAACGGCATCAATGAAACACTGAAACATTATCAAAATGCAGGACTGTCATGCACAAATCAGCTTGTTATAAAGGAAAAGGACCATTATACATTCTCTTAACGCTGGGTTTGAAGACTGACATGGGACACACTCCTGGGTGTGAATGTACGAAAAAAACAGTTGGGTTTAGTTGTTGGGGAAAGAGATGCATTGGAATTTGGCCCATAGTTTACAGATTGAGGGTCAGAGAATCAACTTGGATGAAGAACAAACACAATTTCCATCAACTAGAATGAAATGGGGCCTAAACAGACCAGAGTTTCTCAGGATGAGGTCTGCAGTGAGTCCAGCCTGGGTGCCCCTCCCCTCCTCTCAAGCTGCTTCCACTCATTAATCAGCAGTCAGTCTCCTCACCTGCACACAGGTGATCTGAATCCACTGCAATCAGCCCAGAGGGGTTTTGAAATTCAGCCCAAAACCAAAGAAGTCTTGCACAACTTTCTGACTCAGTCGCAGTCCATTTGAAATTTCCTTGCCATGGTGTCTGAAGCCCCGTTTACACGAAGGGAAAACGCAGATATTTCCAGGCGGTTTGGCCTCTCATTTACACGAAAACCCCGTATTATTTCTAAAAACTCCGGGCAAAGTGGAGAATTTGGAAAACTCCGGTTATGTGTTGTCGTGTCAGCTGGGAGAAACGGGGTTTTAGCTTCTCACGCTCATTAGGCTATGCGCCAGAAAATGCTTAACGTCATGTGAGCGTTGTTTTGAAAGGAACAGGAAGTCGCTCGTGTTATTCGTTGTTGTTGATTCTGAGGATTCTGATTGGCTTGCATGGCTTTATCCTTCTCCCTACACTGCCGCCCAGAGGTTTGGCAGAGTTAGAATGGCGCTCGACGGCGTATTTATGCAGGTTGATGGAAATGACAACTTTTTTGAAAACGATGTTGTGTGCACGATGTTGTTTTTGAAAACGGAGGGGGAAATATTCGTTTCTCTAAATACCCTGCTGTGTATAAATGTGGACTGAGCCACAGAGCAGTTTGTTTCACAGGCACTGCATCGCTTCTATTCAGCGTGCCGATACATTAGTGTTTGTGGGCTCATTGCCTTTTTGAAGTGCTGTAATTTAAGCACGTGTTGATCTTGTACTTTCACAAATTGAAGAATAATATGAGGGAATTAGTTGCATCATTTTAATCTTGTTTGGTATCGAAGGAGATGATTTTCATGGAAGTTAGGAACTGGAGTTAAAATTGTAAAATATCGGCGTGTCACCACTGCTGCTCCTCGGCTGTAGCTAGCTCCCGTTAGCCACGGAGCTAGTAGCCCTGTTAGCGGACTGGAGTCTGCCAGGACCAGGATTTTGGATCGTGGCGGGAGGGGGAATTAGCAAAAAGGCTCAGCTTATCTGGGCTCAGCCGCCTCTCAGCGAACAGTGAGACACTCGACTGCACAGAAGATATTAGCTAAAAGAGGATTTCCGTTTGAAATTGAATTGTTTATAAAAAGCTTGCTCCAGATTGTCCGTAAGGCCGACGGACTCGTTCGGTCCAAGAAGGGGATGAGTTCGGGGTGGAAGAATGGATCAACACGGCATTATCGGACCAACACCGGAGCGTGCGGTTTGTTTTCCGAACAGATTATTAAATCAATTTCCTTCCTTAGCGACGTCTCGGCCTCTCAGCTGTGCAGTCGAGGTCTGAAAGCCGACAGTCGACAAAACTTGTGTCCCGTGAAAACATTTTTATGTAAGGAAGCACTCCCCTTGTCTGCTGTATCAGTGCATAAACCACATTAGAGGGGTGTAAAGGCATAAAGGGGGACAAAACACGCTCACAATGTAATCCAATCAGCAGTAAAACACTCCCAACCATGAACACGCTGTTAAAGTCCACACTCAGAGAAAATATAGACTTTATAAAACCAGAGACTGGCAGACGAGACAGTTCAATAATCACACACAAACAAACACTCAGCGTCTATTGTCTCTGACACACAATGCACAGCAGAGAAATGGGTTTATTTGGCTGAGGATGGTAGTTTTTAAGGGAATGATTCATTATGTTAGACGTACAGAATGAGTCTATAACTTATGATTCATTAAACAGACACAACTTCCACCAACAATTCGTCCCTTATGGGGAAATAACGGAAGTTCATTTAGTCTTTTTCTTTATGACAAATGTTCCAGAGAGCCACACGTGGATATCGAATACTTCACCTGCTCTCTGTGATCGATACTTAATTACACCGGCTTTTTTCCCGGTTTGGTCAGGGGGGGAAAAAATGGCTTGTTTGAGGAGCGAGCGCGACCCCGGGCAGGCTTATAAAGACAGAAAGCATCGGAGTGATCAGTAACCATGCATCATTACTCCGCAGTCGATGCTAACAAAGTGTCTGGGATCACGCCTAACGACGTTAGAGGCAGAGGACGGGGGAGAGGGACGGCAGATGCTCGGGTCTGTTAGCCAGGCCGCTGCTGATGTAACCGTGTTAGCTAGGCCACCCCGGCGCTATAATGTGCCCGGCGAAAAGGAGACGAGACGATTAATAATCCCGGATCAGAACGTATGCTTCTGCTTACAGCTGCTTTCAGGAGCTTGTTATCGATGAAATGAATGGATGTGTCACCTTTTTTATTGACCCAAGGGAGGAAAAACACTCGAACAATGTTCAGTTTGACTGTAAATATACAGAAAGTCATCACGAATCCATCGAGTTTCATTTGGATGTACGATTATGTGCAATTATTAGTGACATCATTTTGTTCTGTTCTGTTAACGTGACACCTTGAATGTCTGTGTCCTGAGACGATGTGATTTGTGATTTCTGGCGACATAAATAAAACTGATTTGATTATTCAGCGCCACGGTTCAGGAGCAGCTGTCGGACCTGGTGGTGGCTGATTCTATTTAGTCATGCAAGCGGCCGTGACCTTTCCCGGCGCCGCCGCTCCGGTCCAGGCTGACACATCGCAGCAGTCACTGGACGGATGCCGTGAAACGTGCCGCTTCCTCGTGAAATGAAGCCTTCAGCCTCGAACCGCCGGTCCACTGTGTCACTAGCCGTTTTTATTCTGGGCAGTAAGCCCCAATCTGCCGTCCTTTTGGTGGCTCGCTCCGGATTTAGACATAAGGCGGCAAATTGGTGGTCTGTTTTGTTCCACCAGTTTTGCCCCTCGGAGGGTAACGTTACACTTATTTGCGCCTCCATTGCTGTAAATCCGAGGCAGCAATGTGGTGGCAAATGCTGAGATGGGCGGAGGTGTGGATGACGTGCACTGCTGCGCACCCACAGCCGGGAGTTTTAAAACCAGGAAACAGCTGATCACAGCAGTCAGTTCGTCACTTCATCCACGAAGATGAGCAGCTGGAAAGCCGCTGAGATCCGGGAGATGCTAGCGTCTCCTCGCTCTCTGTAGCTGTCTTGGTTGTCCGCTTGTTGTTGTAGCGGCGAGCTAATAGCGGTCGCTACTTTCAAATTAAAAGCCCCCCGCTAAGAACCCAGTTCTAAACTCCGATGGGGTGCAATGTAAAGCTCTTATTTTGAAGAAAAACTGCGAAAAATGTCCCATAAGGAATGAATGGGACGGGGTCAAAAAAGTCGCAAAATCATCAACGTTTTTCAAACATCTCCTGCTCTGGCAGACTTTGACCTAGAGACACCATTCAAACTTTAAAATGTAGGCACAAGTCTTATCTATTTGAGTTGTATTTGAACTTTCTTTCTACGATGTTTAGTTTTTGAACGGTGACCCTTAATTGATCGTGAGTGATTTCGAAAAAAATCAGAAAAATTCAGGATTTTCAATGAGTGTGTATTGCGGAATGTTCGCGCAGCACCAACTGGCAGAGTGGGGGAGCCTGAAAAAAACTCTCCGAAAATGTTTCTTTAGATGACGATCCTAGCCACAGATTTCACACTACAATAGTGATATTTTCCAAGAACGTAGCCACACTTGTCTTCTGTCTGGCAACGTGTCCACTTTATCGGGAGGATGTACGGTTTTTGAATTATCTGCGTCTAACCGACACAAACTCCAGCAACTGCCCCATTAGCCCCAATGTTAAACGGGAAGAGGATTTTGGGAGAAAAGCAGAAACTGCCCTGCTTCTCTTCACGCCCAACTTCCTGCTTCACGTCACGTCACATGTTGACGCCTACCAGAGGAGGAAAAGTGGAGGCTGTTTGGAAAAGGAGGAATATTACACCTCCCTTTTAGACAGACAAGGAGGCACATTGCAGCCTTTACCTTGCTGCACATGTGCCACCTTTTCTATCTAAAAGGGGCTTGTGTCACCTCTCCTATCCAGGGAAAACACCACGGTCTCTTCTGTGGTCAAGTCATTAAATTACAAACATGCCTGTTAAAATGTTCAAAATAAAAGCCACCAAAACTACTTTAATAAAGATGATGTTTTAGCTTGACATAACGACATCATCAAAACAGTGAAATGGGACTCAAACCCTCAACACCGGGGCTCTCTGGCTCAGTACTTCACCTCATTATCGCGGCGCCCTCACATGTGAAATTCAGTTGAGATGTTCACGTACCCCACGAGATCACCGTGGCGACGCCTTAAAGTTTCATCTAGTGGGAACAATCAGCTGATTTATTGATCAATATGACATTTTATGGTTCGAGGAAAACTGCACCTTGTCATCGTCTTGTATCATAGTTAACGTATTTTTGGAACGTTAGATGGATTAACTTGTATTTTCTTTGTTAAACTTTGATTTTTGTTCTGTTCTATACGATCTGTCGCATGTCTGTCCGTCCTGACTCTGTGACTCTTCCTGAGGTTTCATTCATCTTGTTAAAAGGTTTTTTTTTTCCAGTATGGTGGTAATAAGTTTGATCTCGCTCATCGAGGGTCTGAAGACTGAGGCTGTCGCTCACTGTACGGACTGTAAAGCCCACTGAGGCGACGTGATTGTGATTTTGGGGGCCACATAAATAAAACTGATTTGATTTAAAACGAAGACTTTACTCTCTGGGCTGTAGGAAATCATGATGGGCATTTTTTTTCACTGTTTTCTAACAAACTCATGCAAAAAAAGTACAGAAATAAAGCTGCAAACTTGACTGTTTATCTCCATGTGTGACCTTCAAGTGTGCAGAATCAGACCAAACTTATAATAAGTTGTCAAGGAACGTTTATGTAAAATATTGTGCAAAATACATTTAATTAAATATATAAATGATGATTTCATTGCTAAAATAACCAACTGGCCTCGAAACTACAACGACATTCACATGAATATCAGCTGTACGATGGGGATCATTGTTAAATTGCCGATGTTAGCATGCTAACGTGCTAAATTAAGATAAGGATCGTGGTAAACATCACACCTGCTGAACAGGCCTATTAGTATATTAGCATTGTAGTTGTAAGTACATTAATCTCTGCAGCCTCAGTCGGAGCTGCTGTCATGGCCGCTGACTCCCACACGTCTGCCTCGAACGTCGTTTAATGCGCTCTGCATTAAAAATAGTGAGCTGCGAGACTTCAATTAACTTCACAGCTACCTCGACAAGTATTCAACCTTGAGACTCTGTCAGTCTGGTTTTTATACACTGACCTCCGCACATAACGCTCCCGATATGAAGAAGCCTCCCTGTGAATAACATCCCCAGTAAATTTGAACAAATCACCACTTAAAGACGAGCTATAGTGGAGATTATCCCTCCCCATCAACCTGTCCTCTTCCCTTCCTCTCGTTTCTCAAGGGCAGCGGCAGGTGTTAATAAGACTCATTTAGCACAAAGCGGCGAACGAAAGGCTCACCAGAATGCAAAGATAATGAGATAATGAGATAATAAGATTGCTTTGAAGTAGATAAACATCCAGTAAATATTCCTGGGCTGTCACAGGTGTTTTCTGCACAGAGAGCCGTGTTTAATCAGCGCTCATCAACATTCACAATGCAAAGGCTTCGTCCTTTTGGTGTCTAACGAAGGGTAAAAGATACGTCTGAGTATGTATTTTTGCAGAATAAAATCAGTGTTTCCCACAGAAACGTACGTCCACCTGCAGAATCCTGTTGGTGTTTATCAGCTTTCTAATCTCTCAGATGTCTTCATCGTGTGTTCTTTTGAATGTGCCGTTAACCAGAGCAGTTATTTTACATGTCCATCAAAGGGAATAAATAAAGATCCTCCTGGTTTTTACAAGCGGCTCGGCCGACGTGAGGGACGGCGCTGCTTGTTTCTCGCCGAGGGCGAACATCCACGCCTCCTATCAGATCAATTATAGATTAAAGACTTGGGTTTGTTTGCGTTTGCTTTCTCCAGCGATGTGATTGATTCATGTATAAAAAAGGTGGACATTAAAAAAAGATGTGCCGTGCATGCGTGTGTTAATCCCTGGCAGGTGTACATATATGTATCGGTGTTTGCAGACCGG
This sequence comes from Lagodon rhomboides, assembly GCA_039737535.1. NCBI lineage: Eukaryota > Metazoa > Chordata > Actinopteri > Spariformes > Sparidae > Lagodon > Lagodon rhomboides. Next base: position 27,107,724 of record CM077798.1, on the reverse strand, counting down.
AGCAATTAGAGCTCAGCTGTGATGAACCGAGGCATCGAGCAGATTTACCTCATCGCTCGGCACAAGCTCGGACAGACCGAGCTGCCGTCCACCTCTCCCAGCGTTCCTGCAGAAACGCATGAAGCGGTCAGCTCCTGTCGAGTCAATAGATTCTTAGCAACCGCGGCTATGCTTGTCAGCTTTAGCTGATTGCCTGACATATTTCCTCAGTGTCTCCTGGCTCATCTACAGTTGTCAGCTCTCCAGACGTGGCTGTTGAAGCCGTGCCCCCGGTCGTTCACTTAATTCCCTGTACAGCCTGTCTATTTTTTTTTCCGTACCTGGACCGAGGCCAGTTCTGTCAGTCCTGATGTCTCCATCGCCCAGAGTGGCTGCTGTGTCTCTGGCCTCGGCACATTACGTTCTCCCTCCTCTTCTTCTCTCTGTCCCTTTACTTCCCTCGTGAATCCCTGACCTCTCCATCTCTCTCCTTCCCCTTCTATTCAATCTCTCTCTCTTTCATCCCTCTATATTTCGCCTCACGCACAACCTTCCCTTCCCTCTCTGAACTTCTGCAGCCCTCCCAGAGGAACGGCAGCGGAGCAGACAGCAGTGCCATATCGCACGCCGTCAGACATACGGAGGGCTGCCGAGCGCCGACGCTGGGTGACTTCACCCACGATGCATAACTGATAAAGACGTTACGGGAAGAAGGCAAATTGGTTGCAAGTGACATAAACCGCTCGCACACAAGAGGTTGTTTTATATAAACATCAGGCTCGGTCACATTCGGCCTCGGCCGCTCTGTATTCTCTCTCCGAGCAGCCGGCCTGATGCAAATCGATAAAGTAATTTTCCCCCAGACTTGTTGTAATTAACAATCTGCCATGTGTGCTCAGGGGAACTGTGGCATTTGAATAGAAGCGACTCGCAGCTGCTGCCGCGACGCCGGTGATTTAAGAAGTTTAAGACAGGAAGGCGAGAGGAGCTCTGTATGAGTAAGCGTTTAACTCGGCCCACACACTCCTTCTGCGACGCTTGTTATGTCGTCTGTATCCTTTTAAACCTGATTCCAGCTGACACAAAGGGCTGACGTCTGTGTTTAAGTGGAGCGTGGGTTGTTTTATTTATTTCTCTCGTTGGGGTGAAGACGTGATGCCTTCAAGAGACAAATTAACGTGTTAATTAATCAGAAACCATCACCTGTAGAGCGTTGGTTAGTTTAAAACACATCCTTTTCCTATGTACATTACTGAGCCAAGTCACTGAACATCAAGGAACTCATTCTCTATCACATTTACTGAGATATAAATCATTTTTGCTTGAGTTACACAGGCCCAAGGCCGAGAATCACAGGATGATGAGCAGAGCTGTGATATTGTGGAATTACTTTTTAGTGATATTTGTCTGATTTTTGCATTAACTCAGCCCAGAGGTCAAGATCAGTGACTTGAATTAGCGGAGATGAATCTGAGAGGACGGCCTGCGAGCTGTTCCTCAAAGTGTCAATGCCCTTATTTATGCGTAACTTTAAGCCGAATGTAGTTTTTAAACAGGTGATTCATATAAAATTCAGCCCCGATAGTTGTCATGAGCAGAGAAATAAGCCAAACATGTTTATTTCTGTGGTAAAGTTGGGCTTTTTACTATGACGTCTTACAGGGATTGACCCTCGTTTGGACGGAGCCTCAAGTGGCCATTCGAGGAACTGCAGTGTTTAGCACTAAGTTGTCTTAATAAATCACAACTTCGTAGAGGCATATCATTGAAAGTCCTGCACAGGGAATCATTTATTGTGCTCACCTTTCTTGTTTATTTGTCCTAAACAGCCAATATCACTGCTTACTTAACTGTTATATTAGTAAATCATAATTTTAAGGGTCTCTGGCATGTGATGTCTACTCATGTTCTTATCTTCCGCCTCCCTCCAACCCTCCCAGATCCCCAATTCTTCTCACCATCTTCCTTTTCTCCCAGTGTATGCGACTACGTTATGCATGATTAATTGATATGGATGAATATCAAAATATGAAGCCCGAACCATCAGCGTCTGTGTAAGAAACTACCCATTCATTTGCACTGTAGTGGAGGAGACCAGAGGTGGAAAGTGGAGTCAGAAATATATTTGTTCAATTATTTCAATAATTTCTTTAGGTTGTTTTTAAATGTGAGGGAAGATACATTATTCAATTGAATTTTTACAGTAAATTGGAGGGGACATGTCATTAGTACCGTTAGCCAGGACGGCTGTGGCTCAGGGGTAGAGCCAGCATCTTGTTATCTGAAGGCTGCTGGTTCGATTCCCCTGGTTTGCATGTCAGAGTGTCCTCGGGCAAGATACTGAACCCCGAACTGCTCCTGATGTGCTGGTCGGCACCTTGCATGGCAGCCACCACCATCAGTGTGTGAATGAATGTATGAATTACTGTAAAGGCCCCCACACACCGGGTCCGACGTCTTCCTTCTCCGACCACTCCGTCGGATCCGTTCAGCAGAAAAGTCACATTGAAGCACACCGCCCCGGCTACACAGCAGCGTATACGTTCTGCGCCTGCGCGAGATGCAATAAGTCTCCTAAACATCGGGTGGCGCTAGTCTGGTGCCAGTCACCCAAAACATGAAAACAGGAAATGACAGAACGGAGTGCGGACCGTAGCTTATCAGAACAAAGCTCACACAGTGTTAGCTCAGCATTACTTGCGTGATGTCGTATTACGGTGGTCTCTCTTCCACCAGGGCAGCCAGCTGCTCCTCAAAGTCCTCGGTCCACACAGCCATGGCTTCCAAACATACGTTGGTTTATCCCCAAAATAACGAACGGTGAAGTGTTGTTTGTAACTCTGTGCCGTCTCTGTTTATGTGGTTTGTTTACCGTCGTCACTTCCGCCGCCCCTCCCACACGCCGCGCTGATTCGCTGGCACACCGCCAATCAGAATGGTCACTGAACAGCTCGCTAACAACCAATCAGAGCATCCGACGGCGTCCAACCTCAGACAGCCAACTGAACATGTTCAGTCGGATCAGACGCAGCTGAACACACCGAACAGAGCAGCTCCCGAACTCGTCCGACGTCGTACCCGGTGTGTGGGGGCCCTAAGTCGCTTTGGACAATAGCGCCTAAAAGTAAATGTAGTCATCACTTCAGCTGTTTCTGCTTCTCACAATTTAGACTGGACACACAATTTTTGCATTTTTGACCAAATTGTAAAGTTATTGACCCTAACAACAGTCATAAACATGTATGAAGGCTCCTGCATGTCATGGAAGTCATTTGCACACCATCATGCACCTGCACGTCCACCCACCTTCATTATTCTGAGCACTGAGGCTCAAACTGGCAGCTGACGAATCCCCAAAGGTCCAGGCTCCTGCTGATGAAGCTTGTGTGTGTTATGTTGGAGGTAAATGAGCATTGAGTGGAGCTCGTCTCGCCAAGGTCAACAATGAACTGAAGCTAAATTTGCTAGATTATAATATAAATACAGAGAAAATGGTGCGATGATGATAATTTCAATCATATCAGCGTGATATCACAGAACATCAGTCGCTGAGACGACTGCATGTCCAAAAACCTATTATCAGGAACTTCATTGATGCTAAATTAGATTTAGTGTCCCTCCACTCGGAGCAGTTTTAGCTCCTCTATTGTCTAAAAAGCTGCTTCGGAGACTTTTCCGCGGCACCATTCATCCTCCGTCAGGGAGGAAAAACGCTCGGGAACATAAAAAGCAGCACAATCAGAGGCTGTCTGAGATGTACGAGCTCCGGAGCTAATGAAGGGAAAGTTTATTGACACGTAATCAGCGTAATTATCCCGAGGAAGGCAAAGTGAATTCTAATAAGTGCCTGCATAACTTTTCCAGATGATCACTTTTATTTCCTCCACACGTTTCCCTCTTTTACAGACTCATCAGTCCAGAAAGGCAGCTTTTTTTTGAGGAATAAGTAGCCACGTGCCGAGTGTGTACAGCCCACTTAACGCGCATTAAATATGCTCTTCGCTCGGAACACGCTGATGAGGTGAAGCCAGGTAAAAGCCATTATCCCCTCACCGATTTTTGCTTTATTAAATCCATGCCAATCACCGAGGAGGAGAGAGGAGTGAAGAGGAGCGAGGGGATTTTGAAGCTTAGGGGGCGATTTCTTTGCAAAAAGCTTTGGCTCAAAACCAGGAAGAAATCCTCCGATGCTTTGTACACATTCACACACACATTAAACATTTAGACAAGGCGATCCAGACACTAATGTGTGTGTAATTATCAGAGCAGCAGTGATTAATCGAGCAATCAATAAACCGTCATCTATTGAATTAATCACTGCCTTATTTTTTAATAATACAGTCAGTTTAAGTAGATTTTTATACAAAAAAGTGAACATTTTCTGGTTTCTTTACTCATCTCTGACAGTAACTGAGCATATTTGACATTTGAAGACGTCATCTTTGGATTTAGGAAACACTGATCGACATTATTCACCATTTTCTGACATTTTAGAGACCAAACAATTGAAAAGTAATCGACAGATAAATTGACAATAATAATCATAATCAAGATTGGATTTATTTATTAAATGAAAGTGGGAAATGTTCTATATGACTGTGCATAAAGTCGTGCTGTCAGTTTCAGACCATCTTGACAAACGATGAACTGAATATTCTGATTTTATTTTATTGGACTGGATCATCTGGATCAACACTCAACAGTTCAGACCTCGTTAACATCTGCTGTGAGTGATCTGATCAGAGGTGGACACCTGGCACCGGTCTTAAGTGACCACTTAAAAAAAACAAACATCAGAAATATCTTCATGTATAACATTTGCCGAATTAACAAGAAGCCACAAATACTTAAGAATTTGTTGTAGACATTGTTTCCCAAAGTCTGTAAAGTTTCTTATAACTCAAACTTCCCAAATTAAGCAAATTCTTAAGGGAGTCTGGCGACTTTCCTACGAGGCCCATTTGTAAATTGTGAAATCAACTGAAACTGTTCAAACAGCTGCTGAACGTTGGCAGGTACAAACCTTTAAACAGTGAATGTTTCACATGTTAAAGGTGCAATATGGTGAAAACAAACATAAACCTGCTCATCACTTCATACTCAAAACCAGCAGGGGGCAGCATGTCGACAGTTTCCGCGAGTTAGCTCGGTTAGCCATGCATCTAGATACCGGAGCTAAGATAGCTAGCGCAGATGGTTTGGACGGTGATAGGACGAGGCTAGCTGGTTAGCATGCTAAATGAATTAGATATCTTAATACACAGACAGAACTGTTATTTCTTCACATCCTGTTTGTGGGACAAAATATTTTAAACGAAGTCAGTGAAATCGTCGACCGTAGAAACAACGACTTCAGTTCATTTGTGTGGTTTAACCTGAATTCACAAAGTGTCTCCTCGCTCAACATCTCTTAAAAATCGCACAGTTCTTCAGGAAGTCTGGTTTAAAAACAACAAAACACCTGCTGCTGTCACTGACGGGGTGAAGAGAGCGCGAACGTGCAGTTTGCATTTCAAGTTGGAAATCAGATAAGCTGTAATATAATCCTGCATGTTGGACTCAGGTGTGAGCCGGGCCTGAGGGCGAGGCCGACTCAGACGGACGGCTGCTTTAATACCTTTTTAATGTCGCTGCTACAGTCGTGGATTTCCTCGGTGTAAATTATTCCCGTGCTGCATTATTATATCATGAATCCGCGGTGGACGATCGGTCTCTCGCGGTGGCGTCGGACAGCCCGCCTGTCTCCGCCTCTGTTTGTCCACTCGGCCGCGGCTCCTCTCAATAACCGTCTACGTGCTCGGCTGAGCGTTTATGGGATATTTTGAGATGATGTGTGAAATAGAGGGTTTTCACTGCCTCCCGTAAAAGCGGAGAGTCCAGGTGATCAGTCAAATTTATGTCGGCGTTGAATTGCATCTTTCTCTCGCTGCCCGTGAAATGAACTGACCAGCGGCAGCAGCAGCACCGAGCGATGTGACGCCGTTAAAAACAGCCGTCTGTTGAGAAATACGAGGTCTAATTTGTTTATAGGTTATAATGAGCTGCGTGTAGACGAGTGTCACTAATAAGTCTCATGAAATTTTGTTTGTGAACGTTAGCTGCACAGATCTGGTTTCATTCGGTCCCACTGGGAGTTTTACGGCCATGAAATCTGAACTATTGACTCCGGAGAGCAGCTGAGCTCCGACTGTATTTCCTCCGCTGGTGTTTGTGTGTGTGGAGGTTTAATTTTACTACTGACATGAGCGACGACGCGATCTGCAGACAATCTGGGAATCATGACCGGCTCCACGCTCTCTTCCGTACGATACGTACGCTGAGAGGCATCAGCTTCCGGACTTGTATATTTCACACTGTTGGAGTGTAACACATGTTTAAATCTTCTATGGATGGATACATAATTAAAGTGTGTGTGTCTGTATGTTTGTGTGTGGTATTGTACATCTCTGGTATATTTAATTGGAGAGTTATAATGCAAATGAACCAACCAGGTCGTCTGTTTCTGACAAAACCAGTTAATAAAATACCTGAAATAATTCTTCTGCTTCTTCTCCTCTTCCTCTTCCTTCCTTCCTCCCACCTCCTTCCTTACTTCCTTCCTTCCTTCCTTCCTTCCTCCTCCTCCCCCTTCTCCTTCCTTCCTTCCTTCTTCCTCCCTTCCTCTTCCTCCTTTCGTTGTCCTCCTCATTCCTTCTTCCTTCTTCTTCTTCTTCCTTCTTTCTCCCTTCTCCTCCTTCCTCCCTCCTCCTCATTTCTTCCTCTGGCCACAATATTATTGAACATGAAAAAGTAGTTTTTGGCCTCTTCTGTGACCAAATAAGTCAACAAACTCTGCACAAACCGTATTTCAGTTTCGTAGGCGAGTTAAACAGTCACCCTTACAAGCTGACCTCTACTGGATCAGCGTGTCTATCATACTGTGGTGGTAGATGTGAAATGAACTGACCACTGGCAGCAGCAGCACCGAGCGATGTGACGCCGTTAAAACAGCCGTCTGTTTAGAAATACGAGGTCTAATTTGTTTATAGGTTATAACGAACCGCATGTAGACGACGACGCGATCTGCAGACAATCTGGGAATCATGACCGGCTCCACGCTCTCTTCCGTACGATACGTACGCGAGAGGCATCAGCTTCCCCTCGCTCACCTCCTCCTCGCTCTCTCTTTGTGGTTTCCAGTGTCAGGTCTTCTGCTGATTGGCGGTTTGATGGAGTGAAATGCAACAGCGAGAAAAGAAATGAGATCTGACCGTGCCCACGTTCGATGCCTCACCGTCCGCGAAATCTCCCGCCAGGGGAGGCAACAAAACAACAAACAGCTTCGGCGAGACCTGGCAACCGGGCCGAACACATAAACAAGATAAACAACGTCTCGAGGGGTAAGCGAGAGGAGCCGAGGAGGCCGGGAAGTTCTGTGTTTGTTCTCTGATCGATGCCGTATATATAGTGCATGAGCTGCCTGGGAACTGTATAGGTAGAAGTCGTTCGCTTCTGTATGAATAAGTTCAGACGAAGAGAGCGAGGAGGTGGAAAAATAAAGGAAAAACGTTAGAAGCATTGTGTGTGCGAGAGAGTTTCTCATCTCGGATAATAAGACGTAAGATGTCAGCTCGGATCGATCCGGGCCAGAGTCAGGAAAATAAAGAGTGAAACCCAAAAACATTTTGCTTACGACACCAGGGCTCCAGACTAACACCGTCCCGTCGTCCCGGGGACGTAAAAATATGTATTTGGGACGATAATTAATAGCCGCCAGGACGCAGTCGGGACGAAATTTTATTTATTTATTTTTTATTTTTAACTGAAAATGCACATATCACTGTCACTACATAAACAGCGCGAAACTTCTTGCCGCACGAGACTCACACACAGAATATTGCACAGACTTACAATAAAAATCAACAATAAAGAGAACGCTACTGTACAATTACTGTAACCACCGGAGCGCAGCGCTGCGTCGCGTCATGCTTCGGTTTTTAAAAAGCAAAACACCGGGGGAGACCCGCTACTATTTCACCTCCGGGGTCGAAGGTTAGATGTGATTAAATCACATTAAATCAGTATTTTGTTAATAGTCTACCTCAGATGCTCAGCCCTGACATCACCACACAGGGCCCGCTCCTGTCACTCACACACACGTCCCGCCCCCTGCCGCTCTCAGCCACTCACATGCCTAACTCAGCCTCAAGACACATTTAAGGTAACAACAAGAGTAGGAAACTACAGAACATCTGCACAGCACAGCATTTAACATAAACCTAACAGCAGAGTTGCTACAATATATTAAAAGAAAGACAATTATCAAAAATGTTTTCTATCAATATATTGTTTTTATATTGTCCAACCCTAATGAAAACGTTCCACTTGGGAGCATTTTGACTAAATAGATGAACCAACCAGGACGTCTGTTTCTGGCAAATCCAGTGAATAAAATAGCTGAAATAATTCTCCTCCTCTCCTCTCCTCTCTCTCTCTCTCTCTCTTTCTTTCTCTCTTCCTTTCCTTCTTTCTTTCTTTCTTTCTTTCTTCCTTCTCCTCCTCCTTCCTTCCTTCCTTCCTTCCTTCTCCTCCTCCTCCTCCCACCTCCTTCCTTCCTTCCTTCCTTCCTTCCTTCCTTCCTTCCTTCCTTCCTTCTTCCCTTCTCCTTCTTCCCTTCTCCTTCCTTCCTTCTCCACTTCTCCTTCCTCCCTTCACCTTCCTTCCTTCTTCCCTTCTCCTTCCTCCCTTCTCCTTCCTTCCTTTCTTCTCCTCCTCCTCCCACCTCCCTCCTTCCTTCCTTCCACCTCCTTCCTTCCTCTCTCACCTCCTTCCTTCCTTCTTCCCTTCTCCTTCCTTCCTTCTCCTTCCTTCCTCCTCCCACCTCCTTCCTTCCTCCTTTCTCCTTCCTCCCACCTCCTTCCTCCCCACCTTCCTTCCTTCTCCTCCTCCTCCTCCGCCTTCCTTCCTTTCTTCTCCTCCTCCCCCTCCTTCCTTCCTTCTCCTCCTCCTCCTCCCCTTCCTTCCTTCTCTTCTCCTCCTCCTCCTCCCCTTCCTTCCTTTCTCCTCCTCCTCCCACCGCCTTCCTTTCCTCCTCCTTCTTTCTCCTCCTCCTCCTCCTCCTTCCTTCCTCCTTCCTTCCTCCCTTCCTTCCTTCCTTCCTCCTCCTCCTCCTTCATCTCTTCTTCTCCTTCTTCTCCTCCTCCTCCTTCCCTCCTTCTTCATCCTTCCTTCCTTCCTTCCTTCCTTCTGTCCTCCTCCTCCTCCTCCTCCTCCTCCTCCTCCTCCCGTCTTTCTCCTCCTCCTCCTCCTCCAAGTTTAGCTAGCCAGCGGGGCTGCTGCTCCTCTCCACCTCAGGTGCTCAGACCTGACATCACACACGGGGCCTCCTGTCACTCACACACATGTCCCGCCCCCCTGCCACTCTCAGCCACTCACATGCCTAACTCAGCCTCAAGACACATTTAAGGTAACAACAAGAGTAGGAAACTACAGAACATCTGCACAGCATTTAACATAAACCTAACAGCAGAGTTGCTACAATATACACAAAGTGTGTGTCTAAATGTATATGTGTGGTATTGTACATCTCTGGTATTTTTAATTGGAGAGTTATAATGCAAATGAACCAACCAGGACGTCTGTTTCTGACAAAACCAATTAATAAAATACCTGAAATAATTCTTCTGCTTCTTCTTCTCCTCCTCTTCCTCTTCCTTCCTTCCACCTCCTTCCTCCCTCCCACCTCCTTCCCTCCTTCCTTCTCCTCCCACCTCCTTCCTTCCTTCCTTCCTTCCTTCCTTCCTTCCTTCCTTCCTTCTCCTCCCACCTCCTTCCTTCCTTCCTTCCTTCCTTCCTTCCTTCCTTCTCCTCCCACCTCCTTCCTTCTCCTCCCACCTCCTTCCTTCCTCCTCCTCCCCCTTCTTCCACCTTCTTCTCCTCCTCCTCCCCTTCCTTCTTTCTCTCTTCTTCTCCTCCTCCTTCCTTCTTTCCTTCTTCTTCTCCTCCTCCTCCCTCCTTCTTTCCTTCTTCTTCTCCTCCTCCTCCTCCCTCCTTCTTTCCTTCTTCTTCTCCTCCTCCTTCCTTCTTTCCTTCTTCTTCTCCTCCTCCTTCCTTCTTTCCTTCTACTCCTCCTCCTCCTTCCTTCTTTCCTTCTTCTTCTCCTCCTCCCCCTTCCTTCCTTCTTCCTCCTTTTGTTGTCCTCCTCCCTTCTTTCTCTCTTCTTCTGCTTCTTCTTCTGCTTCTCCTCCTTCTCCCCCCTCCTTCCTTTCTTCTTCTTCTTCTCTTCTTCTTCTTCTTCTTCTTCTTCTTCTTCTTCAACAAGAGTAGGAAACTACAGAACATCTGCACAGCACAGCATTTAACATAAACCTAACAGCAGAGTTGCTACAATATATTAAAAGAAAGACAATTATCAATATTGATCAATAGGAATGTTTTCTATCAATATATTGTTGTTTTTTTATATTGTCCAACCCTAATGAAAACATTCCACTTTGGAGCATTTTGACTAAATCTGTGTATTTTCTCTTTATCTACAGGAACAAAGTAGTAGTAGTGGCTGCAGGTCACGGAGACCTCAGTACAATGACTGAGCCTCCCTCACTCACAGTTTGTGTTCAATGTTCAATTTTGTTTGTTTTTTTCTTGTATATTCTATAAAATTAATTGTATTAAATAAAAATACAATTATTTCTTTCCTAATCCTCTGATTAGTGTTTTTATGGCAATAATTATAGATGACAAAGCCGAAGAAAAAACAAAATTATTGGGACAAACATTTTTTTTGGGGGGGGACAACATACATTCAAAATGTATTCGGGGACGATTTCGGGACGGTGGTCAAAAAAGTTAGTCTGGAGCCCTGCGACACATCATATCGTTGCACGGAGGTTTGAGTCCCTCCAATCAACACGTATAAGCTCCGAGAGAGAAAATTAAAAGACAGAATTGCCTTCATAAATATTAATCTGAGTGAGGCAGAGGTTGTGCCCTTCACAATCATTCACGCTCTCCGGAGCACATTTGTCGAGAGTAAACAGTATCCTCCTGTTTACCGAACGTCGAACACTCGCCAGGTGAGTGAGCATAATTGATGCCTTCATATTCTATTCTTAAGGATGTAATTAAACAGTCTGCTATAAAACACATTTATCTCTCGCGCACACACACACAGCTCGCAAAGTACACTTCTGCACCGTTATCCGTAACTCAACAGCAGCGCCGCGGCTCTCTTGGCATTAAAGGTGCAGTGAGAGTTAATTTCACAGCTTCTCGGCGTGTTATTAACACCGTGGGGCCGGAGAGTTTACTGTAGGTGGCCTCTGCCTCGGTGGCTTTTTGGAAGGAAGAGGGTAATATAATATTTGCTGCTTGCTTAAGTGTGACAGAATCATTAGTGAGCGGAAAATAAGTCAATAATACCTTTTTCGCTTTTCTGTCTTTATATGCTGCTGCTGTACCTGAAGTGTGGATTACAACTGCTGGCCCGACTGTTTCCAGACTCGTTTATTTCACACTGTTGGAGTGTAACACATGTTAAAGTGTGTGTGTCTATATGTATGTGTGTGGTATTGTACATCTCTGGTATATTTAATTGGGAGTTATAATGCAGATGAACCAACCAGGACGTCTGTTTCTGACAAAACCAGTGAATAAAATACCTGAAATAATTCTTCTGCTTCTTCTTCTCCTCCCCTTCCTTCCTTCCTTCCTTCCTTCCTTCCTTCCTTCCTTCCTTCCTTCTCCTCCTCCCACCTCCTTCCTTCCTTCCTTCCACCTCCTCCTTTCTCTTCTCCTCCTCCTCCCTCTCTCCTCCTCCTTCTTCTTCCTCTTCTCCTTCCTTCCTTCCTTCCTTCCTTTCTCCTCCTCCTCCTCCTTTCTCTCTTCTTCTCCTCCTCCTCCTTTCTCTCTTCTCCCCTCCTTCCTTCCTTCCTTCTTCATCCTCCCTTCTGCCTCCTCCTTCCATCTTCTCCTCCTCTTCCCTCCTCCTCCTCTCTTCCTCTCTCCCTCCTTCTTCTTTCTTCCCTTCTCCTTCTTCTCTCCTCCTCCTCCCACCTCCTTCCTTCCTTCCTCCTTCTCTTCTCCTCCTACCTTCCTTCCTCTTCTCCTCCTTCTTCTCCTTCTCTTCTTCTTCTCCTCCTTCTCCTCCTTCCTTCTCCTTCTTCATCCTTCCCTTCTTCTCCTTCTTCCTCCTTCTCGACTTTCTCCTCTTCCTCCTTCCTTCTTCTCTCTTCTTCTCCTTCTCTCTTCCTTCCTTCCTTCCTTCCTCTTCCTCCTTCTTCTTCTTCTTCTTCCTTCTTCTCTTCTTCTTCTTCTTCTTCTTCTTCTTCCTCTTCCTCCTCATTTCTTCCTCTGGCCACAATATTATTAAACATGAAAAAGTAGTCTTTGGCCTCTTCTGTGACCAAATAAGCCTACAAACTCTGCACAAACCGTATTTCAGTTTCATGCGAGTAAGCAGTCACCCTTACAAGCTGACCTCTACTGGATCAGCGGGTCTATCATACACCGTGCTGGTAGACGAGGCTCGGTCGTGCATTATGTTTTTAAAGCGAGTGGAAGAAAATGTTTGAATACCATTTCCATGTCCACGATCCTCCACAGAAGTTAACCAGGTGGTTATTACTGTACCATGATGATAAAAGACGATCATGCTTCTCTAAAAGTGAGTTGTTTTTGTGCATCGTCACATCATAAAACACAGAAATGCTTTGGGAAGTCGCAGACGAATGATTTTGTCCTGCCGACGGACCAGAGAACACTTCTGTGTCTCATTCTACAGAGGAACAAAGTGTTTTGTTTTAATCTGGAGGATTTATTGCACCTATTCAAATCGCTGAAACGGTCTCAGGTGTGGCCAGCGATTTAAAACTCTGAAACTTAGGAACCGGTGCACAAAAGAGTATCTCAGAGCGAGTGTTCATGGACGACTCAATCAAAACGTTAGACATTTGTGACATTACATTCATCTCTGTCTGTTTGTCTGTCTCACACACACACACACACACACACACACACACACACACACACACACACACACCACTACACACACCTCGTCCTGTCCATCCGGCTTTAGGAATCAGGGGGCTCAGCTTCGCTCCGGCGGCTGGACTCGGGGGAGCTGCCGGTCCACCTGTAGACAGCCACATCAGATCTTATTCCCCTGCACAGGAACACAATCATACAGGGAGAAGGAGAGCCGGCTGCATCCGAGGAATACTGATGAAGCGGCAGGGCATTTACAAAACAAGCTCAGAGAGGCTCGAGGAACACGGAGGCCAGGGAGTGAATTCTTAAAAACGTACAGGAATCAGAAGAAGACTGGAGGGCGCTGTGAGTTCACGTGGCGCTGCACACGAGGAGGTTAACGGGGGAAGTGAACTGACAAAGGTCTTTAGGTGGTTGTTGTTTGCAAAAGTTCTGTTGTCCCCAAAAGAAAAGCTCAAACAGAAGTTTTAGAGTTGAGAGCTTCCAAAGTCAAAGCAAACCGACTCGTGAAGGTCTGCTGGTCCAGACGATTAAACGACGAGGTCATGTAAATTTCTAAAGTCACCAAAGGATAAATTCTGCTTTTTCTATTTGTCAGTCTGTCCGCCACTTTGAGCACCACGATTGTCCTAAATTCAATAGCAATCCATCCAGTAGTTGTTCAGACAATTCAGTCAGGACCAGAGGATGAACCCTCTCGACTCTGACCGTCCACGTGGCGCCACCGGTAGATCAACGTTTTCAATTATCCAGTAAAATAGCTCGTCAATAACTGGACGTGCCGACATCAGATTTGGTGCAGATGTTTGCGTCTTCCATAGGACTTCTCTGATTGTCCTGAATTTTCCAGCTCGGTCCCATTCCCAGAGCATCGAATACCACATTTTGACACTTACCTCGACATCTTATACGGACGCAGACGTACCGTTTAGCATCTTTGTGATGAAACTAACTCAAATGTTGAACGCATCCGAGCAACGGACCTGCTCCACCCACGCAGGACCTCCACTGAAGGGATGGGGTTTGTGTAGTGGCAATAACATTATTCCACAACTTTAGCTGACTAAAATAACTATGTTTGGCTCAGAAATGTTGTCGCACACTCACTCGTGAAACAACGGCCTCATCATTTGTGCTTCTTTTGCTTCTTCCTCCTCCTCCTCCTCTGCTTCCTTTGCTTCTTCCTCCTCCTCCTCCTCCTCCTCCTCCTCCTCCTCCTCCTCTTCTGCTTCCTTTGCTTCCTCCTCCTCCTCTTCTGCTTCCTTTGCTTCCTCCTCCTCCTCCTCTGCTTCCTTTGCTTCTTCCTCCTCTTCTTCTTCTGCTTCTTTTGCTTCTTCTTCCTCCTCTTCTTCCTCCTCCTCCTCTGCTTCCTTTGCTTCTTCCTCCTCCTCTTCTGCTTCCTTTGCTTCTTCCTCCTCCTCCTCCGCTTCCTTTGCTTCTTCCTCCTCCTCCTCTTCCGCTTCCTTTGCCTCTTCCTCCTCCTCCTCCTCTTCTGCTTCCTTTGCTTCTTCTTCCTCCTCCTCCTCCGCTTCCTTTGCTTCTTCTTCCTCCTCCTCTTCCTCTTCTGTTTCCTTTGCTTCTTCTTCTTCCTCCTCCTCCTCCTCCGCTTCCTTTGCTTCTTCCTCCTCCTCCTCCTCCTCTGCTTCCTTTGCTTCTTCTTCCTCCTCCTCCTCCTCTGCTTCCTTTGCTTCTTCTTCCTCCTCCTCCTCCTCTGCTTCCTTTGCTTCTTCTTCCTCCTCCTCTGCTTCCTTTGCTTCCTCCTCCTCCTCCTCTTCCGCTTCCTTTGCTTCTTCCTCCTCCTCCTCTTCTGCTTCCTTTGCTTCTTCCTCCTCTTCCTCTTCTTCTTCCTCCTCTTCTTCTTCAACCTGACCTACTGGATCAGCGGGTCTATTATACACTTTGGTGGTAGACGAGGTTCGGTCGTGCATTATGTTTTTAAAGTGAGTGGAAGAAAATGTTTGAATACTATTCCCATGTCCACGATCCTCCACAAAAGTTAGCATGCTGATGTTAGCATTTAGCTCAAAGCACCACTGTGCCCTTTTTAACTTTGCTTGATGTCTGCAGGAAGATTCAGAGGAGGCGTAACAGGATGATCAATGACTTCCTGTCCCTGATGTATCGGAGAGTTTAATATCAAATATGAGGTTTGACCCGGTCCGACACAGTCACAGTCTCGAATCCTACGGAGGCAGCGTCAGTCCGAAGCATAGTCGGGGCAGACTTACGGCCGGACAGAAGCCAGTTCAGCTTTGGACCATCTGGTCGCCTGAATAGAGGCTGAATGAGAAGCGCTCTCTCTCCTCTTTCACAGCTGACATTAATAAGCCCCGTTTGCTCCCGAGGAAGCGTTCGGAGGCCAGAAGTGGAGGCCCGGCTGTACCGAGCGGCTCCGAAGATTCATCAAGTCCAACTGCGTGAGCGAGAATCAGGTTACTGCTGGAAGAAAAGGGCAGGTCATGCTGGAAAACCTGCCCTCAGCAAATAAACATCTCAAAATACTGTAGTTAATTTTTTGCTTGCAGGACTCCTCCGACAGTCTGTTTACGTCTCAGGTTGTTGGAAGAGCAGTCAAAAAAACCGCTGCGAGCCATTTTAGGTGTTATTATAGTATTATTCTCATCTAATAGCCGACTTAAAACCCTAATCATGAATGCTAATTCCTGGCTTAGCGAGCCTATGGATTATAAACCCATGTAATGTACAGTTAATCTCGTATGCACGGCGCCGAAAATCCGCCTAGAAGCGTTTTTCTCATCATCAGAAATGTTCCCTTCCTAATTACGTCTCCTGAGAGAAGCTCATCTGCCACTCGAGATGAGTTCGTCCACGCAGCCGTCTCGGGTTCGCAGCCGACGAGCCCCTTGATCATTTTTAATCCAGATCCATATATATCGGAAACGATGGATACATCTCTGCCGCTAATCGAAGCTGATCCCATCACAAGACGGCGTATTTCTATCTTCCTACTCCCTCTTTTATCTGTTGTAATCAGTTCTGCTTCCTGCCCCGATACAGTCACATCCAATAACCAGCCGCTGCCTCTCGAGCGCCGTCGAGATGTTCGAGAGCGTTTTTCCCAAAAAACTGCGCCTCTCATTGAACTCGCAAACAATCGCAACCGAGATCAAATCGAATGCGACTCCTCTTCTTCTTTTAGCGAGAGCGCGTGTGTTCTTCGGCGCTTTGCTGAAATATTAAAAAACCTATTAATTATCGGAAAATTGGGAGGAATGAGAGACGGAGGGATTGAGGCCACGCAGATCTGAGAGAATACAAAGAGAGGGGAGAGAAAAAAACAAGGCTGGAATTGGCTCCATCCTCCTCCGACGCAGCTTCTCCTCAGAGACCCGCGATTGTTCTGCCCCTTTCAAAGCGCCCGCCTGTGGTCTCATTCCAGAGCTTCTCACACGTTCTGATCAAATCTCGGAATAAAAAAAACCACAACATTACTGCCTTCTGTCATTAGCAAGGCTGTGTGACCCAGCAGGCTTCATGAAGTGACGCTTCTTGTTTTGGAAGCAGGAAGAGGATTCACTCGTCTTTAGTAAAAAGAGGCTCTGCAGGAGCAACGTACATCGATTAATCACTTGTTTATTGGACATATGTGAGCAGATTGTAACGTGAAAGATGAGAATATCTCTCATGTAGTTGTTCAATGCTGCTCGGGTGCCTCGTCTCAGTGCCTTCTGCTAACGGAGAGCAACAGAAGTTAATGATGAAGTGCTGTTTGAAGACATGTTGTTGTCACAGCTTCTTGAATCTTGACACATCCCGCCTGCCGTAGTTCCAACAGAAAATCCTCTTCCCGTTTAACATTGGGGCTTATGGGGCAGTTGCTGGAGTTTGTGTCGGTTCAGACGCAGATAATTCAAAAACCGTACATCCTCCCGATAAAGTGGACACGTTGCCAGACAGAAGACAAGTGTGGCTACGTTCTTGGAAAATATCACTATTGTAGTGTGAAATCTGTGGCTAGGATCGTCATCTAAAGAAACATTTTCGGAGAGTTTTTTTCAGGCTCCCCCACTCTGCCAGTTGGTGCTGCGCGAACATTCCGCAATACACACACATTGAAAATCCTGAATTTTTCTGAATTTTTTTTAAATCACTCACGATCGATTAAGGGTCACCGTTCAAAAACTAAACATCGTAGAAAGAAAGTTCAAATACAACTCAAATAGATAAGACTTGTGCCTACATTTTAAAGTTTGAATGGTGTCTCTAGGTCAAAGTCTGCCAGAGCAGGAGATGTTTGAAAAACGTCAATGATTTTGCGACTTTTTTGACCCCGTCCCATTCATTCCTTATGGGAAGTTTTTCATACGGAGGCTTCCATGTCCTTCCGCTCTATAAAAAACGATGAACTGGTGAGAGGGACAAAAAGCTCTACGTGGTACAGATAAGGCTAAAGGCGTTTTCACTCAGAGCCAGCGTGACTGTGGAACGGAGGAGGAGCTTAGCCAGACGCGCTCGTCAGCTGCAGTTTGAAGTCTGTTTGAAATAACGTACCTCATCACCCGAAACTAAACTTGATGAAGTGCTGTTTGAAGACATGTTGCTGTCACAGCTTCTTGAATCTTGACACATCCCGCCTGCCGTAGTTCCAACAGGCTGCAACGCACGTTTGAAAACGCGAGGCGCTAGAGAGCAGTATTCGTTTGGATGCAGAATAACATTTAACCACCAGATGGGAGAAATAATTCCACAGTGTGTCTTTAAACAAGCCGTCTTTTCTACCCAAAAGTGAAAGCACTTGTAAGTTCTCATGTTTACTTGTGTTTGCTAGTTTTGCAGAACACTGGGTGTGAAAAGAAGCTGAGCTCAACATGATGAACCGTCAAATTAAAAATACTTATTACAGGAGGATGAGAGATTTTCCTCTGCTGAACCACAGTGTGCAGGTGTTAGCGCTGTCGCTAACAGAGACAGGGCTAGCAGTGTGTCTTTTCAATTCTCTGACAATCCAAGTAATGTGACCTCGTGCACGATCTCTGGTGCCTCGTCTCAATGCTTTCTGCTGACGGAGAGCAACAGAAGCTAACGTTTAGAAAGTCCACGAACACAAACTGGACATCTTGAATCATTCCTCAGACGCTGGGCTGCGTTAAACAAGCCGTCTTTTCTACCTGAGGCCAACAGTGAAAGCACTTGTAAGTTCTCATGTTAGCTAGTTTTGCAGAACACTGGGTGTGAAAAGAAGCTGAGCTCAACATGATGAACCATCACATCAAAAATACTTATTGCAGGAGGATGAGAGATTTTCCTCTGCTGAACCACAGTGTGCAGGTGTTAGCGCTGTCGCTAACAGAGACAGGGCTAGCAGTGTGTTTAACATGCAGTGTGTATCCTCTGGTGACCATGACACTGCAAAGAACTAGTAAAAATATGACTTCACTCTCTGGAAAAACATTTCCTCCTCCAGCTGCAGCTTTTTTTGTGTGTGTGTGACACTGATGCTGAATGTGAAGATTTTAAACTTGCAGTGTGCAAATGTCCAAAACCTGACGATATTTCGGTGATGCGCTGAACTGGATGCAAATTCAGGGAGTTTTTATGCAAAGTTGTGGCGGAGGAAGCGGATTATATGCAATTTTAAGAGTTCTCGTGGATATTTACGGCTGCGGTGGAAGTTTTTATGCAGATTCGTGGTTTAAAAACTCCCACTCTGTAGTGACTTCTGGTTTTGCCTTGCAGATGGCGACGCGGAGGGGAGGTTATGCAAAAAATGTGCAGTGACGAGCACGTGGTCCGGACAGAAATTATTGATTTGGCCTTTTCTAAATTGGTGAAAAAAACAATTTTAGCAGTAGAAGCTGCGTCTGTGTGAAAATAATGAAACTGTCAGAATTCATGTGCAAGATAAATTCCCGCCGCCTTTATTAACCGTGTTCGTCAGCGACGGCGGAGGACAAATATGCAAATATTGTACATCTCGTAGGCTGCTACAGTGTATATATAGAACTTTATTATCTTCTGTGCACCTTTGGCCTTTTGTTAGATCTAATGAATTTAAATTACCTCACACACTCCAAGTGGATGTACAGTATATATCAGCTCTGGACAGCTCGCTGATTTATATTCCTGCAGTCGGGTCTCCTCGCCGTCCTGCACCCTCGTATTCCCTGAAGTCAATGTTTGGCCAGAGAACAATGTATTGACTTCATCACTAATGCATATGCATTTTCTGACATTTCACACGATGCACTGTCAGTGGTTCGGACTGCACAGACTCGGATGTGTACATTTTCCCTTAACACGCTAGTTACACTCCTCATCTCTCTGATCTGCACTGATGACAAGCACAGGCAAACTCTTCCCGTTAGATCCTCTAACATTATAAAAGATATTCCGTTTGATATCTATTATATCCACCATAGATTCAAAACAGCGAGCGAATGAAAAGGGGACCTCATCAAAGATTCTCTCTGAGTCGGAGCGACGTTGCTCTTAATCTCCTGCTTTTGCTTCTTGTCTCTGAAGCTGCATAAGGGTGGAACAAAACACTCTGTCTTCTCCTCAGGATATTACTGCTTGTAGAGCTAATCAGGCTGGAAATGATGGCTGTGTGTGTGTGTGTGTGTGTGTGTGTGGAGGCAAACCCACACAAGGACACGCTCGTCTGAAGGCCTCTTATCTGCTGTCCTCGCTCAACCTTATCCATGCAACACATTAACCTCTCTGACTTTCTCCAACTTGTACACACATATATCAGCGGTTTAAAATGTGCTTAGAGTATCAGAAATGCATTGTGTGTGTACACATGTTATCGTGGGAGAGGACCCCCGCTTCATTTGCACACAGATAAAAGTGGCATAATGTATGTACATCTTCCCCAGATGTTGTTGGGCTCTTTCAGGCGAACGAGCATCGTAAGCCGGTCCCTGTTGACCACGCTGCTGCAGTTTATGGAGATTATAAAGGCATCACTGCCTCTCGTGAAGGTCGTGCAGCAGTGTAAACTCAGCAGGAGTCCAAATCAAAAGGCAGAACGTGAGGGGTGGAGGGGGGTTCTGCCATGATTAACCCTAACCGACCCCCACGCCAACGCCGTCAACACATCGCTAAACCTAAACGACTGAATAGGTCAATTAGTAGTGAAAGAAACAAACACTTTTCTTTCCCATTTATGTTCCTAATGTCAGAATGGGTGGTAGAAGACGTGGCAGAAGGACCCAGATGCACGGACGACAGAACGTGGTTGCAGGGATTCATATTTTAATTCTCCAAAGATCAAAAAATAATCAAGGCGTCAAGAACGTTGCGTAACAAACGAACACAAACAATGAAGCAACGTAGACTGAACAGAAAACCAGGACTTAAATGACAAACGAGGGAACAAGACGCAGGTGAGACACAAAAGGACAGGTGCAGGTAATCAAACAGAACAGTGACGGGGAAGGCAAGACAAAGAACACATGAACTACAAAACAAAACATGAAACAGAAACTTGACACCCAAAACTTGATTTATCACCGTTTCCAGTACAACATGAGTGATGGTTGCACATTTGACGCAAACAGTTTCCTCTGCAGAAGTCCTGTGCTTGTTTTTCCCCGACCTCCTCCTCCTCCTCATGCAGACTTTTTCACTCTTTATACTACTTAACCGAACTTCCTCCTTTGCTTTTTGCTGCCATGATTATCAGTACGGTCACTAGAGGTCGCTGTCTAACAATAAACGTCTATATGGGTCGTAACGAGCTGCTCTGACAGTTGACGTATACGTCCATTTTTCTACATGGTTCTACATCTTTTCACCAAACCCCTTCAGGTGTGCATAGCTCCAACTTTTTATGCAAACTTCTCAAAGGGAGCTGCACAATAAACTGATGAAACGCGTGTTGGTTTGGACTGAAAACTAAAAGTCCTCGTCTCAGCTCGAGGCGATCGTCCTGAGACAACATCAGCTGCCCCCCAAACTCCTCTGACAGCGTAGAAGAGTACGTGGAGTAAAAATAGATGACATCACTGAGTCCAAAACTGTCCACCGAGTCCAGCAGTGTCACTGAAATCAGTGGAGACTCATTTAAGTGTTTTTTCCTTTAGAAGTTGGGGAGGTTGTCATCACGAGCCCCACAGCATCAAACGGACGCCGTGGGAATAAACCCCTTCGTCTCCTCGCTGGTCTTTTAAGTTCATTATCACTTCGAGCCACCAGTCAGAAGACTCTTAAAACAGCCTCCGCCTGTGGTGATGCTATTTTAAAAAGTTGTCACTGAGGAATAAGGATCTCTTACAAGCTGATGCACATTTAAAGTCCCCTTCCTCTCGGTGTGTCTGGGAGAACGAGACTGACCAGCGACGTCTCCCCGAGCGCCGTCCGATGTCAGATGCGTGTACGCTAAGCGAGAGCAACTCGCCGAGCTGACGTCGAGTCATTTCCAGCCGCTGAGTCAGCGATATGTTCCCTTCTCTCCCACGTTCGGCCTCCTTCTCGCAAGGAAATAACAGGACAGCTCAGCGATCAGACACTTCTGACAGCGTGGCCGGGAGGTATTTAGCACGCATTATTCACCAAAATAAAAGTGGTGAGCGTTTTATTTTAGACGGTAGTTATTCCTAGATGTAAATTATAAGCAGTCAGATTCATAGAGAAGGTGACAGATAAGAGGCTCATCCAGACTCCTTTTATATTTTTTAAGCATTCATAATGAAACAATCCTGACAGAATCCTGCCTTTTTATGTTTATATATTTCCCAAGATCATGAATATACAAAAAGAAAGACATAAAACGGACTGAGAGATGAAGGAATGAAAGAATGAAAGCTTAAAAACACAAAGTAAATGTGGCATGCTCCTGACGTGAACACAGCTGAGGCGAGACTTTTGCCATGTGCTGATGAATAGCTGCTGTATAATGTTCGACGCCGACGGGAGGCGTGAAATGAGACGGACAGGATTTGGACGGCGAGCGCCGGCGTCATTGTAAAGGTGTTGCCTTTCGTGCGACATGATTTCTCAGCGAACGCAGATAGAAGCACGTCAGAGAATTACGTTACTGCCAACGGTGCCACTCACATGAATTATTTCGTCACACTCGCCTACGGGCTGATGTCCCACTGTGTGTCTCACACATAAAGCCAGAGATTTTAAAACGCTTGGCCATAAATGTGATATGTATAGTTTCTGTCTGGAGTCTGTTGAGAGACAGCATTCACATATTCATGTAACACTCCCTGATTTTTCTAAAAGCAAAGGAATCAAAAGCAAACACACACAGGAGGCAGGAAAAGGGGGAACAAAAAGCTGAATGAATCAAACCAAAGGATCCAGGATGCACAGACAGCTGGTCAAAAGGACAAAAGACAAAGTAGCAACCAAACAAAGTTCAAATCAAAAGAGAAGCAAGAAACCCAAAACCTGACGGCGTAACATGACCGAGACAGACAGACAGATGGAGGACCGCGGGAACGTCACGTAACGTACTGACAAACCCATGAGGGAGAACAAAGACGATCGAAGGCGAGTCCTTCAGAGAGAGGCGCAGAGAATCTTGGGATATGAGAGGCCGCGAAGGATAGCAGCGGTGCATCCTCTAAAAAAGAGGTAAAAGAATTTGGACTGCCTTCGCGTGACGTAATTGGCCTCCGAAGGATGCAGACCCTGAATTGAGACACAGCCGATATACTCAGACAGTAACGAGGGGATCAGGAACAGGTGAGGTGAGCGAGGAGGGAAAAACACACAGGTGAAACTGAAGCCCCGTTTACACGAAGGGAAAACGCAGATATTTCCAGGCGGTTTGGCCTCTCATTTACACGAAAACCCCGTTTTTATCACAGAAAACGATTATTTCTAAAAACTCCGGGCAAAGTGGAGAATTTGGAAAACTCCGGTTATGTGTTGTCGTGTCAGCTGGGAGAAACGGGGTTTTAGCTTCTCACGCTCATTAGGCTATGCGCCAGAAAATGCTTAACGTCACGTGAGCGTTGTTTTGAAAGGAACAGGAAGTCGCTCGTGTTATTCGTTGTTGTTGATTCTGAGGATTCTGATTGGCTTGCATGGCTTTATCCTTCTCCCTACACTGCCGCCCAGAGGTTTGGCAGAGTTATAAAGGCGCTCGATGGCGTATTTATGCGGGTTGATGTAAATGACAACGTTTTTGAAAACGATGTTGTGTGCACGATGTTATTTTTGAAAACGGAGGGGGGGAAATATTCGTTTCTCTAAATACCCTGCTGTGTATAAACGTGGACTGAAAAGCAAGAAGAGACACACGAGGGCCTGGTTTCAAAATAAAACCAGAAACGAGACAATAAAACCCGGATCATGACAGTGATTTGTGTCTCTCAAGAACCGTTCTTCTGATCCACCTCACACTTAGCAGGTTTGTTTCTGAGGACTCGAGGACGTGCTGAATTAAATTGTGACGTGTTCAACATGAATACGAGAGCTGGAGGTAATACTTCAAGTGTCTGTCAACAGCAGTATGCTAGCTAACGTTACCCTCAAGGGCTAGAACGTTTATCGTCAGCTGCTCCGGGAAAGTACTGATGCAATCATCTGGGTTTAAAATGGTAAATATCAAACATGTGTGAAATGATTGTTTTTGTTTGTTCCTTTCCTTCAGTGTTTTATAGCTTCTTGTGCAGAGAGAAAGGACCAACAGAAGCTCCTCTCTCCCACAAAAAACACTGCTCCTGAAACGCCTCGTCAGCAGTACAGCCTTTCATGTCGTGACCTTGTGACATCACACTGTCACACGTTTGCATTATTTATTCACGTGCACGTAAGAATTGGTTTAGCTGTTGCTAGCTGTGCTGGCTCAGGCATGTGTGAGCCGACCAATCAGAGGAGACTAAAACAGAGCGTTCCACACAGAGAGGGCGAATACAGTGCTGCAGAACTGGACAGTATCTCAAAATCGATGCATTTTTCGAGCATTAAAGCGTGTGAAGCTGTTCCAGTAGCAACCCAAAATATGATTTAACATAATCATGGACCTGAAAAATGAGAATAACATGTCTCCTTTCGGACCGGATCTGTAAATCACCCACATCACCAGATAATGTGGGCTGAGCAGCATGTTCTGAAGGGCCGCTGACAGAGTTCATAGAAAATGTTAAATGAGACATCTGTGGAGAATGAGGCAGCCCTTTAGCTTGATGTGACTCAGCGTTAGAAATCAGTCCAAGCTGACCCAAAAAAAAAAAAAAAAAAAAGCTCAGAATGGCACAAATTTGGTCCCTTCAGGCCCGAGAGAGAAAAAACTGTCGGCATTTAGAAAATGACTTGAACGCTTCAGAGGAATCTGTGAGCGGTTTCCATCAAATGCCATTCAGGCGGCGTTATTGTCAGAAGAGAGAAGCTTCATGACAAAAGCTGATAAAAAGATCATTTTTACAGAAACTTGGCACATTTTGTGACTGAGTGTGAGACGTTTCTGGCAAAACAATTCGAGTCGATTCTGGGGTCTGTCACAACCAACAGTTCTGACACGGATCAAATCGATGTTTGATCGCTCTCGCGGCTCCTGGATGATAAAAACCAGGCTGCAGGCTGTTTCCTTCACTGTTTAGATCTGCTGATCATCTGGTGAAGAGATATGAGAAGTTATTCCCCTCAACTTGTTTCGCACCAAAGTTAACAAGGTGTCGTTAAAGGTCATAACGAGTGTTTGTAACATTAACATCGCAGTTCAAGGCAAAGCGGGCCAACTGTACAGAACTCCAGCAGAACCGTGTGTCAGCTGGTTTGTTCTGTAAAGATCTCCTTGGTATGATGTCCACTGAAGCTCAATATCAGCATGATAATAGATGTTATGATGTATTACCTGATCTTGTCTTTAAGAGGAGCCTGGTGTCAACATCTAGTCCTTTTCTTCTTCTTCTTCTTCTTCTTCGTCTTCTTCTTCTTCGTCTTCGTCTTCTTCGTCTTCTTCTTCTTCTTCTTCTTCTTCGTCTTCTTCTTCGTCGTCTTCTTCTTCGTCGTCTTCTTCTTCGTCGTCTCTTCTTCGTCTTCTCTTCTTCGTCTTCGTCTTCTTCTTCTTCTTCTTCGTCTTCTTCTTCGTCTTCTTCTTCTTCTTCTTCGTCTTCTTCTTCTTCGTCTTCGTCTTCTTCGTCTTCTTCTTCGTCGTCTTCTTCGTCTTCTTCTTCGTCTTCTTCTTCGTCTTCTTCTTCGTCTTCTTCTTCGTCTTCTCTCTTCGTCTTCTTCTCTCGTCTCTTCTTCTTCGTCTTCTTCTTCGTCTGTCGTCTTCTTCGTCTGTCGTCTTCGTCTCTCTTCGTCTTCTTCTTCGTCTTCTCTCTTCGTCTTCTTCTTCGTCTTCTTCGTCTCTCTTCTTCGTCTTCTCTTCTTCGTCTTCTCTCTTCGTCTTCGTCTTCTTCGTCATCTTCTTCTTCTTCGTCTTCTTCTTCGTCTTCTTCTTCGTCTTCTTCGTCTCGTCTTCGTCTCTTCTTCGTCTTCTTCGTCTGCTTCTTCTTCTTCTTCTCGTCTTTCTTCTTCATCTTCTTCTTCTTGTCTTTTTCTCTTGTCTTCTTCTTCTTTGTCTTCTTCTTCTTCTCCGTCGTCTTCTTCTTCGTCTTTTTCTTACATGTTGCATGTTGATAAACGTATTTCACAAAATGACCACATAACAAACCCGGGGCCAGGAAACGTAGAGAACTGTAAAGACCGTAAAGAGAGTCAGAGGTATATTGGGGGCCAATTTGATCGTCTTTGCCTCGAGGAACCCTGCTGCTGTAGGTCGGTGCAGCCGGAGCGAGAGTGCATCATATATCCAAGACTTGAGGCAAAGCATCGCTGCTGTAAGCATGTAACTGCTTTATCTATATATTCTTACACTATAGACTAATATGCAAATAGGAACATATGAAATAAAATATTATATTTCTACAATGTTATATTGTGCATTATATATATTTAGAATTAAACAAAAAGAGGGGCTTGTTTCACATACTAACCTGGTGCCCACATACTCAATCCGTATACGCTGCCCACTGCACACTAAATGATCAATTACGTGTTCCATTACCAGCCGACCATTCACACTGAAGTATACTCGAGCGATGCTTCACACAACCGGCGTCGTCGCATACGTCCGTGTTCCATCTGCTGCTGAATTAAAAAATCTTTAGCTGAAATGTGAAATCATCGCCGCTCAGGATCATATATGCGATTCTGAAAACTGCCTTCGTGCACCCTTGAAGGTCATATTGATGTCGACAAATCATTAAAAAAATAATAAAGCACCTCTCTACAGGCTCTGTAGCTGTATCTCTTTCTGTTAAAAACACTATGATGATTATGATTTTGTAATTTAAGAATGTTTGTCAGGTCCAAAATGATTGTTTTGTTTATCTTTATGTAAGAATTCTGACAGTTGGGTCCAGCTTCAAGGAACGTTTGTGAGCTAACAGAATCATCCCGGTGGTATCTGTGTTTTTTCAGCGCTGATAGCCATCTTTCATGGATTTTTTTCCTACAAACTGACGACTGAGTGCTACATTATGCACCAAACATACTGTACTGTACCTTAAAGGGATATTCCGGTGTAAGTTTAATCCATGGTCTAACACACCGTGACACCGAGTAAGACTCCCCCTCGAGAGGTCAAGTTAGCTGACCGCTAGCTTAGCTAGTTTTAGCAACCTCAGAAAAGACCGCACGGTAACAATACACTGCAGCTTATGTCTCCAACTAGTAAACCGCCATCAAAAAGCCACAATTAATGGTGAGAACAGCAGCAAACTTCAGCAGCAGTACATGTACAGTCCCAGCACACAGTACGAAGCATCAAACATCTGCTAGCTTTGCTGGATTTGTATTAAAGACACAGCACAACTCACCCTCTCCTCCAGCAGCCTGCCTGTGTGGGGAAGCCCTGACGAGTCGATTACCGAGTGCAGCAGATTTCTGCAGCTCAAGGATGAAAATGTCTGATTATTACTCCATTACTTCCGTTCTTTTCCCTGTCAGCTCTCGATAATAAGAACTGAGCGTTTCATGGAGTAATAATCAGACATACGGTCTTTTTCTGAGGTTGCTAAAACTAGCTAAGCTAGCGGTCAGCTAACTTGACCTCTCGAGGGGGAGTCTTACTCGGTGTCACGGTGTGTTAGACCATGGATTAAACTTACACCGGAATATCCCTTTAACGGAAGCTAGCTAGCATTAGCAATGATAACTTTAGCTGGCTAACTTCAGCAACATTAGGTTTGCAACCTCTTGCAGACAGATGATTGACTTGATGTTATCAATAACACCGTTTTATAAACTGTAATTGTTCCTTTATGCTTCAGCCTTTTAATGTGTTGCAGCAGTCACGAGGTTGACACACGTCAGTAAATGATGTCGGATGAGGAGGAATAAATTATCGGGAGGTGCGGCGTGGCTGCACATCAGCGCGTGTCATTCTCTCCGCGGCGCCCTGACAGCGATGTTATGGATGATGAGCCCGGCTGCGCCACGGCAACAACAGATGGATGTCCCTGTGCAGGAGGTGCAGAGTTGAAAGGTGCAATTTTGCAGCGTCGCATCAGCTTTCAGCGTCAGTTAATAATATAATAAAAGCCAATCAGCGCTACATCAAGCATCACGTAAATGTCCGCGGTCCTGAGAGCGCCGGCCTTGATGTTGTGACACTTCGCCGTCTCTCATCACGGATAACACACCCGGACCCTCAAATCCTTTTACTCCACGGAAAATCAGCCTCGTTTGTTTACCTCCGGGGCTGAGTTATATCTAACAATCATTCGTCACAGGACAGAGTGCCCCCTCGCTGCCTTTCATCTCGCTCCAGTTTGGCCTTGAAGTACGACCTGAATATGATGCTCACACACACACACACACACACACACACACACCCTGCCTCGCTCCAATCCTCCGCACAATAAACATGCTTTTATTCTAACTCGTTCTGCCTTTAGAGACACACAGCACAAACATTTCGTCGTCGGGGTTTTAGTATGCATGAGGCGCCGGCGCTCGGTCGCTGTGCTCCGACAGCAGAGAACAAATCAGGAGAGGATGATTGTTCCCACTCACCTTTCGGCGGTGCAGTTTTAGGGACATTAAATGAAGTGGCAATGCAGAAATTCAGAGAAGATGATATGAAATTTTTGAAAGCGTTTGGCAGTTTTTATTTTGTCACCCTCCTTCCCTCCCCCCCGACTCTTTTTTTTCCCTTTCGTTAAGTGCAGCCAGAGGAGAGTTTGGCTAATGTGCGATGTCCCTAATGCGGACATAATGGGGAGAGCAGCGCTAATGTTGCTACGCCAACAGTGGAAATGTCACAGTTGACACACTCGGGCTTAGTGGAACTGTAATTAGCCTAAACACAGGAGGACGACACGGCAGAGGAGAGACGGAGGAGGAGTGTGTCGGGATGTGAACAGATAGGAGTGACGAAAAAGACAAAGTCACGCCGAGACGGATCCGGCGGCTCTGATGCCGACGCTGCCCGGCTCTTTTGTCAATCAAAGAGTCTGAACTGAGGATGACTCATCAGTTTGCCACACCAAATTACCCCGGCGTTTTTTTCTCTTTCTCTTTATTTTGTAACCTCTCGACTCCTCCTCATCGCACATTAACCCAAATTGCCTCCGCTCTGCAGTTCGGCATGAACCAAGCGACAGGCAGCACACGCGGCGCGTCGCCTCTTTTTCCGACTCATTTCACATCCAGCCATGGAAATTAAATCAGGACAGTGGGGTTTTTTTTTTTTTTGACATTATTGTACCCTGGTAATGAACGCAGCAATTAGGTGGAGGAAAATTAATTTAGAAGGGGAGAGAGGAAGAAAAAAATAAAAAAAGGGCCTCCATTCAGATTTAAGACCCTCGAGCACTTTGTGGTTGTGATGGTATTCTGAACCGGCAGGATGCGACGCACAGAGTCGCCACTGGGAGGTGCTCTTTCACACACTCTTCCTCATGCTCACACACACACACACACACAGTGGCGTTGGAGTAATGCTGATTGATGTGCAGAGGCTTGGCCCTCTCTCAGCTGCTGGCGCTGGTAATTGCCTCCATCCTCCTCCCAATACGAAGTGAGAGAACGGGAACATGTTTCCATACTCAGCCCTTCCAGCAGGGCAGCAGCACACTTCCCCTCCCCACCGAACGCCTCGCTGAAACACTCTACCCAAAGAAATATTCAGCAACGCCGGAGTTTGACGTTTACTCCCAGAGCTGACAGCACCTGACAGCACCTGACGAGCGGAGTCAGGCTGGGCTAAAGCTCCCACTTTTCTCCTTCCTGAGTTTTGGTGCAGGGCCTGGTGGGAGATTTGAACGGATATTTGTATTTCTAAGCCAGAGCGAGGCTTTAATCTGTCTGAATAAAGCGGTTAATGAGGAAATATGTGTTTTCATGTGCCTCGCTGGTCATGTGGAGCCTGAGAGGGGCAGGATTTAAGGTCTCAGAGAAGCATGTTCGCGAGTCACTTTGTTTTAAAAAGGCATGAAAGGATCGGCTCTCTGCTGCAGCCGGACGGAGTGAGGGGTTATATGCACATAAAAAGGTGTAGTTTCTGTCCTCAGGTGAGCGGGAGATGTATAACAGATCTCCAAACAGATGGGAGACTTGCTGTTTTTCTGATCTGCTGTCGTGTCAGATGAGGACAGTTACTGTCGCTCTGACTTGACAGCAGATCAGGAGCAAACATCGCTCCACGGGTGTGAGTAGTTCCCGTTTGTGTGATTTCATCATGTCATGGCTGTAAATCCTCCGTGTTTCAGAGGAACTACTTGCACTGTTGACTCATCTGTGGGTGTAGCTACGACCAGAACATGAGCATGAGGTTAATCCTCAGTGACGGGTCGAATGCAGAGAACCAGTTTCACTACGTCGTTAACTGATTGCATGTGATAAAGCTTCTTCTTCTTCTTCTTCTTCTTCTTCTTCTTCTTCTTCTTCTTCTTCTTCTTCTTCTTCTTCTTCTTCAAGGTTCAAGGTTTCTTTATTAATACCAGCTGGTAAATTTGTTGTGCAGACAGGCACTCGGGAATCCAGTATAAAAAATAACAGCCACACACAGACATTGTGTGGACTTCTTCTTCTTCTTCTTCTTCTTCTTCTTCTTTGACATTTTACTTTTTATTGAAGTGACAGAAACAAATCTGACAGTTAGACACAAAAGCTCATCACCTACATATTTCCATGTGTGATACATGTACACTTCATATAACTCAGAATTCTTCTTCTTCTTCTTCTTCTTCTTCTTCTTCTTCTTCTTCTTTACTAGTTAATTATCAGATTACGATTTCAATACAACACATTTGATCAGCTCATATAATAACACACTGCTAGATATTAACACTGTAGCGGCCACGACGGTCATTTTGCCTGTTTTCAAATATATATGTGCTGTAACTTTGAATTATTTACGATGCTACTATAACACGACTTATGCAGCCTATTTTCTATTTCACCCATTTCGACCACAGGCGGTCGTATTGACAGCAAACCGCGGTTAACTCGAAACTCTTTTGCGTGTTGAGGGGGTTTTCATCTCGGTTGCTTGGCAACAATCATCGTCCAATCATCAGAAATCATGTCCACTTTCATCAGTGACAGATGATCCAGATCCGCTCACGGCTGCTGCAGGTGAGGCTCCGCTCCGCTGCTTCGAGGAACATAAAGTACGAGAGACGGTTGTTACACTTCCTGTTTCGCTTCTACAAAGAGCAAACTTATTTTTATTTCTGTGCAGTTTAAAATAACAACATGACATGTGATGATGATGAGTTCAGAGAGAGGAAACACACCAGCGGGCTTATTGGACATGGTGTTGGCACATAGACTGTGATGTTGGGGTGGATGTATGTTAGTGAAGGGACACCTGTGTTGACTTTTTAAAAGATATCCTACAAAATAAAAGCACTACTCTCTTTCTTTCTTTATAATGAGGGATTATAGAGTTTGTATTCTGGCTGCAGCATTTAAAGCTACTTACATGTTCATCCACAAATAATGTAGTGATAATGTAAATGCTTTTCTGGTTTACTGAAGAAGATTTTTAATACGTGAGTATTTTTTACAGTGTGGTAATACAACATTTACTCAACGTGGAAACAGACAACTTTTTCTCCCTCTGGCGTCTCCGGGCAGAATCACTGTTGGCGAGGTTAAGTGGATCGCAGGCCGTTTTCCCTCAGAGTCACACAGGACAGAATGTGGGTTTATTTATGTATTAGTCTATAATGGAGATGTGAAAGCAGATAGAAACGGTGCGAAGCTGCCAGCCTGACTGCATCACCTGTCAGCCTTCGTTTTCTCAGAGACATTTCATGCCCGGTGGCAGATGAAATAACAGCGAGAGCGAGGTTTATAGAGGAAGGAGTTTAAACTAAACGGTGACATTATTCTCTACGACACTGTGCAATTAACATTTACTCCCTAATGTTGCATTAAAGCAACTTTTTAACCTTAAATAACAGCTTCAAAGTGTGTATTTTGATGGTGCAGTGTGTTGTAACAGGGGAGGATCACAACGTTACACACACGTTTGCTTCAACATACAAGTTTTCAACACAATTTTGCCGTCCTTTTCCCCTCGGAGGGTAACGTTACACTTATTTGCGCCTCCATTGCTGTAAATCCGAGGCGGCAATGTGGTGGCAAATGCTGAGATGGGCGGAGGTGTGGATGACGTGCACTGCTGCGCACCCACAGCCGGGAGTTTTAAAACCAGGAAACAGCTGATCACAGCAGTCAGTTCGTCACTTCATCCACGAAGATGAGCAGCTGGAAAGCCGCTGAGATCCGGGAGATGCTAGCGTCTCCTCGCTCTCTGTAGCTGTCTTGGTTGTCCGCTTGTTGTTGTAGCGGCGAGCTAATAGCGGTCGCTACTTTCAAATTAAAAGCCCCCCGCTAAGAACCCAGTTCTAAACTCCGATGGGGTGCAATGTAAAGCTCTTATTTTGAAGAAAAACTGCGAAAAATTTCCCATAAGTAATGAATGGGACGGGGTCAAAAAAGATGCAAAATCATCAACGTTTTTCAAACATCTCCTGCTCTGGCAGACTTTGACCTAGAGACACCATTCAAACTTTAAAATGTAGGCACAAGTCTTATCTATTTGAGTTGTATTTGAACTTTCTTTCTATGATGTTTAGTTTTTGAACGGTGACCCTTAATTGATCGTGAGTGATTTCGAAAAATTAGAAAATTCAGGATTTTCAATGAGTGTGTATTGCGGAATGTTCGCGCAGCACCAACTGGCAGAGTGGGGGAGCCTGAAAAAAACTCTCCGAAAATGTTTCTTTAGATGACGATCCTAGCCACAGATTTCACACTACAATAGTGATATTTTCCAAGAACGTAGCCACACTTGTCTTCTGTCTGGCAACGTGTCCACTTTATCGGGAGGATGTACGGTTTTTGAATTATCTGCGTCTAACCGACACAAACTCCAGCAACTGCCCCATAAGCCCCAATGTTAAACGGGAAGAGGATTTTGGGAGAAAAGCAGAAACTGCCCTGCTTCTCTTCACGCCCAACTTCCTGCTTCACGTCACGTCACATGTTGACGCCTACCAGAGGAGGAAAAGTGGAGGCTGTTTGGAAAAGGAGGAATATTACACCTCCCTTTTAGACAGACAAGGAGGCACATTGCAGCCTTTACCTTGCTGCACATGTGCCACCTTTTCTATCTACAAGGGGCTTTTGTTATGATGTCATAGTCAAGTTTTGTGTTTGTGACAGTGGTGTTGCACTCAGAACCTGCAGGAGGTGACAAATCTCACAAAATGTCTACATAATGTTGCTTTAAAAAGGGAAAAAAAGACTGTTTCAGTGTTTAATTTGAGTACTTTAACAGCTGGGTGTAAATATAGATATTAAAGACAATAAGACAGTTGGTTGCACCATGAAGCAGCTGCATGACGACAGGATGTAGAATTGGAGCGACGCTCTGACTGACAGTGAATCCTTTTATTTTGAAGGAGCTGATAAATGCAAACACACACCTGAAATCAACTCCTGGTGAGCGACTCGAGCACCGAACACCATGCGAGATGTTTTTAATCTACTCTGCAGACCAGTTGAAGCCCTGCCTCCACCCGCGGCCCCCTCTGTTCACACCTCACTGCACATGGTCCAACAATTTTGTTTTTAAAGAGGCGGTGTAGATTTTCACATTGTTGATTTTGGAAATGCACAGAAGTGGTGGGACCTCCGTCACCTCCAGTCTGACCGCTGGAAGGCAGGCGGCTCTGTAACGGCGTGTGACGCTCCGAACGACACGTCGTTTGAATCATGCGGCGGCTTTAAATCAGGAAGCGTGGCAGCGACAGTCACCTGGCACTCCGCTTGATTTACAGACGACTGTTTTTACTGCCCGGCACTCGCTGTCATTACACACACACACACACACACACACACACACACACACACACACAAAACCCTGGAGTCCACCAGGCTCCCTGTCAAACCTCAGCTCGAAGCCAACAAAGGGAGCATGCACAGAATACAAGGTGGAGGATGAAGAGGACAGAGAGGTGGAGGAGGGAGGAGGAGGAGGAGATGGCGGTAACAATACACAACACGCTGCTCGCAGGTTTGACAGGAGGGCAGAAGGTCGCCGAGGGGTCGAGGCAAAACGGACGGCTGAGCTCTGCGACTGCTTTTCACGCTTTAAAAGATATAAGGAGAAAAGAAACACACACACGGATGATTTGTAAAAAATGATTCCATGTTTTAAAGTTCGCTCTGTTAAACTGCTCCCTGCTGGTGACCTCTGACCTTTAGGAATGCAGGGTCATGGTTGCCTCGCAGCAGCGATCGCAGGCGTACTGTCTTGCAAACAACTTTTTGTGCTTTTACTTTAAAGGTCCACTGTGTAGTGTTTGAAGTAGTTTATGACCTCAAATCAGCGTCTTCATTCATAAATAAGTCCTCATTGGTGTAAAATGATCTCTGCCAACAATCTCACTTCTCCTCCTGAGGGAAGAATCACTTCTCTGTATCTCCATAGGACGGGCGAGCTCTACGGAGGCTTCCATGTCCTTCCGCTCTATAAAAAACGATGAACTGGTGAGAGGGACAAAAAGCTCTACGTGGTACAGATAAGGCTAAAGGCGTTTTCACTCAGAGCCAGCGTGACTGTGGAACGGAGAAGGAGCTTAGCCAGACGCGCTCGTCAGCTGCAGTTTGAAGTCTGTTTGAAATAACGTACCTCATCACCCGAAACTAAACTTGATGAAGTGCTGTTTGAAGACACGTTGTTGTCACAGCTTCTTGAATCTTGACACATCCCGCCTGCCGTAGTTCCAACAGGCTGCAACGCACGTTTGAAAACGCTTTGAGGCGCTAGAGAGCAGTATTCGTTTGGATGCAGAATAAAGACCCACCTATACCAGTTATCTTATCAAAAGTGCATCATTTCTGTATTTTCATAATTAATATCATGGTTATAAAACTTAAAACATTATTAACAAGTCTTAATTTGTTGCTTTTCCTATTTTCAATGTGTTTCCACGCCTCTGTAAAGCCGTTTGAACAGCGTTATATATGTTGCACCGTCCTTTGTATGATACGAAGGCTAGAGGCTAATTTATTCTCAGTGTCAGACACGTATACGGACACAGCCCTCGGTCTGAACTCCTGTTTGAAAGCTTATGGATTAAATGGAGCCGTACCACCAGAAATCACGGCAGTAGTCAAGGCCTGACGCCCTCAGGACACAAAGCAGAGCTCTGAATAATAGCAGACGTCTGATAGAAGTGGAAATGTTGTTCATGGACGCATTGCAAATGTCAAAAAATCTCACAGTGTTAGAGGAAGTGAGAGCAAATTCCTGGATCCACAGATGAACACCAAGAGTTCACGGGGTCTATTTGTCTATTTGTATTTAGTTTAGTTTGTCTATTATGGGCTACCGTAGAGACACGGCAGTCCAACATGGCCGACTCTGTGGGAAGAGGACCGGCTCTAAACACAACCAGCTCATTCTACGCACTGAAAACACTCTTGGCTTGCAGGTGATCATCACACACCAACGAAAACACAATTATGAATATAATATTCCAGTTCTGCTGCCAAATCCCCATTAATCCTGCACACTGGACCTTTAAAGCCTCCACTCGCGCCGCATCTTTAGCTCAGCACATATATTAAGGCTGATAAGCTGAGCGATGATTGCAGCGATACACACAGAAGTTTTTTAATCTGTTTTCAGTTTCTTACAGTCACGTTGTACACAGACGCAGCTTTTAAATCAAAAATGGCTCCATATATTATCCAGATTAACACCTGAGGTGATCGTGGCACTGCGATGTTTCCACTCACCTCGGCCTCCTCTGATTATGGAAATGACTCATTATTCATAGAAGTGGTGTGTTTTTTAAACGTATTTGTGTTTTGCTGAATAGCTATTGAAATGCTAATCGTCCTCGTTGACTCTTCCCGTACATTACGGCGCTCTCCGAGGCTTTTATCCGAGAAGAAAAAGATTCATGAAAATCGATATCTGACTCTGATAATGTTCCTCCGGTCGCCGTTGTCTGTGAACGCTCCTCGTAATGAGTGTCCCGTTGTTGTTTTTTGCATTTAATACGTTCCAACACAATAGAGCAGACTGAATGCGTTTACTTAATTCCTCCTCTCTCTGCAGACACAACAGCAGATTATGAGCCGCTTCCTGGCAGAACCTTTTCACGGGGGCTCGGTAAAGGTGATCATTATAATCAGTCCCGCTGTTTCTCCAAGGTGACCCGCGGACGGACGGCGACGCTGGACGACACGCCTGCTATTTCATCTGACAGTGGTGCTAATTTACATCAAACCTTCTAATCTGACAGCCTCTTTTAGACCCACAGAGCCTCAATAACAATATATTATAAAGAGCTGAATGAAGTAAAGTTGGGGAATCGACACTGTCGGGACATCATCTGTGAGTCCTGTTGAGTGCATGGATGGAATTAGTGTTGACTTCGGCTTCAGTTAGTCCGAATTGTTTACTACCTTCTATAAAAACTCTTAGTAAGAGCCAATTAATTTTCACTCAATCCATTCTGCGGTTTTTCTATGTTGCCTAGGGTCCGGTTCTGGTCCTTGGTTGGATTCAGGACAAGATCAGATCAGGTTTTTAGATTACCTGGTTCTGTCTGCCACAACTATCACTGGGAAAATCATCAGAAGTATCTGGAGCTGCTTGGAAATGTCTCGACGTCTGCGTTAAAATATCCGGTGGTTTCCTGCTTGCAAATGTTGAAACACAGTCTTGAACAGTGGTCTCTTTTGCAGGGATTCTGTCCATTTTTTTTAATTAAAGAGATGTTCCGGTGCAAGTTTAATCCATGGTCTAACATGGTCTAACACACCTTGACACCGAGTGTTGTTTATTCTGTAGCGATGTTGTGAAGAAAATGAAGGAGTCTCCGCGGACACTGACTTAGTTGTAGATAAAAAGGTTTATTACAAGAAGTACAGCATCTGAACAAGCACCAAAAATTGCCTGTGAGAGGATCTGATGCCAATATGGATCTTTCTCGATCTTCACACAGACCACACTTTTTATAGTCAATACCTTATCAATTCCCAAGGCACAAAGCCCACCTACCATTACCTCATCGTATCTAATCCAGAATATAGCATATAGTTAAAGTTCGTTAAACTCTGAAAAACAAGTCCAAAGGGGCTCATCTCTATA
The DNA here is from genome assembly GCA_039737535.1 of Lagodon rhomboides. Classification (NCBI taxonomy): domain Eukaryota; kingdom Metazoa; phylum Chordata; class Actinopteri; order Spariformes; family Sparidae; genus Lagodon; species Lagodon rhomboides. The sequence goes on along the minus strand of CM077798.1, from coordinate 27,071,183 downwards.
AAAGACCTAACCTTTGTCCTGAAGACCCTCTCCTTTATAGAGCTAACCTTGTCATGTGGTCCTTCTCCTTTATGGACCTAACCTTGACTCATCTTCCATCACATGCTTCAAAGTATCATAAAATTTCACCACACGACTAAGACTCCCCCTCAAGAGGTAATAATAAAGAGGTAAATGATCATACATTTTCATCGTTGAGCTGCAGAAATCTACTGCACTCGGTAATCGACTCGTCAGGGCTTCCCCACACAGGCAGGCTGCTGGAGGAGAGGGTGAGTTGTGCTGTGTTTTTAATACAAATCCAGCAAAGCTAGCAGATGTTTGATGCTTCGTACTGTGTGCTGGGACTGTACATGTACTGTTGCTGAAGTTTAGTGCTGTTCTCACCATTAATTGTGGCTTTTTGATGGCGGTTTCTAGTTGGAGACATAAGCTGCAGTGTATTGTTATCGTGCGGTCTTTTCTGAGGTTGCTAAAACTAGCTAAGCTAGCGGTCAGCTAACTTGACCTCTCAAGGGGGAGTCTTACTCGGTGTCAAGGTGTGTTAGACCATGGATTAAATTTACACCGGAATATCCCTTTTAATGTTAAAAAGTCAAACACGTCTTTTAAACGTCTTTTAAATCCTCTTCAGTGGGATAAATGAACCTCATGCATGTCTTTAATCAGTGCTGCACAACTGTTGGGCTGCTTGGCAGCTAAATAAAACCTCCTCGGGGTTTCTGACTCAGTTTTAGGCAACTTCTGCTTCGAAACACAGGACTGAGTTTCCACACAGTGTCACGTCAGCTATATTGGGCCAGCTGTTCATGGAAACAGGACAAACACACAGCAACAACACATGGAACTGAGAGCTACTGTACATGATGTCCTCATTTTAAACTCTCCGATGTGCTTCCTTCTTGCTCAAGAGCTCCTTCCTTCCTTCCTTCCTTCCTTCCTTCCTCCTTCTCTAGCTCCCTGTTCCTGCTTAACAGCGTAATCCCGTAATGTGATCAGAGGCAGTTCATTTTTAATTACAACTTACGAGGGGTTCTGGTTCGAGACGTGACATCACCTTTCTTCAAAGTGTGCTGTGGACGCTTCAGAGGAGGGGAGCCGGGTCCAGCAGCCCCACACACAGCAAAACAATAACCCTCAGACTGGATTAGATGACACCGAGAAGCAATCTGGCTCTGATCAAATGAATTCCATCAAAAGTTTGGAGCCTCACACACTCACACACACACACACACACACACTCGGAGAGCCGCGGTGTGTTTTTAAATGCAAACCCCAGGAGCAAACCTGGCCTTGTGAAAAGGTTGTGCGACAGGAAACAGTCGATCACAGGCCTTTTCTTTCATCTTTTGCTCTCCTCTTTTTCTTCTTCCCTCCAAATAAACAATGGCGGTAGGGTAATGAGGCCCCTGGGTGTTCTGAGGACATCAGATGAGAAGGAGACCCGGCCACACAGAACGTATAAAACAAGGAGACGCGAGCAGAAGCAAAGGGCCCGGCAGCCTCATTAGGGAACGATGAGCGATGGTGGCAGCCATTCATTTCCAGAGCTAACGACTGCTGTCCACCACACACACACACACACACACACTAACACACACATGTGAGCACATAAATACAAACTTATAGAACGAGCTCGCGGACACGTACAAACAAGTCAAAACTCAGAGGACACATTCGAGCACAGTGTGACGCCGCAGGAGATTATAATTCTTCTTTAATGGTCGGCACAGAGAGGAAAAGACGGAGAGAGGGGTCAATTAAGAAAGTAAGAGCCGCCTCGGGGCCCCACGGAGCCTCAAACGACGCTATATCTTCTAAAAAAAAATCCTGTGAATCAATTTACAAACTGTAAATAAGATTTTTTTTCTCTCGTTGTGTACTTAGGCCAGAACTGAACTGCATAATAAACCCCGAAACACTGACACCTACTCCTCCAATTACTGCCGAAAGTCACATTTTAAAGGGAAAAAGTAGCTTCAAACATCTCAAACACGAGGATTTTCTGTTTTTATTCTGTTTCACGTGGCTGTACATTCTATATAATTTGGTTTTCAACTCCTGTCGTCACTCATTATTTATTCTAGATTTGTGTTACAGTCAAGAAATACTATTAAAATGTAAGTGTATTGGTTTGTCTATTATTAGCACACAGTCTCTTCCCTGCCTGTGGCTCTCAGGACAGAACACCACTGATTCCTGATGACAGTAGCGACAGCATCAGCTGGTGTCATTAACCTTAATCCCAGTGAGAATTACAGGAGCAGGACAATCTCTACTAAGACTACGACTATGTCAACAGCACGGTGGAATCAGACACAGAAAGTACTCGTGTACACGATCAATTCCTTGTTGGTTATTCCTACTTTCATGTGATCTGTTCAGGCTGTCCTCTGCAGAAAAACGACCACATAGGTCGACTGTTAAAGCAGCTTATTATTATTATGACCCATATTTACGTAACGTCGGATGTGGCAAAGGAGGATGTTCGGCCAAGTAGTAAAAACAGAGAAAAAGTCTGCATAGAGAAGAGAACGAGGACTCAAACGACTTTAATGCAAGAGCTGTTCTAGTGGTTAAATGTTATTCTGCATCCAAGCGAATACTGCTCTCTAGCGCCTCGCGTTTTCAAACGTGCGTTGCAGCCTGTTGGAACTACGGCAGGCGGGATGTGTCAAGATTCAAGAAGCTGTGACAACAACATGTCTTCAAACAGCACTTCATCAAGTTTAGTTTCAGGTGATGAGGTACATTATTTCAAACAGACTTCAAACTGCAGCTGACGAGCGCGTCTGGCTAAGCTCCTTCTCCGTTCCACAGTCACGCTGGCTCTGAGTGAAAACGCCTTTAGCCTTATCTGTACCACGTAGAGCTTTTTGTCCCTCTCACCAGTTCATCGTTTTTTATAGAGCGGAAGGACATGGAAGCCTCCGTAGAGCTCGCCCGTCCTATGGAAATACAGAGAAGTGATTCTTCCCTCAGGAGGAGAAGTGAGATTGTTGGCAGAGATCATTTTACACCAATGAGGACTTATTTATGAATGAAGACGCTGATTTGAGGTCATAAATTACTTAAAACACGACACAGTGTGACTTTAAGTTTTGTACGTAACATATATATTGTTATAACGTTTCCGTCCCGTGCACCTGACACTGGTACGCTGCGACAGTCACGTTGTTTTGACAGCAATAATCTGTCATTTTGGGAGAAAATACATCTCGAGCTTATTATTTTAAGTCTCTGCATGAAGGATTTTAAATCGTCCGGCTTTGGCTCTAGCCGAAGTATCAAAACAGACATCGTGTCACCGTTAATGGGCCGAAAAATGCTTTGATTTCACCGAGATCGTTTCATTTTTTCTCAACAGAATATAAATGGTGCATAAAAAATATTGAGTTTCTAAACTGGCTCATCACATCGTACAAAAATCCCCTAAAACATGATTCTCCAAGCAGCTGGTTGAGTGATTTATTCAGTCATTTCGTTCTTTTAATTTTCAGGGATTTTCATCTCTACTGGGCTCAGAGTGCTTTAAGGCTCGAGAAATCCATTTTCAAGAAGGTCTGTTGACCTTCGAGGTCGCTGAACTCAACACTGACAAATCTGATATCGGCGCGTGTTGGCGGTGAACGAGGGGCCCTGACCCGCTCCGCTTGAAAGCACCGGCGCCGTGACTTTCTGCGCTACTGTGGGAATTACCGAACACATGGACTGCGTATACGGTCATTCATAAAACAACGCGGGGATCTGTGGGTCGGTGAGAGACGTCACGAGGGCCAGCTTCTTGTTTAGTTTGCCCGAGGACACCTTAAACACTCGCGCACACACAAAAACAAAGACCCACACCCTGCACACACCCCTGGGTGTCTGAACAAAGAGTATTAGCCTTGGCAAACAGGAGTGTGCATTCATCAAGCTGCAGTCCTGTTTCATTTCCCCGTCAGGTGCTGAGCCTCGGCGCAGGTCAGGAGGAGTGATACCGTTTCACCCGAGCTTCTGCATGTTTAATCCCCTGCTTTCCATCCCTTCCTCTCCTCTCGCATTGTTCGTATTTTCCTCTCCAAACCTCAGCCTTCCTGCCTCTTCGCTCCATCGATCAATCCCTCTCGATCCCCTCCCCCCTCCATCAAATCCATCCACCTCTCGCTGTTCTTCTTCTTCTTCTTCTTCCCTCTCTCCCGAAGACAAACACTCCACAGGTCGGCCTCCATCTCCTCCTCCCTCTCCCGGCAGACGGGGTGTTTGCACAGGGATTAGGTCGGGCTTTGTGCCGTTGAGGAAGGAAGGAACTAATCAGACTCTTATTTGTCATTGCATTCTGTGTCTTATGGCGAGCAGGGAACCCGACCCGCCGGAGGCTCGCACATGGCGAGCCGGGCCGAGCCGGCTGAAAGCTGAGAGCTGGGCCAGAGGGAAACGCACACGGACACACACACATATGTGCACACACACATATGTGCACACACACGCCAAGCCAGACGCAATCCAACACCCCGCCTGAGCGAGCGTGGGCGCCGCTCTCTGCTGTTTGTGTGCACACGCCTGTTCCAGCGCCGCCCTGCTGCTCTGCTCGCCGTCTTTGTTCCCAGGGCAGCCCTGTTTTTTTCTGATTGGCCGGCTGGCTGGCTGGCTCGCCGTGTCGGGATATGTATCTTGTGTTTTTCCTCATCAGCGGCGGCTCTGATTTGACAAATTCTGTTTTCCCCGCTGTCAGCAGGCGCACGAGGTCACGCCGGCGACAGGAGGCAGCTGCACGGGCGGGCCGGCTCGCACGGCGCTCAGCGGTCGGCGGTGTTTTCCAGACATTTCGACGTGTGTACGCATACAAAACTCGCACGCGCGGATACTGTACGCGCTCTCGACACCTCGTCCAATCAGCGGGGTGATTAGCCATTGCTCACATCTCCTCCGCCGCCGCTCGTCTGCTACATAATTCATGGGTCTAACAGATGGCCTCGGCTCGGATCAGATTCTCGCTCGCTCTCCACGTTAGACAGGCGGACTCCTTTCTCAGGTAACTCAGGTGTTGAGCATCAAACAGGTGTCCTGACCTCCCATTCTTTTCCTTCACAAGGAGAGTCTGAGGAGCAGATGTCCCCGTCGCTGTTAACACTAAGTATGAATGTGTTTTCTAAGCAGGCGATGTGAGGGGAAAGAAGGATTCGTAGCTGCATTGATCCGCTCTGTACACAGTGTTTACAAGCTGCACTGTGTCTCTGAAGAGCCTCACACTAATCCTACAGGAACTACGATTCTGTCTTCGCGTCCTCTGATTTTCACGGCATCACAGGACGGCTTGTGTTTGTGTTGTATCCTGATATTCTCACGCTGGAAGTTAACTAACTTACTAACTTAAAGGTACAATAGGCAAGAAATCTAAAGCAACTGGCCATAAAATCATTCTAATATGTCACAGAGACTCGGGAATAATGTTCATATAACACACTGAACTCACCAACAACAACAGCACAGCCAAAATATTCGCATTAAAATACCCACCGCCGTCTACAAATCAGTGCAGTCAGTAGAGTCTCAGCTGCTGTGCGACCAGAGGTTGCCAGTTACGACTGAGTTGCAACGGCGGAGGCAACGAAACCCAAAAGGGCTCGTTATGAATCGCAAAAACAACAAGATAGAAAGAGAGGCAAAGCGAGAGTCTATCGGAGAAGAATCTGAACGATGGAGACAGTTGAAGGCTGAGAGGAATTTGCGAACGGATGCCGAATTGGCGACTCTTCTCCTCGACAGGTAAGTTACGCTTGGCTAACTAAGTTAGCATCATAGCTTGACGGTAGACTTGTAGTTAAGACCGCCTAAACCGAGACCAAGACACTACCAAGACCAGAGAGTATCAAGACCAAGGCCAAGACAGACCAAGTTAAGACCAAGACTTGTTCAGCTCGAGACCGAGACCAAAAAAAGACTAGTTTTTTGCCATTTTGCATGAGTTGTAGAACCCGCACGCAGGTGCACCAAAAAATGCATTAAATTAAATGCAAAATACAAATAGTTTATAGTACAAATAGTACAAAATTGTACTTCAAATTGTACATTAACAAGAGGAAGAACTGGTCACCTTGATGTGTGCAATGGCATCTCAATTATAACACACTTTATCAAGTTGTAGTTGTAGCTGTAGTTCAGTGGGACAAGAACAATATAACACAGACATCACAACAGAACAGATACATATAACATATACATTCAAACTGTAGAACAAAAGGCTACTACATCATGAATGCATTTATGTCTTGAGTAGACTTGTAGTCAAGACCGCCTAAACCGAGACCAAGACACTACCAAGACCAGAGAGTATCAAGACCAAGACCAAGACCAAAGACTGTCGAGGCCGTGACAAGACCAAGACCACGGAAAAGTGGTCTTGAGACCGGTCTCGAGAACTACAAGTCTACTTGACGGGGATGGACATTTCAAATACTTTGAACTGTCGAGTAATAACGTTATTCATTTCGATCATAGAAACAAACGTTAGAAGCACAGCTAACGCTAGCAGCATTAGCACTGTCTTGGTACGGGCATCTGATCTCCAGCCTGCTGATGTCCAACTGATGTCCAGCCGCCCGCTGTCGGCTTGTTTGACAGCAGCGGCTGGACAATACGAAATCTTACGTTTGATAAATTCGAGTCCTCTTTAGGTCTTTGCATGTATATCGCCATAAACTACCGTATATAATGTTATAAAAGGGGAGGCAGTTCTGTCAAATATCATGCATAACGTTATTCCATCTGATATGTCCTTCCCTAGTCAACAGCTAACATTACCACAAATTATAATACATCTGGGTCTTTACTGAGAGAAAAGACTGTGTCTCAGAGCCTCATTTATGATAACCGCACTGGCAACCTCGAGTCTGGAGGGGAGGGGGATACGACTCGCTGCAGTATTTTGAATTTGAGTGTAGTAACCGTTTTGGCCACATTCTTGCCTATGGCGCCTTTAAAGCAACAGGGTTTGATGCTAAAACACCTCTTTAGTTCTGAATTGTAACCTATAGACTTATTTCAGTCTGTCGGGTTTTTCGTGTGTGCAGCCGAGCTTGTGAGAGTCGGAGAGTCTACCTATATGCTTTACAGGCTTATCCCTATGCAAAATTCATTGCACAGGGACTACAAAGACATGGAGAGCACAAAGAGGTCTTGGAGAGAGATCAGGGAGGCGGTGGGATGTAGCCAGGAGGAGGCTGTGATGGCAGGCATGTCGCACGGTGTCTTTGAACGGCGGCCGTTTGGAAAAAAGAGGCGCCGCGCTTCCAGACGAACACGTTGTCTTCAAGCGTTCGGAGCAGTTCAGGCTGCACAGATCCCTTCAACCGGGCAAATATAACATTACCATGTCTTCTCTCCTCAATAAAACATCAAATTAAAATCAATTAAATATTATTTTAAATAATAAAAATGATTTTTAAGCTGATGAGGGTGAGGTTTTTGGCCTGTCCCTCACTGTTGTTGTTGTACGTCAGCAGGACTTTTAATTTGTAAAATGTTGGCAAAATGTTAAAATGTTCACATTTACATATTGTTTTAAGTATGATCTTATTGTGAAACAGTGTTTTTGGTAAAAATATATATTAATTGTAATAAATATTTACCAATTTATCGAGTGTCCCCTAATTTTATGTCAACCCTGTTACCCTAACCAAAAAACCCTATCAAAATAACGGTACATTCTAGATTTGACATGATTTACAGGAGGTTGCATCATCTCTGAACCAGGATGCTAACAGCTCAGTGACAAGTAAGTTTTGCTCATCTCTGATGTGCTATTTTTGATGTTTTTTCAAGGTTGAACCGGGGGGACCAGCATACAACGTCAACCCTGTTACCATTTTTTAACATATAAATCCAAACAATGATTTATTTCTCATAATATAATCAATATGTACATGTAATTTCCTTTCAAAGTACATAGCATGTGCTTTAGCTAACATTTGTTTTAGCTAGCAATGGGCAAATTAGCTTGAAATGGTCAACCCTGTTACTGTCAACCCTGTTACCTTTCCAGTAACAGGACTTGACTAAAACAGTTATAAAATATGAAATTCCATAGCTGAGATGGCACAATATAATTTCTTGTCATTTTAAACTGTCTTTAATTCCTGGCTACTGAAAAAATAGCAATTAAATATAATTTATATTTTAACTTTTCAAAGTTGAAAAGGCACCGATTTCATGGAATGACCCTTGCGAGTTCCCACGACCAGCAGTAAGACTAATTCTTCTTCTCGTTAAAACAGGCGCTGTGTTTGAGGATAATAATTCACGGCAGATTATGAAAAGTAGTTCAGGAAACGATTTCTTGGTCAAACACAAAGCTCCCGTTTCATGCTCCCAACCCCACACTGTTGTGCTCGGGCTGCGGGGAATGTGCCGTTCCCACCAGCTGGCTCTTTCTCCTGAGCACGCTCGCCATTTCTCATGGTTTTTTTTGTGTGTTTTTTTTTTTCTTTGTCATGGATGGAGTAATGCAGTGTTGGCCCGTGGCGCTCCTAATGAGAGCAACACTCCCAGGACCGCTGCCACCCAAACGGACCCGGAGAGCTCGCACAGTCCTGCACACACATCTCGTTAGCTCACTCTGACAATCATGTGGCTGATGCTGATATGATTTTCTTTTTTTTTTTAAGAATTGATTCATTAGCGTGAGATCTAATCACGGAGAGCAATGTGGCCGGACCGCATCGGTCGATCATCGATCTGGGCGGCACGTCGAATGAACTTGGACCCAGAACCGCTCTCTCTCTCGCTGAATGAATGGCGCACACACACACACACACACACACACACACACACACACACACACACACACACGGAGGCTTTATTAAATGTGCTGCATGATCCATCGGGCCGCTGGACGACTGCCCTGCCTTGCCCCATGCATCCGGCGAGTAAGTCAAATTAAAAGAATTTATCTTGATTTAAAATATCCATGACAGAATGAGTCTCGGAAAAAGCCGACTTCCCAAATTAATACTTACACTGCACACACACACACACACACACACACACACACACACACACACTGAGGCCTGTGATAGACTCTCTCACTGAGCCAACAGTGAGCTGAATTTGCCCGTGGAAAGAATGGCATCATCCCGTTGGTCCTAATATAAAGTAAAGACGGCGCGGCGATGTGACCGAGTGGCTGCAGGGACAAAAACACCACATCTTCCAGAGAAATGTTCTTCACAGGGCAACAAGTCTGTGTATCCAAGGGGAAGTGGGGTGTTATCATAGCATGCATCTCCAAAAATCCAACATGTGGGTCGGAGCGCCTTTTTTAATGACCAGAGGAATAAGCAGCTAATAAAAAGCGCGGCTCGCTGTCCAGCTGCCCCGTTCCCGTCATCATTAGCGGAACACTTCCTGGAAAACTTCAGCGTTCTCCTGCCAGCCTTTTTGGAGGTTGTAGTGCAACTTTCAAAGCCAAACTAAATCAAACACAACCCCTCGTTGCCAAATATCTCACACACACATTCGTCCCGGGTTTGATCATTAGCGGAGAGTGGCGTGCCTTTTGTGGACACAGAAATGCTACAGGATCTGACATTTGTGCAATCCTGAGAGCCAGTGAAGGCATGTTGCGACTCCGAGTTCCCGCTCCTGACAGCTATTTCGGCTTGATTTATGACCCCGAGGTGAAACAGAGTTCTCCTGTCCACCTCGCGCCGAACAAACTAATGAACCAGATGCATTATTTATATTGAAAAAAAGCAAAAAAGCTCAGAACAAAAAGCCGAGTTTTTGGGGGTAAAAATCACCGAAACGTTCCAAAAAAGCAGAGCGAAGGAATGCTTCTCCTCTCGCTCCCTCGTTATTTTGCATGTCGACCCGACGCCGGTGCCAAGTATAATATTAGTTAGATAAAAGATCGTTGTGGTGTACTTGGTAATACGAGTAGATGGGAAGGCAGTTTCTTATGCTCCAATTCAGAAATCAAAGGGATTGTTGCTTATCTTGATCAGCGGTGGGCTGGCAGGCGAGCTGTGAGAGCCAGTCGAAGAGATTACATCTTAATTGTCAGACATTACTGCGCGATGGCAACCAGAGAGACGGAGTGAGACACCACTGCGCCTTGTAATAATCCTTCCTGGTGTTGACACCGAGATCCAAGTTAAAAATAAGAACCGAGAGGAAACCGGGGATTGTGTCACTGCTGCTCTGGTAACGTTAATGAGAGAGGACTTATTCCTCTAATATTACCTTCCCTCTGCCAAGACGTTCACCAAGATTGAGCACAAATATTTCAACCTTTCTTCCTTCTGGAGACACGTTAAAGGATCTGAGGCTTTTCAAGGGGGAAATCTGCGCACCAGTGAGTTACTGCATGTTTGTTTGAGATTTAACGAGGACGAGAGTCTGACTTTTAAACCACATGAAGATGATAAAGCCAAAGAGCCACAGCTAGCTTTAGCTAAAGCTATCTAGCTATATGATGAATTCACATATTAGTGATTAAGTTTGTTATTTATCACTTAAATCAGGCATTAGACTAGTTGAATCTGGTCACAGTGGGACCTCCCTTCTCCCAGCTAACCATGCTAAAGCTAGCAGACACCTTGCTAGTAAAACAGATCAATCATATTCATATTGACGATGTTTGTTTTCTCAGCTTGTAGGTCAGGAGAGGTAACATCTTTGGCCTTTTGTAGCCCGTCAGCCTAGAAAGACAAATAAATAGATAATGCACGACTTTATCTGATAGCTCAGACGTTGCCGTAAAATTTTAAACCTCCTTTTTTCTCGGTGTCACCGCTCGTCTTTGACGCTTTGATCAAAACCCCTTTGATCAAAAATGAACTAAAACGTCGCATCAAAGGTTCGAAACTACAAAGAAAGATTTCACCTCTCATGTTGTTTCATTTTCAGAGTCTTAAAGAGGTAAAAACCTTTCAAGATATCCAACACTTCCATCTATCACTGGCCTTTTCGTCGTATACCTGCAGTTTGGTTTGTTTTAGGCAACAAGCTACTCGGGTCAAAATATCTAAATTACTTATTTACGTTAAGATCAAACATATCTATGTTACATACGGAGCTGAGCTACATGACATCTATCGTCACATCCAGTGAAAGTGCGAACCGATCCTCTTCCCTCTTATGGACTTTGTTGGTCTTTATACGATTTCTGACTTCCTCCTTTGCTGCTGTAATAATTACTACGGCCACAAGAGGGCGCCACCTAACATGAAAACATAAATACGGTATCGTAATAAGCTGCTGTCACAGCTGAGCTATAAGAAAACCATGAAGCAAAGATTAGAGAAATTAAAAGTTAAAAGACTTTATGGAAAACAGACGAGAGTTGCAAAGGGGCGGAACATTTCCGGTAAATTTCCATGGGAAGTTAAGCTGGGGAATTTTGGAAATATTCCCCACAACTTCCGCCTGTTCCCCAGCAACAAAATCACGTGATTTGCCATGTAATTTTGTGATTGGTTGATGTGGTAGCTTTTTCCACCAATAGGAAAGGGGATATCACATGTTTGGTTTTTTTTGCTTGCAAGCACTTCCTGTTTGCGGACACGTTACTGAGAAAAGCCAGTTTTTACCGTTTCTTCCTGCACCAAACACCAAACGTGACGGCTTATCGAAAAGCGTCGCACACATTATTTATCACAAGTCCGGTTTTACTCGGCCTATCAACACACTTTAAAAACTGGTATATAGTTTGAAGTCCGCACTTCCGCCACAAGTTGAAACGGAGAATCAGTGAGGCTGCATCTCGCTGCTCCGTCGTCTTAAAGCGGTCGCGTGATGCGCCGGCGCGTCCGTCGACCCCAGAGGGTTAAACATTTAATAAATATATTTCCCCATAATATCATTAAAACTTACATAATTTTGTCAAGATTATGCTAAAATATACTTCAATTTTGAAAATTCCCAGTTTATTCCCTTAAATTCCCGTTAATTCCCATGGAAAGTTTCAATCTTTGAACACAACCCTAACACAGACTTTATGTTTTTGTTACATCCTGTCATTCCTCCGTCCTGGTTGGGAACCACTGATCTAAAATCCAGAACCCAAACGGATCTCAGTGAAGAAGTTTCCGAACAATAAAACAGCTTGAACAGTTCGGGGTTGACGCTCTGAAAATAACCTTCCTGTTATGTTTTTGCAGCGATGTACAGTAGCACTCGAGTTAGAAACAACTACAAGAAGGGAAGAAAAATCTTTTGGACGCTCGAGCAGATCCAAATTAAACACAATTACTCATCTTTACTGAGACACATGATGTAGTAAACACAGGAAATACGTTAGCGGTTGCCGGAGCCAAAGGCGGGCTCACCCCCGATATCACTGTTTATCTGTGTTATTCTTTCATGTGATAAGTTCGTCCTCTGGCCTGCAAACTGTTGTTCTTGCCATAAATGTCATCAATCACGGCAGCGTTAAGCACTCCCTTCACATTAATAACAGTCCTTATTCATTTTAAAGCCCCGCTGGTCCGACAGCAGCAGTGAAAACATGTAGATCTGCATTCAATGTTTGTTGGCGTGTGAGAGAGACGGAGAGGTTCAGGAAGTCCACTTCAGCCTGAAGAGGCAAAAATAATATAAAATGAAATAGATCCTGTCTTCTTTCAATGACACTCTTGAATTTATAGATTATTATCATAACAGACGTTGCTGTTTTAAAGGGATATTCCGGTGTAAGTTTAATCCATGGTCTAACACACCGTGACACCGAGTAAGACTCCCCCTCGAGAGGTCAAGTTAGCTGACCGCTAGCTTAGCTAGTTTTAGCAACCTCAGAAAAGACCGCACGATAACAACACACTGCAGCTTATGTCTCCAACTAGAAACCGCCATCAAAAAGCCACAATTAATGGTGAGAACAGCAGCAAACTTCAGCAACAGTACATGTACAGTCCCAGCACACAGTACGAAGCATCAAACATCTGCTAGCTTTGCTGGATTTGTATTAAAAACACAGCTCAACTCACCCTCTCCTCCAGCAGCCTGCCTGTGTGGGGAAGCCCTGACGAGTCGATTACCGAGTGCAGTAGATTTCCGCAGCTGAAGGATGAAAATGACTGATTATTACTCCATTACTTCCGTTCTTTTCCCTGTCAGCTCTCGATAATAAGAACTGAGCATTCCATGGAGTAATAATCAGACATTTTCATCCTTGAGCTGCAGAAATCTACTGCACTCGGTAATCGACTCGTCAGGGCTTCCCCACACAGGCAGGCTGCTGGAGGAGAGGCTGAGTTGAGCTGTGTTTTTAATACAAATCCAGCAAAGCTAGCAGATGTTTGATGCTTCGTACTGTGTGCTGGGACTGTACATGTACTGTTGCTGAAGTTTGCTGCTGTTCTCACCATTAATTGTGGCTTTTTGATGGCGGTTTCTAGTTGGAGACATAAGCTGCAGTGTATTGTTATCGTGCGGTCTTTTCTGAGGTTGCTAAAACTAGCTAAGCTAGCGGTCAGCTAACTTGACCTCTCGAGGGGGAGTCTTACTCGGTGTCACGGTGTGTTAGACCATGGATTAAACTTACACCGGAATATCCCTTTAACTGTATATTTCAATGGCAGAATTGTCTCCCATAACAGAGAGATGGCCTCTGAGGACAACTTGAGGACATCAGAAAACATGATGGAACCAAACGTGGGAGACAAGAAAGAAGGAAGGAATTTCCCGTGACACGTCTGTTGGAGCGACTTTAAGAAAATGTATCCTGATACAAATCCTCCTCTTTTTCGCTCAAACATGTCAGAACCCACTCGGATGCTTGTCAACCCCTCTCAGCCGCTAGACCCAAACAAGCGTGCAATATGAGAGACCACCCTGCACAAACACTTTAAACATCATCACAAATATTTCTTCCTTCATATTTACTGTGGCGAGGGTCCAGGACGGTGCTGACGATCACACAAACAAACAGGAAATACCTCCGGCTTTATCTCAACATCTGCGCAAATTTGTTTCGTCTTGTTCCGATCCACACTCGAGTCTTCAAACGTGGCCTCGCAGGACCGAAGCACGCCGTCCACAGAGGCTGTAAATCAGCCTGAGTGTCGGTGACACTCCCCCGTGGATTCCTGCAGCCAGACGATGACAGTTTATATATATATTTATAACTTTATTCTCCGATCCAACGCGAGGCGGGAGATGAGACGGGGATCTCTCTGACTGCTATCCTGGCTAATCTACTTCGACAGCTGTGCGTTGACATCAGGAATTAGTCGTTGCTCATGCAAATAGAGTGCATATGCTAATACTGGAGCTAATTGGTGGAAAGAGGAGGGGGGGGGGTTAGCGGGAAGACTTGTCAGTTGGAAGTTAGCTGGATGGAGATGTGTGCCCGCTGCTGCTCTCAGCAGGCTGAAAGGCTTCCAGCAGCCCTCATTACACATGTGGAGGAGACCGAGCGGCGAAATAACACCGCTCGCTTCTGACTAATACAGATGGTGAATACGTCTGAGTCCTTACATCACCGCCACTTTGAGCCGATCTGAATCTCTCCTCGCCTCACATATCGGATGCGATGAATACATTGACATTTCTGATGCTAATACACTCGGTTGAATACTGTGATTACGAATAAAGGCGATAGCTGCCATTAGCGGCGCCGAAACCACCTTTATCACAGCGAGGAGCACCACCCAGGGTATTATGGCCTTTTTACCGCCAGAGTCATGCAGGCCGGCGCTCTGCGGAGGAAAGATGATACGCACACATTAAAAAACCAGCCACGACTAGTTCTGTTTGGAGTCGTTGCTTCTGAAAGATTCCTTTAAATGAAAGTTTTGTTTTAATGACAGAAACACGGTGAAGTTGTGGACAGATTCCCCCAAAGGTCCTGAGATTACTGAGGTCATCAGGAGCTGCTGGGTGCACCTGAGCTGGTCTGCAATCAGTCAGCTGACTGATTTCTGGCTGATTGTCAGCTGGGAGTCTATATAAGGAGGCTGCAGAGCCTCTGCTCAGATGGTCGCGTGTCTCCGGGGAGTCGACACCATCAGTCGGCTTTCTGTTTGAGTGAAAATCTGAGTTGAGTCCAGTGACTCCCACTTCACCTTTGGTTTTTGGGTCCAATCCTTTTGTTGGGCCATCATTTTGGATAGAATCAGCGGGTGGTTGTGTGGGACCAGTTAGCTTTGACCCTTTTTGTCAAAAAGGGTGGTAGAAGACGTGACTGAAGGATCCAGATGCAAGGACAGCAGACCGAGGTTGCAGGGATAAGACACGATTGATTAAGTCAAAAACATGACATGACTAGACAATATATACGTACATACAATGAACCGACGAGGACTAAACAAAAAACCAGGACTCAGCCCACGTTTATACACAGCAGGGTATTTAGAGAAACGAATATTCCCCCCTCCGTTTTCAAAAATAACATCGTGCACACAACATCGTTTTCAAAAAAGTTGTCATTTACATCAACCCGCATAAATACGCCGTCGAGCGCCATTCTAACTCTGCCAAACCTCTGGGCGGCAGTGTAGGGAGAAGGATAAAGCCACTGCAAGCCAATCAGAATCCTCAGAATCAACAACAACGAATAACACGAGCGACTTCCTGTTCCTTTCAAAACAAAGCTCACATGACGTTAAGCATTTTCTGGCGCATAGCCTAATGAGCGTGAGAAGCTAAAACCCCGTTTCTCCCAGCTGACACGACAACACATAACCGGAGTTTTCCAAATTCTCCACTTTGCCCGGAGTTTTTAGAAATAATCGTTTTCTGTGATAAAAACGGGGTTTTCGTGTAAATGAGAGGCCAAACCGCCTGGAAATATCTGCGTTTTCCCTTCGTGTAAACGGGGCTTTAAATGACAAGACACAAACGAGGGAACAAGACACAGGTGAGACACAAGAGGACAGGTGCAGGTAATCAGACAGAATAATGACAGGAAGGACAAGACACGGAACACATGGACTACAAAATAAAACAGGAAGTGACCTAAAAAAAACAAAACATGCAACAGAAACGTGACCCTTTTTGTGATTTGTGCAGTGACCTCCGTCCTTCAGGTTTTGCTTTCTGGGGAAACGTAACACATTTGTAATTATTTCAACTTTGTTTCTGCAGATTCAGATTGTGACTGCAGCTGTCAACAAAACAGCGAACTGAGGTCGAAGCACAATCTTTTTTTTTTTACGTACGTTGCTCCTCGCTGTAACTCGGGCGAAAGTTAAATAAGGAAAATCGATCCTCTCACATGTTGCCTTCGTTAAATATCTGCTCTTTCCTCTCGCTCTTATCTTCTCCATCACTTCTGCTTTCCCACAGTGAGAGCGCTCTTCCTGTTCACAAACTCTTAATCATATCTGGTCCGCCATCTTGTCTGTCTGTGTTCTTTTTTACCCGATCGCTTGTTGAATGTCGATCTTTAAATATCGCCGTAATCAAACCACCGCGATCTTCAAGTGTCTAGACTCTGTCCTTCATCAGCCTATATGCTTCATGTTGATGGAGTCTTATTACCGACGTCTTTTCTCTCCAGCTAACTCAATAAAATCTCATTCATTTCCAATTACGACCTCCTTACTGAACTAATTTCTCGGGTAAAACCGTGACATTCAGAGGGCGGCGTGGCCCCCAGACCGACTGTACTTCAGACCACCAGCCGCTCAGCGAGCGAGCCGATCAAAGCTGAGAAGCCTTCCTGGCACTGTCCGGCTTCCTGGGTTCACATTTCCACTTTACCAAAAAACTGGTTATAATTAAGACGTCTGCCGGAGGATAAAGAGAAACACAGCGAGGAGAAAAAAATCTGATCCTGGCTGGAGCTCAGCTCTCATGTGACCGCAAACTCATATAAAGACACAAATATATGCATGCTTGTTTTATTATTCTCCGACTGACGCACACACATGTATAGAAAATCAGAGCGCCTCCACCCAGACCACACGGACCCGGATCCTCCGGAGGCCCGGCTGCAGAGCAGCGTCGGGGGTCAGAGTTGAGGTCGGAGCTGTATTCCCGGCAGCTGAGGGCGGCGTTGACTGGCAGGGAGGAAACACCGATAGGCCAGGCTCCGACCCTCCGACCCTCAGGGAGCGCCGGGGTCAAGGACTACATCCAGTCTGGCTCCATCGGACATCGATGAATGCACAGTGTCAGCACGGTGTGTCTGAGCTCCTCTCAGTGTCAACCGGACTTGTTTCAGTCCAGTTGTCTACGATTCAGCAGTTAACGTGAGCTGGATGTCTGAGAAGACATCTGTAGTGGCCATTTGTCGATGCACTTTTATATTTTTCTTTTTCCTCTTATGTTACTAATATGTTGGACCCATGACTCTTCAGGGCTTCTGTAGGCAAACATACATTCAACATATATATTAATAATTTCACAAACAATCCAGGCACTTCAAAAAAGAAAATATCGAGAGATGAGGAAGAAAATATTAAAGGTCCTCAGATGATTAGCCTCTACAATACAGTTTTTAATGCTTCCTTGTCTCCTGATATTATTTTCTGGATTGCTTTTGAAATATTTTTTATTTTTAAGATCACCCAACACAACTTTTCACCACCATTTTTAAATTAAAGCTTCCAGTCACGTCCTCTTTTTGATTGTTTTTAAATATAAATAATTACTGTGATGATAATTGACGAGCTACTGGGTTATAAAAGTGCCATAAAACTATTCCAAGGAAACTCTTCTAACCTCTCAGACTTGTTTCAGTCCAGTTGTCTACGATTCAGCACTTAACATGAGCTGGATGTCTAGAGGCTTCATCAAGACATTTGTAGTGGCCATATGTCGATACACTTTTATATTTTGCTTTTTCCTCTTATGTTACTGATATGTTGGACCTGTGACTCTTCAGGGCTTCTGTAGGCAAACATACATTCAACATATATATTAATAATTTCACAAACAATCCAGGTACTCCAAAAAAGAAAATATCAAGAGATGAGGAAGAAAATATTAAAGGTCCTCAGATGATTAGCCTCTACAATACAGTTTTTAATACTTCCTTGTCTCCTGATATTATTTTTTGGATTGCTTTTGAAATATTCTTTCACCTGACACAACTTTTCACCACCATTTTTAAATCAAAGCTTCCAGTCACGTCCTCTTTTTTGTTTTTTTTTAAATATAAAGAATTACTGTAATGATAATTGAGGAGCTACTGGATTATAAAAGTGCCATAAAACTATTCCAAGGAAACTCTTCCAACCTCTCAGACTTGTTTCAGTCCAGTTGTTATCAGTCCTTATGTTACTAATATGTTGGACCCGTGACTCTTCAGGGCTTCTGCAGGAAAACATACATTCAACATATACATTAATAATTTCACAAACAATCCAGGCACTTCAAAAAAGAAAATATCAAGAGATGAGGAGGAAAATATTAAAGGTCTTCTGATCCTGATGATTAGCCTCTACAATACAGTTTTTAATGCTTCCTTGTCTCCTGATATTATTTATTGGATTGCTTTTGAAATATTCTTTCACCTGACACAACTTTTCACCACCATTTTTAAATTAAAGCTTCCAGTCACGTCCTCTTTTTGATTTTTTTTAAATATAAAGAATTACTGTAATGATAATTGACGAGCTACTGGATTATAAAAGTGCCATAAAACTATTCCAAGGAAACTCTTCTAACCTCTCAGACTTGTTTCAGTCCAGTTGTCTACGATTCAGCACTTAACATGACCTGGATGACTCAGAGCCTTCATCAACACATTTGAAACGTAATGACCGACTCAAAGAAGACATTTGTAGTGGCCATATGTCGATACACTTTTATATTTTGCTTTTTCCTCTTATGTTACTGATATGTTGGACCCATGACTCTTCAGGGCTTCTGTAGGCAAACATACATTCAACATATATATTAATAATTTCACAAACAATCCAAAGGCACTCCAAAAAAGAAAATATCAAGAGATGAGGAAGAAAATATTAAAGGTCCTCAGATGATTAGCCTCGACAATACAGTTTTTAATACTTCCTTGTCTCCTGATATTATTTATTGGATTGCTTTTGAAATATTCTTTCACCTGACACAACTTTTCACCACCATTTTTAAATTAAAGCTTCCAGTCACGTCCTCTTTTTGATTTTTTTTTAAATATAAAGAATTACTGTGATGATAATTGACGAGCTACTGGATTATAAAAGTGCCATAAAACTATTCCAAGGAAACTCTTCTAATATATATTAATAGTTTCACAAACAATCCAGGCACTGCAAAAAAGAAAATATCAAGAGATGCAAAATATCTTCATTTAATTTGCTAATGCTATCATTTGAGTTGATGTTGCTTGTGTCATCAGTGTTATTACCAACCTATGATAAGGTGCTGTTTGTAGGAGAAAACATGGATATAGGAAGGTTCAGTTAAACTCACTATTACTAGGGTTGTTCGTGTTATTTTCTAATTATCATTTCTTATTTTTCAGATAAGCAAGTTGCCTATCAAATTAGGTACAAGTATGTCTGTATAGAGGTAATGTGATAGAGTGTGTAGGTGCTTTTGCAAGGATGTGATTTTGATTCTATCTGATTTTTATTTATTTATTTTTTTCTCTTTCTTCTCTCTTTTTCCTTTTTAAGGCGAGACACTACAGGTGAATAGGGTAATTTTTTTAAATAATAGGTATCACCATGAAACTTTCTCAGTTGATCACTTATGATTAGATGAGAAAAAAATATATTGCAAGTTTATTGTATTTTAATGTTTGAATATGCAAATGAGGCATTGTCTCATTAAATATGCGCTCATTTGCATATATTTTAAAAAACAAAATCTGATCATGGGATAAAGCCAGGTTAAAAATTCCTTTTTCCTTTTGTTGACATATTAGATGGGAAAAAAATTACAGAGGGATTTATGGATATCTACTTTTGTTATCCTGTAAATCAGAAAATACTGTCAGTAGCCTTAAAAAATCGATTTTTGCCATGTTTTTTGGGATAAAATGTTACATAAATCAGGCTAGGAATAATATATTTACAAATCCCTCTGTAAATGTCTTCATAATATAGCTGGGTGCAAGACTGGAAAGTTTAGTGTATATAGGTGCAACTGAAGTGGAGATTTTTTACTTGGAGTATGAGAAAAAACTCATTTTGAGAAAATGGCATTTAAAGATTTATATTCGAAAATCCACACATTTCTATTAGAAAAGCATTGCTAGCAAATTTGTGTGTCTGTTTATGTTGTTGTCTCCAGTTCTCTGCAATGGAAGACCTTATATACCTGTTGTGTTAATAAATTACCCATTTTCATGTATTTGGGATGTTGTATATTGTTATTACCAAGGACCTGACTAGTTATTTTAGTCAGAAATCTAACGCCGCGAGCAGACAAAATGTGATTAAATATACACATTAATGTATAATTAGGATATTTTCTTTATGCTAGTTTGAAAGATTACATGTTCAGGGAGTGAACTGGCTCAAAATCTCAAAATTGACCACTGCAGGAAAAATCGATGTTTTTGCCTGCAGTGTCTCACCTTTTTAATTCATTTTTCTTTCTTTTTATGCTTTGATGACAAGACTTGGTGATATGTTTACAAAATGTATGAGCTGTTTTTTCTTCAAATAAAAAGTTTAATAACAAAAAATGTTCTCCATCATTACTAACCTCACCGTAGATCCCACATGGCAGCGTATGGCATCACAATTTCCTTAAAGACATTAAATAAAAAACAACAACAAACACAAATCCTCTACGTGTGAACACGTTTGATTAAAAGTCCGGTCCATATTCAGATGGGTTCATTACGGAGTCTCGGTCACGTACAGCCTCCGCGGATTATAATGGGCGGTTGCTCAAATTGGGATGTAAATCTAATTATTGGGGTGTATTCTGAAGACTGTTCATATCCGTCCTCCTCGGCTGCTGCAGGGATCCCGCTCGCGGCGGCGGCGCCCTGGGACGGGCCTCATCATGTAAATCGCTGAGTGTTTTTAGTATGTACATATTTTAACATGTTAATCTATCTGACAGACCAAACGTAATGCTGACAGGGCCTTTTCCCCTCGGTGCTCCGCAGGCCAAGCCTGATAGCGTGCGCGCTCCGCTCCGTCAAAGACGAAGCATAAATAAACCATTTAACTCATTAATATTCAGGCCAGACCTTGTCTATTTAATGCAACATTGTCTAAACAGTTACAAATCTGCGCTGCGCCTCCCCTCCCCCGGTTTTTTTTCCCGTCTCATTTCAATTCTGTCGAGGCCGCAGCTGCTGTAGGTGGCAAAACTCTGCAGAAACTTCGCAAACGTGTCTTTATTCAGCGTCTCTGATCTCGCCGGCGTTCCCACGGGAGCGCCAGCGAGTAGTTTTCTGGCTAAACAACACTTGTTTTCTGCGCCTTTTCACTTCCCAGCCTCGGAACGTGTTCCATCTGCAGCGGTTGTCAGGTAACCGTGCCGACACATCTGCGGCTGGTTTGGGAACAGTGCAGCTGTGACCTCTGGTTTGATGTGCAAGAAAAAAAAAAGGGAAAACATCTAATGTGGCGTTCACCATCTGCAGGCGAGGAGGGAGAGGGAGCATCGAGAAATCCCTGCCATTTGTTTTCTCGCTCGCTGCAATAAGAAGGAAAACACTATTTGTTTTGCGCTCGTGCGTCGGCCGCCTCCACTTTCTCATCGGAATGGAAGCAAAACAAAAAAAAATCCTGCAGCGTCTCTCTCTCTCTCTCTCACTGATATTGAATGACAGATCTTTGAGTTTGTTTTCTTTCATTCAGAGATATGGAAACACTTTTTTTTAATACGCAGCTGTTGCATATAAATTTGATTTAAAACAATATCAGAGTCGACGCGCCGGAGTCACATTTCCACTTCATTATAAAGTGAGCGACTGGAGATTGTTCTCCGTCACCTGATAACAAAGTCGATTTACATTTTTTTTTGCCTCTTCCAGATTTTTATTGCTCTCATAACGTATGAGATGTTGGACAAACACAGAAGTGACACGTGTCGGCAGCTTTAAAACCGTTATCGGCAGAGGAATGTGAACCCGCTGCACTCGGCGTACACATGCGAGGAATGTCCGCATTTGTTTTGGATACGAAATGACGCCACGGAGCGGAGACGAGGGGTCCGAGCCCGTCGGGTCGGCTCCACGCCGAGCCTCCTACGTGTTTGCATTTAGCCGCGGGAGAGTTGATCTGGAGGCGGCTGACAGGTAGCTGATGAGAGTATAGCAATGGGATTAACATAGTGTGTGTGTGTGTGTGTGTGTGTGTGTGTGAGAGAGAGAGAGAGTGTGTGTGTGTGTGTGTGTGTGTGTTGTAGGTGGAAGGGAAGACGGAGGGGGGACGTGGAGGTTGAGCCCGAGACCAGACACCCTGTGGTGCTGGCGTCAGACTGGTACAGAGTTTTTTCTCACACACACACACACACACACACACACACACACACACACGAGGTGAAAGCCTAATAAAGGCCCAGGTCGTTATCTCTGTTGGTCAACAGCAGACCGCCACATGTTCAGCCTCCACTTGTTTTCAGTACAAATTAATAGCAGAACACAAATCCAGATTTCAGGCAGCTCATTTTGTCCAAACCGCAAATTTTCCAAACCTGGGTGAGCTCACGACCAGCTGAACTACTTCTGCAGATGTGCAAAAAAAACAATAATTTTATATTAACAGCATATGTTGGAAACTCGCTGTATTTCAGCTCCAAATTAGCTGCAATGATTACTTTTTCTATTAGCTGACATGAACAAGTTTCTTTTTCACAGAGCGAGTTTTCCTGAGTTTAACCCGTTTTTTGCCCCACTGGCAACAATTGTTGCCAAAGTGTATCACTGTCATTTTCGACTCACAATAAAAAATCTCAAAGGTCCTCATGCAACTTTTTCCACTTATATGCTAGTAGACAACTTAGACAAAGGTTTTGATTTATAAAAAATCGTTTCCAAGTGCTTCCTGTCGCATGACATCATCTGCTTCCTGCTCCTTCCGGCTGAAGACATGGCGGTTGCAAATCCTCCTGGAAAGAGGTCATTTTCATACATTTCTTATGATTTTCCCCGCAAACATATTATAATTATTTAATCATTCAAGTCTCTAGAGTAACCCTACCCTCAAACATTTTACCTGGGATGAATATTTTTTGTTCATGGGCAGTTCAAATTGTTTGTTGTTTTGAATTTTATACAGGAGGAACCAAGGTTTGAACCACGATCATTAGCTACCTTCCTGGAATGATAATATCCATGTACAGTTTTACGTATTTCTTTTGTTTTACCCCTCCACCTTTTTGTTATTATTTATTATGACTATATTAATATTTTGTTATTACTATATCATTGTTATTATTTCTATATTATTATTAGGTGACATTTGACCTCGTGACAAGCTGTGTGACTAACTGTTGCCAGTCATAAAAATGCTATTTTCTTCAAAACAAAGTACAAAATGGAAAAAATAAATACATAACATGATTCAGAGGGACTCAGCTGATAAAATGATATAAAAATCTGGGCACAAATGGGTTTTAATATTCATTGTGCTGCGTTTTCTATCTTATAATGATTGAGCCTTTTGTTCATTGAGTTCAGGAAATCAGAAGTTACAGCTTATGACTCGGTTTGTTGCATACAAAGTTACAATCACTACAGGTATTATTTCACAATTTCAAACTTTTCTGAATGCATTTTTTCTTCCGTCTCATCATCTCCCCAACAAATGGAGTGAAATCGCGCCCTTGACCAGAGTGAGTCAGAGCTGCCAGTGGTTCAACAGGTATTGAAATACCTGTGTTTTGCACACAGTCTCGTATCTTTTCTGTCCGTCTAACAAAGAACCAGACATTTTTCGAAACACATTTGCTCATCTCCTGTACCGATGATAAATCCTGGAGAGTTTCCAGCCGGTCAGAGTGCATCAAAGTGTTGAAGAGGCTTCGAGCTTCCATCTTTTATCTTCGTCTGAAAATGTTGAAATCTGCACAATGGCTGCGGCATTGTTACACTTTTATATTCTCTCAGATAAAATAGAGAGATCAGAGTATTAAAATGTCTGTATCGCTCTTTATTAGCACTGAGACTCAACCACGTTAATGTTTTTTTTTCCGAACATGACATATAAATGTGTCGTACAGGAGCGAAGCTGTTGATATCCACTATTGGGAAACAGTGTCTCCTCCGATGTGTAGCTGAGTCACGCTATTGTCTCGGCTGAGCAACTGTTATGACAGTCTGTGTGGGTGTTGACATTAGGAAATGAAGCTCCGTGATTCGACATTAAATTATTCAGCATAAACAGAAAAGGAACCCGAGAAAATATCACACAAATCCGATGAGCGCTTGAGTCATGATGACTTCTCTTCTGCGTCTGCTGGGAAGAGGAGGCGTGAATGGCTCGTTTTTATCTGCTCGATGCTTTCTGTTTTTGTTCTCCTGCTTCTCTGACCCGTCTCATCGACAGGCCGTCGTCATCAATAGCACTAATGTTAAATGAATGTGCTGAGATGCCAAATTAGCCGCCGTGTCCGACACCCACGATCATAATTTGCGTAGGCGCTCTTTGATCACAGGTTTCGCTCGGTGCGATAATGAGTCGATCGCCACATGAACCTTTTTTTTGAACTCGTCTGCATGCTCTGTGCGCAAAGTCACCACATTGTGACTCACACGGTCTGCAGGAGGGAGCTGTTTACGCACCAAATGGGAAAGTACACCTAATGAAATGGGATTAAACTGGGGTATATTCTGAAGTCAGTGTTGGCCAGCTTTGGGCAATATTACTTAGTGGAGTAATAAGTTACTTATTACATATTACTCCGTAGAAAAGTAATATAGTTATATTACTTATTACTTAGAATCAAGAGTAATAATATTACTTTACTTTCTTATTACATATTACTTTCCCCCCTCCCACCCGCAAAAAGATGGACAACACCACAATTGGTTTAGCCAGCTCCTTTTGGAACTGAATCCAATTTAATGGAATAATGATAAAGTGAACAAGTGCAAACAGAACAAACTTTGACTTTCACAATGCAACCAACAAAACCTGACAGTCTATAGATCACAGGCAGCTTATAGTGTAGCCTATATAAAATAAAAAAAAATACAGCAGCAGTCTCTCTGACTTTGTAAACTTTGATTTTCACTGTGTAACCAACAAAACCTGACATATACCTGAGTCTGACATAGATATATTATACTGTAGACTTGTAGTCTATAAAACAAAATAAAGTGGCAGTCTCTGACTTTTTAAACATTCAATCATTGGCAACTTTACCAAAAATCCAGTTTTTGTTGTTTTGCTGGCGTGGGGGACTCCGTGTCATCACGGTCTGCTTTCGCCACTAGCTTGACATTTTCGTGGACCTTTTCCAGGTGTTCAAGCAGGTTCGACGTGGTATTTTTTTGCGCTGGAAAGCATTTTTGCAACGGACATTTACGTTCTTTTCGTCCTTGCCTGATAAAAATTCAAAACAATGCCGATATTTCCAGCCGTGGAAAGTTACAGTGCCGCCGAGTCGTTGTCCATTCATCGCCATGTTTTGATTTGTTTAGCAGATCCACGCGTCGCATTTACAGGGAGTGATGTCATAACTGTGCTCAGTAAAAGGAACAGATCTACAAGCTACTATGCATCGCTAATCACAGTGTGTAATGGCTTGTAGATCTGTTCTATGTGCGCATGCCACAGCCCTGCACAAATTCCAAGTTTAACAGCCATTGTAACGAGGCGTAATATTACTTTTTGGCATAGTAGTCTCGTTATATTACTCGTTACTGGGTAAAGTAATAATATTACAGTAATATATTACTAAGTAATGCGTTACTACCCAACACTGGTGTTGGCACTTGCCCAGCGGTTACGTACGATGCAGGAGACTTTTCACTTCTCCATCTTGGACTAGGATTAAAGGTAGCCCATTAACGGAGAGAGAGCTCCTCTGCTTCCACAGCGAGGTCGAGGCACTGACGTCTCCACTCTCCGGGTAAAGCAGTCAATTAACAAAACCGCCCGAACTCCAGGTTCCCTTCAGCGAGACCACACCACACGCTGCTCCTTCTTCTTCTTCTTCTTCTCCAAGTTTAATGCAGGACGACCTTTCTGAATTTGCGAGGTCACGCTGTGAAACGTACGTCTCTTCACTGCTTGGCAACGAGGAGCAACTGGAAACCTTTTTTGTCTCGATACATGCGCGCTCCCAGTAGCAGTGACCTTCCAGGCTTTTTCCAATCATTCATTAAAATTTCTCTCTACCTTTTTAAAAAAAAAATTATGTTCAGGATCAAAAGTGGCTCGATCAGATCCGGGCAAATATTGAACAAAAGGCAGTGGTGCCATGGAAACAGACACAGATAGGGAGCTGGCTGCTGATCCGATGTACTCTGACTGATCTGCCTTTGCTTTTAGGAAGCATAAAGGAGACTATTGTTCAACTCCTATGAAACTGGGTTAAGGTTCTGGTCATGGACATCTTTCTTGCTCAGGCACAGATACCAGGAGAACAGTGAGGTTGGGCCACAAGTGTTCGAGTCAAGAATAGAACCTGGGGTTGTTTTCTGTAAGAAGACGACTCTAAATGTGAGTTCAGAGAGAATACGACTCAAATCTTTGCCTTGGGCTTCTGTCAAAATCTGACCTTGGACTGTTTTGTGTCCCAAACAGCCAATTTTTGAACCGTCTGGCAGAGTTTACCCTGTGCTTGCAGTTCTTCTTTCATAAATTTGTGATTAATAAGCCTCGGGATAAAGGCGAAGCATTTTCAAGACCTGCAGAAGTGTCCAGGGCAAACTCACATCCACTTGGGTCTTTGCATTGCCTTTATATCACGCTAACTGTAAAATTCACTGTGCATCGAGTCTGAATGTTCCTTAAGAGGTCGCTGTAGCCCCTTTTAGATAGAAAAGGTGGCACATCTGCAGCAAGGTAAAGGCTGCAATGTGCCTCCTTGTCTGTCTAAAAGGGAGGTGTAATATTCCTCCTTTTCCAAACAGCCTCCACTTTTCCTCCTCTGGTAGGCGTCAACATGTGACGTGACGTGAAGCAGGAAGTTGGGCGTGAAGAGAAGCAGGGCAGTTTCTGCTTTTCTCCCAAAATCCTCTTCCCGTTTAACATTGGGGCTTATGGGGCAGTTGCTGGAGTTTGTGTCGGTTAGACGCAGATAATTCAAAAACCGTACATCCTCCCGATAAAGTGGACACGTTGCCAGACAGAAGACAAGTGTGGCTACGTTCTTGGAAAATATCACTATTGTAGTGTGAAATCTGTGGCTAGGATCGTCATCTAAAGAAACATTTTCAGAGAGTTTTTTTCAGGCTCCCCCACTCTGCCAGTTGGTGCTGCGCGAACATTCCGCAATACACACACATTGAAAATCCTGAATTTTTCTGAGTTTTTCGAAATCACTCACGATCAATTAAGGGTCACCGTTCAAAAACTAAACATGGTAGAAAGAAAGTTCAAATACAACTCAAATAGATAAGACTTGTGCCTACATTTTAAAGTTTGAATGGTGTCTCTAGGTCAAAGTCTGCCAGAGCAGGAGATGTTTGAAAAACGTTGATGATTTGCGACTTTTTTGACCCCGTCCCATTCATTCCTTATGGGACGTTTTTCGCAGTTTGTCTTCAAAATAAGAGCTTTACATTGCACCCCATCGGAGTTTAGAACTGGGTTCTTAGCGGGGGGCTTTTAATTTGAAAGTAGCGACCGCTATTAGCTCGCCGCTACAACAACAAGCGGACAACCGAGACAGCTACAGAGACCGAGGAGACGCTAGCATCTCCCGGATCTCAGCGGCTTTCCAGCTGCTCATCTTCGTGGATGAAGTGACGAACTGACTGCTGTGATCAGCTGTTTCCTGGTTTTAAAACTCCCGGCTGTGGGTGCGCAGCAGTGCACGTCATCCACACCTCCGCCCATCTCAGCATTTGCCACCACATTGCCGCCTTCTGTCTAAATCCGCGGAGCGAGCCGCCAAAAGGACGGCAGATTGGTGGCTTACTGCCCAGAATAAAAACGGCTTGTGTTACCCTTTTCCATTTACACGACCTTCAACGTGCACAATATCCAGCACAAAACACTGGTTCGATGCCCCATCCTTTCTCATCAAAGCAGCTTTCTTGGTTCATACTCAGGACTTTCATGTGTTTCGTGAGAGTCCTTCACTGGCTGCTCAAGTTAAGAGCATGCGCAGGATTACCTCATTTGGCCAAGACAGTTTACTTCCTGTTTGCTCCTGGTACAAATGAACAGATATTTGAAGATTGTGTAAGCCAGCGACTCCCGAAACAACACGACCAACCATCTCCTGAATGAACGTCCATGGTTTGTTGTTCCTCCTTTCCAGCCGTATTAATTACTGAGACCACTAGAGGTGCCATCTCACAACAAATATGAGTCATAATACAGTAAGCTGCTTTAAGTCGTCCTATTTGGTCATTCATCTGATGAGAACGGCCAGTGTGCGTCCTCGTGATCCTTTGGGAGTCGGGCCACAGTCCAGCGCTCCTCCATGGAGTTGGTTTACACCACAGTACATTAAGAGAGCGCTGCAAACAGTTTTTAGCCGCAAAGTTTCTTCAAGTCCCCCCATGGTTTTCTGGAGTACATCAGCCCCAAAGTGTTTACAAAGCCCACTTTTCTGACGGCTTGTTCAAGGCTTTTGCCGCCATGAAGGAAATAACTCCTTGACAATGAAAAATGAGCCAAAATCCGTCAATGTCTGTCGACCGCAAGAAGTGGTCTCGGCGTCCGGCAGCCAAGAATTACCGCTGTCACAGAGTTTAATAATGAACTCAAAAAGACAGTCTGAAAAACGCCACCTGCCAGAGGAAAATCTTTCGAGCCACTTCCAGTCTGACAGGAGAGTGAGAGGATGTGACTGATAAACGAGTTGAAGAGTTGACATCAGCCACACGAGGGAAAAAAATCTTCGACAATCTCTGCCAATATCGGGTTTGCATCCAAAAAAGAAACTACCACATTTATTGCAAACAGGTTTTATCAGGGTCGTCTCATATTCAGGTCAATACGGTAAATGGGTCATTCCATGAAATCGGTGCCTTTTGTGTCCCCAAGAAATTATCAGTCATAAAATTACAGTAACAACAAACAAAGATGTAATTTGAAAATATAACATTACCATGTCTTCTCTCCTCAATAAAACATCAAATTAAAATCAATTAAATATTGTTTTAAATAATAAAAATGATTTTTAAGCTGATGAGGGTGAGGTTTTTGGCCTGTCCCTCACTGTTGTTGTTGTACGTCAGCAGGACTTTTAATTTGTAAAATGTTGGCAAAATGTTAAAATGTTCACATTTACATATTGTTTTAAGTATGATCTTATTGTGAAACAGTGTTTTTGGTAAAAATATATATTAATTGTAATAAATATTTACCAATTTATTTATTTATCGGTGTCCCCTAATTTTATGTCAACCCTGCTAACCAAAAAACCCTATCAAAATAACGGTACATTCTAGATTTGACATGATTTACAGGAGGTTGCATCATCTCTGAACCAGGATGCTAACAGCTCAGTGACAAGTAAGTTTTGCTCATCTCTGATGTGCTATTTTTGATGTTTTTTCAAGGTTGAACCAGGGGGACAAGCATACAACGTCAACCCTGTTACCATTTTTTAACATATAAATCCAAACAATTCTTTATTTCTCATAACATAATCAATATGTACATGTAATTTCCTTTCAAAGTACATAGCATGTGCTTTAGCTAACATTTGTTTTAGCTAGCAATGGGCAAATTAGCTTGAAATGGTCAACCCTGTTACTGTCAACCCTGTTACCTTTCCAGTAACAGGACTTGACTAAAACAGTTATAAAATGTGAAATTCCATAGCTGAGATGGCACAATATAATTTCTTGTCATTTTAAACTGTCTTTAATTCCTGGCTACTGAAAAAATAGCAATTAAATATCATTTAAATTTTAACTTTTCAAAGTTGAAAAGGCACCGATTTCATGGAATGACCCAAATAATTTCTAAGATTTCAGACGACTGAGTTGCAGATAACTTTCCCTTTTCGAACTATCTTCTGGCTCGTCTGTTTTCACTCTTTTGTGCGATGCAACTTTGAATCAGTGCAAGACAGAGTCCTGGTTTCGGTCAGCCAGAGGAACCTCCGTGATGGATTAGGAAACATGCTGCCCGCTGCAGCACCGAGGAGAGAGAAAGCTCACCTCTGACAAGAGGCGATAACTCACGGGATTACCACAGAATGAAGGCAGGGATGTTGGAGTGGTGGATGTGAAGGAGCCGTGACGCCGGGGAGGGGTTCACCCTTCGCGGAGGACGGTTTCAATCCATCGACAGTGGGGTTATAGATGGGACTGTAAGCGTAATCCCCATCTGAGGAGGTAAGCACATTATTGCTCCTGAGGCAATAACAAAATCTTTCTGCAGTTAAAGGTGGGGCAGGTCACAGATACAGCACAAGGTGAATGATACTGGCTTTGTCGCAGTTATTTCCTGTGACAACATCAGCAAAAAAAAAATATGAATCTTAACAAGACTTTAATCTGACAGTATTCATTTCTTTTTTAATCTCGGAATTGATAGATCTGCAAAAAACACAAGGAGACTTTTATTTAACTTGCTTTTGTCCCTTGTCTGCTGTGATTCATGGTTTTTGCTTTTTATTCATACAGTGATAACAGTCAAATGCAGACAAGGCAAAGTTACAGTAAAACACTGACAGCCGCAATCAATCACGGCTCCGCGAGAACATATTCCAGCCCGCTAAAACAGCAGTAAACATAATGTAGTGTTCAGGATCAAGAGGCGAGGGCTTCTTTACAGTTCCTTATCTGCGCTGACATTGTCTCGGCATGCTCCGCTGCTTCAGATGTAAAAAGGAAAGAAAAAAAACAAATGTTGAATGTGTTATTTATAGAAGCAAAGCCAATTCAGATGCAGCCTGTCGAGGCTAGAAAAACACAATTCTTTCAGTCAAGGTCCAATTCTTTTTTTCCCCGACATTGTCCAGCTTTCACTCTGTTCGACGTCTGAACAACAACCACACAGCTCCACTGTGAAAGCAGCTTATTATGACTGTCATACGTGGGGTCAAACCAACACAGGCCTTTCTTTTCTCCCGGGAGGCCGCACCGCGTATACATCGAGGCATCACAAGTCAACAGATGAGTCATTCCATGAAATCGGTGCCTTTTCAACTTTGAAAAGTTAAAATTTAAATGATATTTAATTGCTATTTTTTCAGTAGCCAGGAATTAAAGACAGTTTAAAATGACAAGAAATTATATTGTGCCATCTCAGCTATGGAATTTCATATTTTATAACTGTTTTAGTCAAGTCCTGTTACTGGAAAGGTAACAGGGTTGACAGTAACAGGGTTGACCATTTCAAGCTAATTTGCCCATTGCTAGCTAAAACAAATGTTAGCTAAAGCACATGCTATGTACTTTGAAAGGAAATTACATGTACATATTGATTATATTATGAGAAATAAATAATTGTTTGGATTTATATGTTAAAAAATGGTAACAGGGTTGACGTTGTATGCTTGTCCCCCTGGTTCAACCTTGAAAAAACATCAAAAATAGCACATCAGAGATGAGCAAAACTTACTTGTCACTGAGCTGTTAGCATCCTGGTTCAGAGATGATGCAACCTCCTGTAAATCATGTCAAATCTGGAATGTACCATTATTTTGATAGGGTTTTTTGGTTAGGGTAACAGGGTTGACATAAAATTAGGGGACACCGATAAATTGGTAAATATTTATTACAATTAATATATATTTTTACCAAAAACACTGTTTCACAATAAGATCATACTTTAAACAATATGTAAATGTGAACATTTTAACATTTTGCCAACATTTTACAAATTAAAAGTCCTGCTGACGTACAACAACAACAGTGAGGGACAGGCCAAAAACCTCACCCTCATCAGCTTAAAAATCATTTTTATTATTTAAAATAATATTTAATTGATTTTAATTTGATGTTTTATTGAGGAGAGAAGACATGGTAATGTTATATTTTCAAATTACATCTTTGTTTGTTGTTACTGTAATTTTATGACTGATAATTTCTTGGGGACACAAAAAGCACCGATTTCATGGAATGACCCAGATTCAGTTCAGTTGCGTCACTTTACGTGTGTGACGTAGGTAACCAATGTGTCACAAAAGCAGCATTTTATTCATAATTGCATCACAGTTGCATGATTTATTGAGCCGAGTTGTCGCCCCTGCTGAGTCATTAGTCCCACGCCGCCTGAACGCTGCTGAGTGACCCCGCTGTGATTCCCACAGATTTGTGTCGCTTGAGAAAAAAGAAAATTATGCATCAGATCTGAACGATCAAAGTTAAAGTCTAAATTAGTCCTGTCCTTAAAAACACAAATACACAAAAAACAGATAATATTTCTAGCTGAAGTTATTATTAGTTTAAAAATTGTGAGAACGAAAAGGCGAGAGCTTGTTTTTCTGTTTTTTTGCTCTTTTGGCCTCAGAGATGGTTTCGGGCGTTTTCTACACCCAGACGACCAAACAGGCTGAACGCAGCTCACTCAGGTGCTTCTCAATTCCAGGAAACTTCACACTTTGGAGACCTTTCACCTTAAAGTGGCTACGAGGAACTTTTTTAAGTGTTTACGAAACAGTCTTGTGATTCCTCCGATGATTATAAATGACCTGTAACAGCAAACGAGACCATCAGCGAGCAGACTGCTGTTTTTATTTAGTTGTTATTAACGCCTGTGTTCGGGTCCGATCACACATAAATACATTACCTCTTCGCGATCCAATCACGCTAGCAAACATCTTTACAACAGCAGGCGCTGGTGTCGTACCGCTTCTGTCCACAGGGGCCGCTAGAATCAACACTTGTGGTCAAATTAGAAACGAATGTACCATCTTCTCCAGAATCTCTCGCCCCACCTTTTGAAATATAAATGTACCAACTCCCACCCTTGGATTGATTATCCAATAGATTTCAAGCAGTATACAGTTACAGTTCGACTATATAATGCCTCATTTCTTTGCACAATTTGAAGGCGAAGTAGTGTCAAACAGTCCTTTGCCTGTGGATACTGGTTCAGATATGAGTATCTCAATAAATCACAATTCAAATACGACAATGCACACATTCTTAGCTACCGTAACTTTTTAGCGTTTTCTACACCCAGACGACTAAACAGGCTGTATTTTCAGCACTATGCAGCTCACTCAGGTGCTTCTCAAATCCAGGAAACTTCACACTTTGGAGACCTTTCACCTTCAAGTGGCTACGAGGAGCTTTTTTAAGTGTTTACGAAACAGTCTTGTGATTCCTCCGATGATTATAAATGACCTGTAACAGCAAACGAGACCATCAGCAAACAGACTGCTGTTTTTATTTAGTTGTTATTAACGCCTGTGTTCGGGTCCGATCACATAATAAATCACATATAAATACATTACCTCGTCGCGATCCAATCACGCTAGCAAAGATCTTTACAACAGCAGGCGCTGGTGTCGAACATAAAACTAATTTCAAAAATAAAACTTATAACTTGCAATCAAATAATTTGTCAAATAGCGTAAAGTATTGGTCTTTTACTCTTCTAATAATGCAATATTTTGTTTACGCGCTGACTCTCAGCTTTGCGGTCTCGCTGCAGCTCTTTCTCGTTTGCGCTCCCTGACTTTTTGTTTGCAGTTTTGGCACAAACATCTCGGGTGGGCGGGCTTTTTCAGCAGAGCGTCCCCATTGGCTAATTAGTTTTTGACTGACACAGCTCGACGTCCGCAGTATACGGTATGCAGGTTTCCCAGAATGCATTTCGCTGCAACCGGCAGCGGTAGAGCTGCTAAAAGCTGTTTTAATTCTCGCTTTAGCGCTGTTAATACATCACTTTCTTTAAGTTTTAATATATATTTATGCGAGAAAGTACCTATTTAGATCCTTAATATGCGATTAGTTTATCCAAATGACGCCTGTTTGTAAATTTGTAAACAGCAGCCCGTTTCCTGATGTGATGGGCCGGTCAACCTTCGTCGTCATCTTAACCGCAGCTCTTTGAAGATGAACCGCTGGCTGGTTAAACTATTTTTGTTAGATAAATATTGGTATCATGAAGGAAATCTAACGACGTGGTTAGACCGCTAGAATCAACAAAATGTTCCTTGTGGTCAATTTAAAAAAACGAATGCACCATCTTCTCCAGAATCTCTCGCCCCACCTTTTGAAATATACAGAAGGTGGGTGTTATTGTTTCAATAGATTTTAAACTGTATTCAAGCAGTTTACAGTTACAGTTCTCTGGGTCGACTTTATAATGCCTCATTTCTTTGCACAATTTGAAGGCGAAGTAGTGTCAAACAGTCCTTTGCCTGTGGATACTGGTTCAGATATGAGTATCTCAATAAATCACAATTCAAATACGACAATGCACACATTCTTAGCTACCGTAACTTCCTCCGCGCTGCCGTTTCAATACTTTATAACCCTTTGTTTCCATTCCCTTCCTTCCTGCGACAATCCCTTTAATTCCTTCTCTTGTTACTCACTCACCTTCCCTCCTTTCCCTCCTCTGAACTTTTCATTGTCTTGTTTTTGTCCTTTCACCTCCGTCTTCCCTTTCCTGTACACATCTGCAGTCTTTCTCCTGAAGAGTCACCGGGACGCGACTGCAGCTGGTAATAAGTGGAACGTGTGATGGAAGAAGTCTGTGTACTAAAACGTCGGTTCTTAACCTCGAGGTCAAGACCTCCGAGGGGGTCGCGAGTTGATTTCCAGGGCCGGCAGATGGTTGTGCATGGAGACACAACACAGAATAACATAATTTACCCTGGGAAGTGGTTTTTTACACAAACCCTGATCGCCAGAATAAATGTTAGCTAAGTACATTTCTGCAAAAACCACAGATAAGTGGTCAGGTTTAGGCACAAAACCACTTGGTTATGGTTATAAAAGCATCATGGTTTGGTTTTAAAATACTTCTGTTGGTCTGTAATGTCTCGAGGTTTCCTTCAAAACACCAAATATATTATAGCACATTTAAATTAAACCGCCCAGCAGCAAGTAATAGTTGATCCGCTCATTCTAGTCAATGTTAAATTATATATTTATATGGATTTTTTTTTTTGAAAGAGGGCTGCTAATCCCTTCAGTTTCTTGCAGAGACTAGTAGATTTTATGCAAAGGAGCATTTAAAAGGCTCTCAAGGCTCATTGTGAAACTTTATTGAGAAACTTCATGTTGTTTTTTTGCTTTATTTCATCAAAACAAAAAGAAGAATTGCGGTGTAGTAGCTCGTAGCTATCACAAAGAGAATCATTGTCGGTTTCAAGAGCCCCTCGAGCACAAGCCACATAAACACACTGTAGTTGAAAGTATTATGTTTAGCCACTGTCAAGGACAAATCCAACAGTGTCAGTGAATGCCTCGTCTATTCAGGAAAGTCAAAGAGAGTATAAAAGAAAGAGACTGAGAGCATTTAGAGAGCACAAAGGCCTCGACTGGAATGGAGAAGGAAAAAAAAACAGGGGGTGTGAATTCATAGAGAGAAGACATGCAAAAGAAATAAACACCATTTTAACGGGGTATTCCGCCCTTTGGCTTTTTACAAGACCCGCGCTCCGGAGGGGCATTTGTCCATCATCTGCAGATCTGTAACTGCCAATAAATCCCAGACAAGCCTTTCCTGCTGTCTGACACGCAGTCAGCGCAGAAAGAGAGATGTTTTACAGTAAAACCACAACCGTGTAAAAGATCCGACTGCCTCCCCCGGGGCGCACGCTGGAACAATGCTGTCTCTTTCCTCTGTGGACTTGGAAAATGGAGAGATCTTTACGGCGCGGCCGTCGTACACGCACATGTGGCGGGTAGCTTTCAGGGGTGATAACCTCTTGACGGCTCTCGCGGGGGCCGACTCGGGAGGCCAGATGTGACTACTTTCAGTCGACGTTAATCTGCTGTTCAAAAGGAGATGTTGCCGGTGTTTTTAATATCAATAAAACATGAAAGAACAAAGCGTGTTGATGGAAACCGCTGACGGACACGTGACATGAAAGGAGTTGATTGTTATTGTCATAATCAGCTTTGTTCGGTAGTCGGAGGCACCCAGAAGATGTATTTTTTGAACCCCACGGCTTGAAATCAAAGCGAACAGCAGGTTCAAAGCTCATCGTCTCACAACAAAATGAAAGACATCGACGATGATCCTCTCACATGTTGCAAGTTCAAAGCGACTAGAAACAGATACTGTGGGGTCAGCGAGGCGAGAGTTCAAGAAAGCTGACCTCGGCGTGTCTTTAATGTACTCCACGGGAAGCTCTGCACGCCCAGCTGGACCTGGCAGGCCCGGTTCACTTGGCCACAGGTCACTGATGGAGACAAGTTTTACAGAGACACTCGCGGCGTGTGACGGACAGAGAGGGGGAGGGAAAAGGTGGAAATTCGGTCAGAGAGAGAAGAAGATGAGAGCTTTAAAATTGAAGGAGATTCTTTATTCCTGCTCCGTGCTCCTCAAAGCAGCAGGGGATTAGGGATTTGCCAAACGGGCCAGAGGACAGGACAGTCAAAGTTAAAAAAAAGAAGACGAGTACAAAGAGGAAGACGGTGTGGCAACATTGTTTCATGTCGGATCAGAGATGGCCCCCTGAAGAAAGCCTCCCCGTCTGAAAGAAAAGAGGGAAGGAGACGGGAGGGAAGTCGAGGTCAGGGCGGGGGAGTGTGCGCTGACTAAGCCCTTTTTGAAAAGGTCGTGTTATGAACTCGCTGTTAACCTCAGCATCCTGTAGGGAGGAGGACCGGGGGCCTGGGAATCGTGTTGCACACCCAAAGAAACCGCTCTTATCCAGCCATAACTCAGCAGACGACAGCTAAGTGTCGTCGCTATCTGAGCGAACACTCCCCCCTCCACTTTATCACAACACAAGCTTTCTTCTCCCTCCCCTCGCTGATTGCATTACACTTTTTAATAGTCACACTCGCTCCTAATCTTTGTGTAAACACTGATTTCGTGATGCACGCAGCTGCAGCATCCCCACAAAGGAGCGTTGTTTCGATGCGGGGAATCTGGGCCGAGGTTGATTGGGTGAGATGGATTAGGCGGCAGGCCTCGTGTCAGACCCCCTCAGGTGACGAGACAGCGGCGGCTGTCAGGCTTATTACCAGTCGAAATGCTAATGAGCGTATCTGTGGACCTGGAGAGCTCAATAGCGACGATATTAATAACTCTGCGGCTCCATCCGGGCTGTCTATCCTCTGAGCCGTATTAGTATTGGCCCTTTATTGACACTGTCGCCGCATCACGACTAAATCAATAGCCCGTTTACCGCGCTGCACGGATTAGAAAACAAATAAGATATTCTCGGCGAGTTGAAATTGTGTGAGAGTATTCGGGAGGTAAGTGCGGGATGATGCTCAGAAAGTCCTTTTCATGTCGAGAGCCGGACACAGTTGCAATATGTGTCTGAAGCAGATGGTCGAGTAGACATCTGCTTCCATCAGACTGAAGAGTGCGTCTGATGCTCCCAGCATCAAAAACACCTCTTCAGTGCATTTATATTCTGCCTGACACAGGTCATATCTAGGGAAGGCATTCGCAGTATTTTGATTTCAGAGGCGAGCATCAGCTTCACTTTCGTTCCATTTGTCAGAGCTACAGGTGCGTCGTTGTGAAGCGAGCGCTGAGCCTGGAATATCATTTTTTATGAACTTTCTTTGTGCATTATATTAGATCATCTGATCTCCTCCTGTTTTCTGATCCACTGGTTAGCCTCATCGTTTGTCATACGTACCACACTGGTTTATACATCCCATACCAGACAAACAACATTTAAATAATATGTGTAGCAGATGGTCGACAATTGCATTGCTTACACAAGATTACAACCATGCTAACGTCTTTGTGAGAACATACTGAGTCAACGCAGTTCTTTGGGCTAAAAGCTAACAGCATGCTAACAAGCTCACAGTGACAATAGCCCCTTCTAGATAGAAAAGGTGGCACATGTGCAGCAAGGTAAAGGCTGCAATGTGCCTCCTTGTCTCTCTAAAAGGGAGGTGTAATATTCCTCCTTTTCCAAACAGCCTCCACTTTTCCTCCTCTGGTAGGCGTCAACATGTGACGTGACGTGAAGCAGGAAGTTGGGCGTGAAGAGAAGCAGGGCAGTTTCTGCTTTTCTCCCAAAATCCTCTTCCCGTTTAACATTGGGGCTTATGGGGCAGTTGCTGGAGTTTGTGTCGGTTAGACGCAGATAATTCAAAAACCGTACATCCTCCCGATAAAGTGGACACGTTGCCAGACAGAAGACAAGTGTGGCTACGTTCTTGGAAAATATCACTATTGTAGTGTGAAATCTGTGGCTAGGATCGTCATCTAAAGAAACATTTTCGGAGAGTTTTTTTCAGGCTCCCCCACTCTGCCAGTTGGTGCTGCGCGAACATTCCGCAATACACACACATTGAAAATCCTGAATTTTTCTGAATTTTTTCGAAATCACTCACGATCAATTAAGGGTCACCGTTCAAAAACTAAACATGGTAGAAAGAAAGTTCAAATACAACTCAAATAGATAAGACTTGTGCCTACATTTTAAAGTTTGAATGGTGTCTCTAGGTCAAAGTCTGCCAGAGCAGGAGATGTTTGAAAAACGTCAATGATTTTGCGACTTTTTTGACCCCGTCCCATTCATTCCTTATGGGACGATTTTTCACAGTTTTTCTTCAAAATAAGAGCTTTACATTGCACCCCATCGGAGTTTAGAACTGGGTTCTTAGCGGGGGCTTTTAATTTGAAAGTAGCGACCGCTATTAGCTCGCCGCTACAACAACAAGCGGACAACCAAGACAGCTACAGAGAGCGAGGAGACGCTAGCATCTCCCGGATCTCAGCGGCTTTCCAGCTGCTCATCTTCGTGGATGAAGTGACGAACTGGCTGCTGTGATCAGCTGTTTCCTGGTTTTAAAACTCCCGGCTGTGGGTGCGCAGCAGTGCACGTCATCCACACCTCCGCCCATCTCAGCATTTGCCACCACATTGCCGCCTCGGATTTACAGCAATGGAGGCGCAAATAAGTGTAACGTTACCCTCCGAGGGGCAAAACTGGTGGAACAAAACAGACCACCAATTAGCCGCCTTCTGTCTAAATCCGCGGAGCGAGCCACCAAAAGGACGGCAGATTGGTGGCTTACTGCCCAGAATAAAGACGGCTAATCTTGACATGTTGATGATTATTAACAGGTTTACCACAAAGTACAGCGAGCACATCAGGTCCAAACTAAAGTGAGCAATTAATCAAATGCATTGGGGATCCATCCTCCAAGTTCTTGCATAATCATAATCGTTGTTTAGATATAAATTATACCAACGTACCGACAGAGCTACGTTGCCATCCTCACAGCTAGAATCCCAGAAATGTTGGTAAAACGGTGAGAAGTGCTGTGAAGTAGCTCGATGGTGGTTCAGTTTATTGTTACGTGATTCAAACTGGTGAAAGTGGTCGCTAAGTAGTAATCAGCTCGGACACTTGATTGACAAAATGAACGGACTTAAAGCCGGAGCATCTATTTCCACCGCGCTGTTTCCACATGAAGAGATCCGCCCGAGCAAACATGCTTTCACTCTTCATGCATATCTTCATTTGAAGTGATCGTACGTACCCCCCCTCACATCCCTGAGTAATGAATGAGACACCTGAGCACCAGACACCCTCTCACATCTTTCCCCTTCCTTTCGCTGTGAGTCACCAGCTCGGTTACAATCCTCCCTACCTGTCATCGCGGCTTAAAATAAAGGGAGCCGAGAGCAAGTGATAAAAGAAACTCACACACTCCTCTTGACTTTTACATGCTCGCTGGAGCCCACGCACCATTACTGTATGGCACTCTGATTTATCTCATCTCTCATTCTGCCTCTGTAGCTTTTTCCCAAATTCACCGTGCCACACGCCCACACTCACATTTACACTCACCCATACGTACCGTACAGTATCTACACACTAATAACTCACTTCCGTCTTTGCTCGGGATACACTGAAATTGCTTTAACTCGTCCTGTATTTCAGAGTGAGGATGACCAGTTTGGCCGTATATTAAACACTGCAGAGTGCTTCTGCAATTCAGCATTTGGGGAAACACTTGAGATGCAGAAGATGACGACTAT
Organism: Lagodon rhomboides; assembly: GCA_039737535.1. Taxonomy (NCBI): domain Eukaryota; kingdom Metazoa; phylum Chordata; class Actinopteri; order Spariformes; family Sparidae; genus Lagodon; species Lagodon rhomboides. The sequence continues at coordinate 27,031,113 of CM077798.1, read as the reverse complement.
AACTGATGCAATTAAGCATTCGAAGAGAAAACCCTGATGGCATCGCTGCTCTTATTTTAAACATGGACCTTGTTCTGTAAATGCAGTTGCAGTTTAAACATGTAAATACCACCCAAGTCTTTTTTACATGAACATCATGACGGCATTCTCACTCGATATGACCTAGTAACATTTAACTACCAGTTTTACAACATTGCACAAGTCTGGCTTGAATGCTCTGAGATTTAAATAGAGAACCACAAGGTTAAACACACACAGAGCACAGACGGATACGATAGATGTTGCATTTGGACTTCACAGAGAGGTTTTCTGACCTGTCTTACCAAAGTAATACCAAAAACCATGCATCTCACAGGTGAGCTGACAGGTTATTTTACATTTTATTGCTACCAATGTGTTGAATTGGATATATAACTCTTATTTTAAAATAATATCACCTTTGAAATTGATACGGTGAACATGTCCTCTTTTAACAGCATGAATAAGTTAATGAAACACAAAGAAATGCATCATCTTTCCAAAATACGACAAGAGCTTCAGTGTGAAATACAACAAAATCTCAACTTTACCGTCACTGTGACGCCCATTTTTGGTTTGCGTTTGTTAGCATTTTGATTCACAGCACTTACGTCCACAGTACTTCGAGTTACTAACATTTATTGTGAGGAGATGCTAGCTAGCTCGTTAGCTCATTTGCAGGTTTTAGGCGCTGGAAACTATCTGGTTAGGTTTAGGAAAATCTTTTGTTTTAAAGGTCCACTGTGTCGTGTTTTAAGTAATTTATTACCTCAAATCAGCGTCTTCATTCATAAATAAGTCCTCATTGGTGTAAAATGATCTCTGCCAACAATCTCACTTCTCCTCCTGAGGGAAGAATCACTTCTCTGTATTTCCATAGGACGGGCGAGCTCTACGGAGGCTTCCATGTCCTTCCGCTCTATAAAAAACGATGAACTGGTGAGAGGGACAAAAAGCTCTACGTGGTACAGATAAGGCTAAAGGCGTTTTCACTCAGAGCCAGCGTGACTGTGGAACGGAGAAGGAGCTTAGCCAGACGCGCTCGTCAGCTGCAGTTTGAAGTCTGTTTGAAATAACGTACCTCATCACCCGAAACTAAACTTGATGAAGTGCTGTTTGAAGACACGTTGTTGTCACAGCTTCTTGAATCTTGACACATCCCGCCTGCCGTAGTTCCAACAGGCTGCAGCGCACGTTTGAAAACGCGAGGCGCTAGAGAGCAGTATTCGATTGAATGCAAAATAAAATCTAACCTACCACTAGATGGGAGAAATAATTCCACAGTGTGTCTTTAACTTTGTTATTTCTGTAAATTCAGTTACGAACTTACCAACATTATGTTCCTTTATTCTTCTTCAGCTGACTTCCTCCTTTGCTACCATGATGATTTCCATTAGAGGTCGCTGCACAACAACAAATGTCAACATATGTTCCAACGAGCTGCTTTCAAAGTCGACACTCCTGAGGAGGACGGGGTGTTTTTCCGGATGTTTTGGTTATTTATCTCAAAATAAAACCTCTTTACTTCAGTTCTTTAGAAAAAAGCCCTGCATGGTTTCGAGGTCCAGACACTGAAAGCTCACTCCAGATCCACAGACGACATCAAACGGCTGCATCAGGCTGTGCGACTCCTCAGATCAAGTAAAACTGGTCTGCGTGAGCATAATAGGTGGAATCCTAAATATACATGTGAAGTAGGATATGTTCTGCGCAGCATGTATAATGTATCAGCTCTCCTTATTCCTTAATGGTTTTTCCTTTTGAAGCTTCTGATTTGCTTCATTACCGACGGTGACTCAGGATCGGATAAAAGGCATTCTTCCCTCGTCTTTGTTGTGTTTGAAGGTGTCCTGCTGATGAGGAACACTCAGTTACTTTCCGCTGCATTTCTCTCCCTTCCCCGCCCTCGTTTCAGGGGAAAGGACATAAATTTCCTCTCTTGATCTCTGAGTAGTTTCAGAGGTAGGAAGAAAAAAAAAGAAAAAAAGAAAGTGCTCTGTAAATTCTGTTCCTCTTATTTACATTAGCGTGTCAGAGGTCCTTGTGCTAATTCAGCTGGTTCCAGTGTATCTGGGCGGGGAGAACATTACTTCAGTTTGGGTTAAGCATCCATTACCGACGGCAGCTGGCCTTGAGGTTTTGAAATTGTTTACACACTCGCCCGAGCTTATCGCAAGCCTCCGCGGGCGTCCGAGGCCACACTCGCTTTCATCTGCGAGTTCCTGGCAACCAGAGACTTTTTCTACCACTAATTACATAGTGAACATTTGAACTAATATACCAATAATCAGAGCGCCGTCGTATGCAACACATTTCCTTGACGGTTCTCTGAATGTGTCTTATCATAACTCCAAAACATGTCAAAGAGCTTCGAGTGTGAAACACAACAAAATATGATTTTCATCCAAAATCTCAACCTCATCGTCCATGTTTTAGTTTGTGTTTCTTATTTGTATTTTGCCGTTCTTAGTATTTTGTTCTTTAGCACTCATGTCCACAACACTTTAAGTTACTTAACATTTATTGTGAGCAAATGATAGCTAGCTTGTTAGCTCATTTGTTAGCGACTGAATTCAGCATAGCAGTTCAGAAGAACAGCCGTTTGAAGCACCGACTATCTACATACATTCATGTTTTAGTGACACTAGCAACGTCGCTCTTTGTGTCACAGTGTCCTCCACTGAAATATCTCACCAGCTCTCTCATCGATCATTTTGGATTTGCGTACAGACGTAGTCCCTGGAGATTTATCCAAGTGACTTCGACGATCCCTAACCTTCACCATAGCGCCGACCATTGCTCATGTCCGTGTGAAAACAAAAGTCAACGATCAGTTATTATAGCGTACTAACATATTTAAGTTACGCCACATAACATAGGTGCATTCGTTATTTTAACCAAAAGCACGTTTTTCTGAACTTAACATTAGCCCCTTCTAGATAGAAAAGGTGGCACATGTGCAGCAAGGTAAAGGCTGCAATGTGCCGCCTTGTCTGTCTAAAAGGGAGGTGTAATATTCCTCCTTTTCCAAACAGCCTCCACTTTTCCTCCTCTGGTAGGCGTCAACATGTGACGTGACGTGAAGCAGGAAGTTGGGCGTGAAGAGAAGCAGGTCGAATTTTTCTTCAAAATAAGAGCTTTACATTGCACCCCATCGGAGTTTAGAACTGGGTTCTTAGCAGGGGGCTTTTAATTTGAAAGTAGCGACCGCTATTAGCTCGCCGCTACAACAACAAGCGGACAACCAAGACAGCTACAGAGAGCGAGGAGACGCTAGCATCTCCCGGATCTCAGCGGCTTTCCAGCTGCTCATCTTGGTGGATGAAGTGACGAACTGACTGCTGTGATCAGCTGTTTCCTGGTTTTAAAACTCCCGGCTGTGGGTGCGCAGCAGTGCACGTCATCCACACCTCCGCCCATCTCAGCATTTGCCACCACATTGCTGCAAAACTGGAGGACCAAAACAGACCACCAATTTGCCGCCTTCTGTCTAAATCCGCGGAGCGAGCCGCCAAAAGGACGGCAGATTGGTGGCTTACTGCCCAGAATAAAAACGGCTAATGTGATACCGAACACGTCTATGTATTGTGTTGCACAGAATGGTGCAACACTCCCCCGATTTTCTGGCTAGCTGTACGGATTACTTTGCTAACAAACTACGGTAGCTACAGTCATGAATGTATAAACAGAATACAGCTAGTGGTTATTCTGGTGATAGCACCTTTTAATGATACGCTGCATCTGTAAAATAAGTTCAGATTCACAATCAACTATAGCTAATGTTACAGAAGTAAAAAAAAAAACCTTGAAAGCACCAGTTCTGTCCTTCCACTTATGTTTCTGAGCTAGAAATCCCCTAAAAGCAGGTTCTAATGGATCCTTGGACATGGAACGGGTTTTACCAGAACATTGTACCACAAGTACATCAATAGTCCAACTCGATAAGGTCGTGCACAGACTTCAAAACCTCTGTCGAACACCAGTGATGCTCTGACGGACAGACACATGCAAGCTAACTCTATTTAAACAGTCTAAAAATCAGAAATAGCCATCCAGGGCTGACTTTGCTGCACATATTGGAAATGTGAACCATCAGAGTGCCTCCTCCGAACAGCTCTGACTTCTTTTTTTCTGAACCTTGGAATAAATTTCTCAATCTCAAGGAGCGTGAGAACGAGAGGGGAACCATTTTTTAGCGGATCTCAGTATGAGGCATTTGAAGTTGAGATCTTGAAATGACTCAGTAATGGAGGCTGTGACTTCACTTTTCCTCCCCCCTTTAAGTATGTGAAAGCCCACTCGAGATACCCATTCGGCAACTCTACCTTTTTAAAAAAATGTTAAAATACTTTTTCACGGAGTCCTCGAAATGGAAACCTGATTGATGGTACATGAAACCAAAAGTGGCTCATCACTTTCAAATGTGCATTAAAAAACACCGTGACGGCTGAACTCCGGTTGGCATCACAAACAATCGGCGCTGATTCTGTCAGAATATTCCGGCTCTCCGGAGGGGAAGGAGACGCCGCATATCAAGTGACACATTAACTCGCATGGTTGTAAAAAAATTATGTGGTGCCAATAAATGGAACTGACATATTTTCTCCTCAATAACCGTGAAGGAAGAAAAAAAAATCTCCACTTTGGATTGTTGCTCAGGAATCATGTTTTAATTGATGTGATTACCAGCCACTGAGAAATGTCACAGAAACTTTTAATTAAGTCTAGCCTGTAATTAAAAAAAAAAAAAAAGAGACACTCCGTTGGCAGCTGTGAGCCCGTCTGCCTCTGTGCCAGGGACATCAGGTCACTCGCAACCCACTTGATTATCGCTCAAATTGAAGCCCACGTTCCTCCGCTTGTCGTCTCACATTAATCAACATGTACTTTTATTGAGAACAAAAGATAAAAGATTCGGTGACGTGGAAATTAATAGTCTTCACATTCGCACGGTTGTTTTTTTTTTTTGAATCGGTCTCTGATTAAATAAATGAATGTTATTCGTGCGCGGGTCAAACGTACACAGAGACTTATACGCCGTGGTTGCGATGTCCTTTATTATAATCAGACGAGGGTAGAAATGTCGCACATGGTCACAGTTTCAGACGCACAATAGCTGTTTGCCGTCCCCTGATTACAGCGGCCTGATGCCACCCTCGGTTTATGAGGCTGTTTGGTGGAAAACAGGCCGAAATCTGTTCTCATGGAGTCGAGAAAATGGCAAAGTTCTCTTGCAATTGTTCTGACTTTCTCCAGAAAGACTCTGGCCTACTTGGGGAAGGGAAGATTAGTCGAAGACTGAACATCCCACATGGACTTAGAGTGGTTTTCTTCCACATCGCAGTGCCCGCAACTGGGTAATTGTCTTTGCATCCAGGCTCTTAAGGGAAACGGGAGCAAACCCCCTCTCCAGCCCGCCGCTCCATTTGTCCCAACTTTCAATCGGATGAAGGAATAATGTTCTGAGCAGCCTCAATCTTTGGGCTTAAGAGGAGGGTGATTGAAACCCTGGTGGCTTAGCAGATGAGACGGACGGCTGACTGCCTGCATGTTGTTTTCTCAATCCAGCGACATGTAATCTAAAAGCCCCTCAATTACATGTGCAGCGCCGAAACACTCTCACTACTATTAATACTAATGTGCACACTAATGATCAGAATTAAAACTGAGGAGTGATTAAATATGTTGCTTGGTAAATACCAGCTGCTTACCAAGACATATGTTGACCTGTAAAATGAAGAGTTTTATTAAACTAGGTAACTTTTCATTTGATGGTGTTGTTTGCTCACCCTCCAATTGAAAGTCTGCAGCCATTAGCTCTTTGACGCTGAGCTAACGTCGACATACCAATGCTGCTAATGTTCATAATGACGATGCTCACTAGCCGTTTTTATTCTGGGCAGTAAGCCACCAATCTGCCGTCCTTTTGGTGGCTCGCTCCGCGGATTTAGACAGAAGGCGGCAAATTGGTGGTCTGTTTTGTTCCGCCAGTTTTGCCCCTTGGAGGGTAACGTTACACTTATTTGCGCCTCCATTGCTGTAAATCCGAGACGGCAATGTGGCGGCAAATGCTGAGATGGGCGGAGGTGTGGATGACGTGCACTGCTGCGCACCCACAGCCGGGAGTTTTAAAACCAGGAAACAGCTGATCACAGCAGTCAGTTCGTCACTTCATCCACGAAGATGAGCAGCTGGAAAGCGGCTGAGATCCGGGAGATGCTAGCGTCTCCTCGCTCTCTGTAGCTGTCTTGGTTGTCCGCTTGTTGTTGTAGCGGCCAGCTAATAGCGGTCGCTACTTTCAAATTAAAAGCCCCCCGCTAAGAACCCAGTTCTAAACTCCGATGGGGTGCAATGTAAAGCTCTTATTTTGAAGAAAAACGGTGAAAAATCGTCCCATAACGGAATGAATGGGACGGGGTCAGAAAAGTCGCAAAATCATCGACGTTTTTCAAACATCTCCTGCTCTGGCAGACTTTGACCTAGAGACACCATTCAAACTTTAAAATGTAGGCACAAGTCTTATCTATTTGAGTTGTATTTGAACTTTCTTTCTACGATGTTTAGTTTTTGAACGGTGACCCTTAATTGATCGTGAGTGATTTCGAAAAAATTCAGGATTTTCAATGTGTGTGTATTGCGGAATGTTCACGCAGCACCAACTGGCAGAGTGGGGGAGCCTGAAAAAAACTCTCCGAAAATGTTTCTTTAGATGACGATCCTAGCCACAGATTTCACACTACAATAGTGATATTTTCCAAGAACGTAGCCACACTTGTCTTCTGTCTGGCAACGTGTCCACTTTATCGGGAGGATGTACGGTTTTTGAATTATCTGCGTCTAACCGACACAAACTCCAGCAACTGCCCCATAAGCCCCAATGTTAAACGGGAAGAGGATTTTGGGAGAAAAGCAGAAACTGCCCTGCTTCTCTTCACGCCCAACTTCCTGCTTCACGTCACGTCACATGTTGACGCCTACCAGAGGAGGAAAAGTGGAGGCTGTTTGGAAAAGGAGGAATATTACACCTCCCTTTTAGACAGACAAGGAGGCACATTGCAGCCTTTACCTTGCTGCACATGTGCCACCTTTTCTATCTAAAAGAGGCTACAGATATGTGCAGGCAGCTGACATATTTTCGTATGTTTGCCTGCTAATATTAACTCATTTTAAGTGGTATGCTAGCGTTGCCTAAAGAACACGATGACCTCAGGATTCAGGAGTTTGATTCTTTGGCTAAGAACCTCAAAACGCTGCTACATAAGTGCCTTTTACATGCGAGTGGCGTGAGCAGAATGACCCTTCACTCTCCGCCTAACAGGTAAAATGGACACAAATGATTATAGACAGTTTGGAGGACAGCTTCCATTTCCTGGATCTGATGGAGAGCAGAGCAGGATCTGACCCGGTCTCGACACCTCTGCTGATGCTACAAACGTCGACTTCCCATCAAACACCATCCCCATCCACCATCCCAAAGGCAATCTCCACCCCTCCGACAACCACAGCTGCCACCGAATCTCCGCTTTTTTTTCTCCCCTTAAAGCTCGGCCGCATATATACGCTGTGAGGCTTCGTCTGCTCATTCCTGCCTGTTTTCGTTTAGCTCTGTGTAGCTGCCACGAAACAACCCGATCAGCACTCTGTGCAATTACAGAATAGACTGAGGAAGCAGCGGCTTGATTTAGCAGACTGTGGGGACTGCCATTTTCTATTATCTTTGGGTCTGTGATGATTTATGCTGCACGTGTGCTCGTCTTTCTCCCTCGCACACACTTTCTCCTCTTTCCTTCCTGTCTGTCTGTACCTCTCGCTCTTCTCTTCTTCTCTCTCCACATGCTAATATCTCATCTTTTCCTCTCCTGAGCGGGGCCCCTGACCCCCCGAGCCCACAATACCAGATGTCTACACAAACTAAAACGAGAGGAAGTCCCGGCTACAAGATACGAAGATGAAAGCTAAGACGGCGCTCGATGGCCTTCGTGCTGCGCCGCCGAAACAAACAATAGGACGGCGGAGCCCGAGATATAAGAGCGTGTGCCTCTTTTTCTCAGAGGATTCTCACACAAAGCAAATAACTTGTTCCGTATACGGTTACATACGGCACAGAAGGGACCCCAGTGTGTTCGCTGCTCAGCATCACACGGGCTGCAACAATGCCAAGCTGTTCGCCATCGCCGCGGGGAAAAGAGCGTGCACACCGCACTGTATAATAAATCACATTTACTCTTCTGTAATTAAAGTATCTGAGTACATACAGCTAAAAACAACAGAATGCCCAGGGACGGGCGTATTATGTTAATATTCACCACCGCATACGCTACGTAGCGCAAAATGAAACGGCAAATAAGCTATATGAGCCTACAATCAAAGCAGCCGAAATAGACGGTGCGTGCCGCCTCCTGGTTTTGAGGAGGAGAGCTGCAGAAAGACACGGAGCTGAATTTAGCCAAAAGCGTTGACATACTAAAACCCCTCCAGTAGCCACAGGACCTTCCTTCCTGCTTCTTCTTCCCCCCAAAAACCCGACCCAGCAGGCCGTGCTGTTCCAGTAATTGAGTGAGTAATGGACTTATTCCACTGAGTGGTTCTCTGGGTGTGTGCTCAATACGGGGATGTAAATCCTGTGGCAAATGGCAGATTAGAGGAGAGAGAGAGCAGAAAAAAAAAAAAAAACTTAAGGGAAATAAATAAAAGCAAAAAAAAAAAGAACAAAAGAAAATCCATACTCCAATTATTCCCACGCAGTAAATTCAGCCGAGGTCTCTGCTTAAAGCTAAAGGACTTCACTGTCCTGTGATGCGGCGGGCGAGAGAAGACACTGCGAGGGTTCACACTTCTTTCTCTGCCTTCACATTTCTTTCTATCTCCCCGTACCCACCACCTCTTGTTTTGTCCCCGCGCCCAGACATCGTATCCGTCCATACACCCGGGCTCCACGCTGGACTCCTGCCACGCATTCCACCGGTGGGACACACTGATCGGACTAATCCCTTTTCTCCAAACGCACCATGCGGCCCAGATCCTCGAACAATTAGCTCCTACAATAAACCCATTATCCATAAATCCATCAGAGGTCCCAGCTCCATCCCCACCAAGTCTCGCCTTCAGCCCGTCTTGTGGCTGTTCCGTCCCCGTTACGTAACGGCACACGGAGGCTTGCATCTGGATTACCACACAGAGCTAATGACTGCTCTCGAGTTGTCTCCTCATCCCTCTATCTGTCCACGATCTCTATAATCTCCGTATGAACCAATTAGTCCATTTATCTAATTTCCCCCTCCGTTTCTTCTCGTTTTGTCCGCCCGGCGACCACCCAGCCCTCGCCGTACTCTTCAATCCCTCTCCTCAAAACACACGCCGTTCTGTCCGGATCCCCCTCACAATTAATTTGCCCACGGCCGGAGAGCCTACAGTGAAAATAAGCAGCCTCGAGTCAAAACAAACGCTTCTGAAAAACCGTCAGCGGGCCGCCAAGTGAAATACGTCGGGCCGCCTTGTCGTGCTGATGCTACAATGGAGATGGTAGCCGTGATCTCATCTGCTAAATATTGTTTTTGCCTGGTAGGCTACACGGGCTCTTTTCCCCCTTGTTCTGCACACACAAACGGGGTGTATTCTTTGCGCCACAGCTATAAATTAATGTTTTTGTGGGAGCCTGTTGCTAGGGGCTGGAAAGGTGGAGGGAAGGAAGGAGGGGGGGGGGCTGTGGCCGGGGGCCAATTAAAATACAGATGTCTGACTGTCGGTGTAATTCCATTCAGCCATGATTTACATTTAGAACAGTCACCCAAGGCCTGCCACTCCGCGCTCGCGCAGGAAATCGAAGCTGACTCCAACCTAATGAGAAAAGTGAACCTCCCGAACTTTTACGAGACTCTCGTCTGAAAGGAGCCTCGCAACTTTGGCCATAATATGAAAGCCCTTTCAGCTAATCACCCATTGACAGGGGAGACCGGTGCATTAGGAGCTCAGCAACCAATTTCACTTTGTGCTGCTGGCGTGAAAAATGCATGGCGGGGAAAGTTGCCCTTTGTTAATACTCGGGCCTGGCAGCCTCTCCGAAGGATAATCCCTGTCAAATAGTTTACCTCATTTGGAGCAACGTGCTCAAGAATGTACTTACCTAAGGATAAAGGGTTTTATTGAGCTGAAAAGATGAAAATATCCCCTTTGTTGTTTTTATTTTTATTAAAAACTGCGGCATTAACATGTGATCCCCCACGGCTGGAACCGTAGCATAGCTTAGCAACCTCAGTCTCTGCCTGCCGACTCTTGTCCAGAAATGTGATGTCGGGAGCAAAATGTCTTTCTTTACGTAACGACACTCGGGGTTACAGGGCGACAAGAGACATTGGCTACTGCTTTGGTGTCAACCAGTTTTAGCTAGCTAGTGCTGACTCTTACCACGGATCAGCACGAGTTAAAGGGCCTCTCTCCAGTCGGAGTCCAATGAAAATGAGCCAGAAGATCATGGAGATCCGGAGCATTACCAGTTTGAACCTATGGCGGCGCTGGAGGTCTGAATCCATGGAGGTCCAAGAGGGAACAGGCTGATGTTTGCTAGCGTCGGTTCTCCTGATCTCACTTGCTTTAGTACGGAAGCGTATTGCATTCACTTGATAAATTTATTTTTTGGTTTGTTTTTCGGAGTAATTATTTGTGTTTTTCTGAGTAATTTATTTTTTTGTCTGTTTTTCGTAATAATTATTTGTGTTTTTCTGAGTAATTTATTTCTTGTCTGTTTTTTTGAATAATTATTTCTGTTTTTCTGAGTAATTTATTATTTTGTCTGTTTTTCGTAATAATTATTTGTGTTTTTCTGACTAATTTATTTTGTCTGTTTTTTGGAATAATTATTTCTGTTTTTCTGAGTAATTTTTTTCCTGATTTTCTGAATAATTTTTTTTTTCTGTTTTTCGGACTAATTTTTTTCCTGAGTTTACAGAGCATTTGAAGATCCATTCATTCATTGAGAGCTCGACTTCATGGTTACAAACATGACCGACCTGTTCAGTTTAAGTTTTACTTTGATCTGGGTTTAAGACACTGGGAGATAGTCCTGTCTTTAACTCATATAGATGGTATTATCATTAGTTTGTCAGGTTACGTATGCGCGGGCAGGAGTCACCATAGGTCCACGACATGGTCCACGGGAGAACGGGAGTCTGTTACAGGTTGGATGTTCTCGCGGGAGTTCGAAGTATCTCGATATTTCAGAAAAAAAATTACTCCGAAAAACAGAAAAAAAATTACTCAGAAAAACAGAAATAAATTATTCCGAAAAACAGACAAAAAATAAATTACTCAGTAAAACAAACCAAAAAATAAATTTATCAAGTGAATGCTATACGCTTCCGTACTTTAGAGCCATTTTCCCTACCAAGAACATTTTGGTATTAGCTTCCCTGAAACGAGCGGGTCAGCAGGCGTTCAACGTGCCGTCCTTGCTACCGTAACTGCTCGTTATTGTATTTGAAATACGCTGCTGATGCTCACGTGCAGAGAGTTCAGGGAGAAGTTTGATACCGTACTTAAGCCGGCTGCTGGTTAGCTTAGCATAAAGCATGGGAAAGGTTTAATCTGCCTCGTTCCCTTTTGAATGAAACCACTACATGAATTTACATATTTCTGTGCCGGAGACTTCCTGGAGGCGCTGCTGGTTGCCTGGCAACTGTAACCGGTCAGCAAATAGTCCTGCACCGCTGTTAAATGTCAAATTGACCATTTTTACCCTTTAAGCGTTCCCACAGATTAAACAGACGAGATATAATATTTAAACTGTTGCATTTTAGACGTGCTCGTAGATGAAAATTGTGACCTTCTGACAGAGTCGTGCTAACTGTTTCCTCAGTTCCAAGCTACCTGGCTGCAGGTGGTAGCCTCATACTCACCTGACTGGACATGACTGTGGATTTAATCTATCAGCAAGAAATCTTTGGGCCCTGAAGTTCCTCTTTAAAGTCCCACGTCAGTATATTTTGAGATTTTTATGATAGTTAATATTCTTTTCCTCTCCTGACGACGTTGATGAGCCGCACTGTTAAATATTTTTCCGACAAATAACTCAAAAAGTTGTCTGGCCCCATCTTTAACACAGCTGCTTCCTCCTTATATCACATCCCTTCAAACTTTGAAATCACATCATCGTGGTTCTTGCTCGGAGTCAGAACAGAACTGGGTGTGATGTAAAGTAATTTTCAAACACTGCACCTTTTATACACGGAATAATCTGCAGAGAGCCTTGAAATTAAACTCTTTACTGACACTAAGGCGGCTCAAAGCTTTCGTCACTGATCCTTTCTATTTGATTGTAAATGCATTTTCAGCTGCTGTACATTTTTATCTGATTCTCACTCTTGTCTTTATTGATTTTTTACCCTGTTTGTACTTCTGAGCAAACCTGTATTCTTAATTTTGTCTTGTTTAAATGTTTTTTTTGAGGTTAAATAAATAAATATAATGTTTGAATGACAGCTAGCCCTGCTTATATTCCTGCTAATATTCATGCTGTTGCTCATCCCATTGATCTGACAATTAAAAAAAGCTGCTCAGTGGCGCATGAAGCCAAAAAAAGCTGGACTTCCTGTTTAGCACCTGGCTAAAATTCAATTAGGGGAACATTTATTTTATCTTGAGGCTCTTCTAGCCTTCGTTTTATAGCCACAGTTTGGGCTCCAGCGCCAAACGATGTTGTAATTACCAAGTTTGGCCACTATGAAAGTTGGCTTATCCATGCTAACATCGATGCTATCACTAACCCATGCTAGTTATATTGATCTTGCTAGTCTGGGTGCGATGGTAATGGGTTACGTACGACTACTTACCGCACCCTCAGTCTCCGTTTGAAGGGGAGCGTTGGCCGTTGGACAGGAAGCGACGCTGGCCGGCGTGCGGCTCTAATGTCGAGTGATGGTTTGACTTTCATAGTCACTTAGTCGCCACATTGATCTGGTCGGAACAGGCCACATAAAGCACTGCGAGAACAGACTGTGCCGCGCCCGTCAATAACAGTAATCCTCTATATGGAAGGAAACAGGATCCGTTCCGTCGGCGGCAATAACTCACAACTTTCGTTACCGTCCGCTGTTTTTTTATATCACCACTTTGCTGTAATATCCCTGTCTGACAAATACCTTGACAGTCTTTTTCCGGCCAACGCCGTCTTATCGTTTTACACCCGAGCTCCTGTGCAAATCAGCTCCGGCTTTTGATTCCCCATTTTATAAGGAAAGGTCAGTACGGCGATGATTTATAATACGTTCTCCTGTAAATTCAACAAGGTAATCCATCAAGGCAAAATAAAAAAAAAAAAAGAAAACAGCGCTCCATAATAAACATTTGCCTCCTCAACAGCCTGTGAGTGAAAACACAGGAGGGGTGTTTCTTTATACACAAGTAAGATTGAGAAATATATTCGAACATCTAGGCAGAAATTGGCCCAGAGGAGAGCCAGCAGAGCTCCTGATATCATCTGTGAAGATAAATAACAAAAGGTCGGCTCGTTACGAGGAGATGGATTGCTTTGTTTTTGACATCTGTTTATTAATTTTGCAGCTTCCTCATATCTCCTTTTAAAAAAGCCCCAAAATTCAATGCCTGACCGGTGCCATCTGTGCGGGCGTTGCCAGCCATTCTTCTGCTCCTCCAGCTGTAATAAACAGGAAAACCTTCCTCGGGACAATGCCGCCAGGATGCAGACGCTCCCGTCCACTCGTCCCCGAGGAGTTCATCTGCAGAGGCACCGAGGCACGAGCACTTTCTACGGTCGAGATGTGCAAGCCGTTGCTCAAAAATAGAGGCACAATGCTTTCAAACAATACCTCCTGACCTAACCTCCCGGTGTAAATCATCTCGGGCCTCGACTCGGCGTTGGAGAACAAAGACGGAAGACCTTAAGTGGCGTTCTCGTCTTCACGAGGCGGGAGGGAAGCCGAGTCCTTGCACACAACATAAAAAAACGGTCAAACATGCGGAGCTTTTTTTCCTTCCAAGGCCACGAAGAAAATTACCTCTCAGAGATTTTTTCCCTGTGTTGCACATTCCTGCATGTGGGCGGCTTGTGGGATTAATGCAAACGGGTGACTTGTCTTATTGATCAAGGAGGGGAGAGCGGCTCCGTTGCGGGGAAAGCCAATCTCAGAACATAATATGACCCTTGGATGGAAGAAGCGGGGCCTTCTCTGGCACCGTATCCCACATCTGAGCCCCGGAGCGTGGGCCCGTTTCCCTCTTTTTCTTTCTGGCTTCTCCCCGTGCCATGCCGCCCAGCGTGGGACGGCCCAGACAGACACCGACAGCGGTGAGAAAGGGCGGGAGGGCTGTACTTCTGAGGCGAGCCTCGTCTCTAATAAAAAGGGTGATCAAACATGTTCTCCGCCTGTGAAAGAAAATATTATTGTAGGGAACGGCAGAACAGGGTGATGTAGGAGGTGGAGAGCGAGCGACGCTGCCAATTTTGTCCTTCGATGCGATCGCTCTGATTTGGTTTCAGGGATCGTTGCAGGAAAGTGAAAACAAATGTGCGCCGTTTGATGCGCCACCCCTCGCGGATCTCTCTTTTTAGCCCTTTTTTCAGCTCCCCCTCTTTCTTTTTCTCTCGAAAAAGTGGAAACCTACATTCCTCGTCCCACCAGAAGCAACAAGGCCGCTCCAAAACACACAGCGCTCCCCACACAAACAAGTACACAAAGACTTTCTCTCATCTCAGTCAAAGTCAGGCTGACTGGGCAAACAAACACGGTAACCACGGCAACAGAGACCTTCTCCCCCTCCTCCCCCTCCTCCTCCCCGTTCTCCTCCTCTGGATTTTCGAGCAGGAAGTGCGTGAGCGGTGAAATTACACTCATTTTATTGCCGACGTTCCAGAGCCGTCACGCCGTGTTACGAGCCCTGGCAGGTAGATTGGATTTCATTTAAAAGTGATTGACAAACGGAGCGCGGATTCTTCTTCCCTCTGTCTGTGCATCCGTGTCACACACACACACACACACACACACACACACACACACACACAGCTGACTCAGCAGGACGGCGGCGATGACGCGCTCTCCGAGGCGGGGGCACATGTGCGCCGGGAGCCGGCTGGGTTAGCAGCGCAGCGGGATGACATCATCCCCAGGGCGCTAATGATCGGGTGACCTCCTCCCGCTCGGCTTCGCCCGCCTGCAGAGCAGATGCACAGCAGACGGTCGGCCTCCTCACGCAGCCTTCCTTCCTCCGTGTGACTACTGTACTTACCTCGCAGACGGCGCTGACTCGAGGCCCGTCTCGGGAAAAACCCCGACGCGGCCGAGCCAAGCAGCTCCACTCCTCGTAAGAGTGTATTATCTCTGCAATCTGAATCCAATTAACGGCAAACCCACACAAAGTTCAAGCGCCAGGAGGGGAGGAAGGAGTGTGTGTGTGTGTGTGTGTGTGTGAGATGAAACAGCAGGAGAGAAACGAATCACGCCATCTTTCCTTTCGCTTTATTGTGAATTTTCGTGCCCCCTTTGTGACATTCAACAATGGCTTTGTTCTCCGCTGAAGGCGGCGGCGGCGGCGAGGCTCACCTTTATCTGCTCAATTCCCCGACGATCCCAAAAATGGCGAGAAAGAGAGAAAGAGAATCCCCCCCCCCACCTTTCTTTTATTTAATCTCACTTTTCAGTCGGCGGGGTCAGCGGGGTTGGCGGGGAATCACTCCTCGCTCTGGAAATGAAAACAAAGACATGTTTGCAAGCGAGTGTTGTTGTTTTTTTTCTCCTCCTCTCTCTCTGTTCCTTTATCCTCCGTCGATACGAGGACACGGCCATGACACACTGAAGACGTCGAGTAGACAGCCGGGGCTCGACTGGATATGGTAATGCAAACCAAATGAGTCTCATACGGCCCTCGAGACGGATCCCTTCCTATGAAAAGGGTGTTGAAACACACGGTAATTGCTCTCAGTGTCGTTTGGCGGCGGCACACCTCCTGACTTCAGGAGCTTTTTATAGACGGGGTAATTCTCCGTTATTCTGCCAGTTCGTTACGTTTCGGAGCGAGCGAGAGGGGGAGAGGACGGGGGAAAACCCGCGCACTTAAAAACTTGCTAAAGTGATAAAAACCAAATGGGAAACAGGAGGGAAACTTCCAGTGGAAATAATTCATGCGCTCGTTTGGTCGCCGCACAGGAGAAGCTTTGTGACTCGGGAGCAGAGGGACTCGTTCTTTTCCGTTCTGTTGATAGGAATCTAATAAATCATGTTTTTTAGGTGGCGACGCCGCACGGCAATTATACTGCAAGGTGCTAAGGTAACAAACAGCCAGATAAATACAGCGAACATGGCTGCCTCCTGTCTTCCAGCTCTGAATTATTAAAGGACTGCGGGGGAAACAGCAGCTGGCGAGTCCAGCGAGCGAAAAAGAAAAAAAAAGCATTGGGTGAGTTTTTGCGAGGCGGCTTTTGAACTTCCTTATCTCCGACACACATCTGAGAAATTCCAGCGCTGATGGTCTCTAGACGGAGCGAGTGTCAGCCTCCTTTTCATGGCAAACTGATTTGTGGTGAGATTTTGACACAAAATGGCTGCCATGAATCACCCGGGGGCAGACCGACAGGTTGCTGACGGATGGAGTGCCTCGCCTCTCCGCCTCTCGCATTCTCCGATGAAGACCACCTCTATGTTTCCAATCATAATGCAATCAGCGCCGGGATAACGTCTGTGGTTCGCACTCCGCGTCTCGTCGAAGAGAAGTCTCGCCACACGTCATAACTTACCGCCGCGGGCCTGTGAAATGTCACCGTGGAGGAGGTGGGGTCGCCGTCCTCGGGCGGATCATGTGATTTCAAATGGCCTAGTTTGGGATCTGTCTACATGTTATCACTTCTCCGTCTCCTCTGTTTTCTCAACACCACTCGAGTGTCCGGTTACGCAGAAATGGCATTGAAGTATTTATTTTTTCTTTCCTCTTCTTCTCAAAGAATGACATCAGGAGCGGAGGAGAAATGCCTGGCAGCTTCCTCGGAG
This sequence comes from Lagodon rhomboides, assembly GCA_039737535.1. Lineage (NCBI taxonomy): Eukaryota > Metazoa > Chordata > Actinopteri > Spariformes > Sparidae > Lagodon > Lagodon rhomboides. Next base: position 27,014,104 of record CM077798.1, on the reverse strand, counting down.
GCTTGCGGTCATGGCTGAGTGAAGAGCAGCGCCGCCCGAAATGCAGACTGAGAGCCAGGAGGCGAGAGAAGACACCAGGACGAGACCATCCACACTTTTTTACCAAGTTAGAGATACTGAACCAGAGAAAAGATACTGCTGAGAGACGGACGGACAGACGGATGGTATTTTATTTATTTATTTTAGTTTCACACCAACAGATATGTAAAATCATGTGCAGTAAATGATCTCACGTCAAGTGTCTTTTCTCGCAACGTCCAACACTCTTAGAAATAAGGGTTCCAAAAGGGTTCTTCTACAAGGGTTGAGGTTCTACCTGGAACCATCTGCTTCTGAAAAACCCTTTCCTGAATAAAGGGTTTTAAAAGGGTTCTTGGTCACACTAACGGTACCAGTAAGAACCATTTTGATCCAGAGAACCCTTTAAAAACCCTTTCCTGAATAAAGGGTTTTAAAAGGGTTCTTGGTAACACTAACGGTTCCAGTAAGAACCATTTTGATCCAGAGAACCCTTTAAAAACCCTTTCCTGAATAAAGGGTTTTAAAAGGGTTCTTGGTGACACTAACGGTTCCAGTAAGAACCATTTTGATCCAGAGAACCCTTTAAAAACCCTTTCCTGAATAAAGGGTTTTAAAAGGGTTCTTCGTAACACTAACGGTTCCAGTAAGAACCATTTTGATCCAGAGAACCCTTTAAAAACCCTTTCCTGAATAAAGTGTTTTAAAAGGGTTCTTGGTAACACTAACGGTTCCAGTAAGAACCATTTTGATCCAGAGAACCCTTTAAAAACCCTTTCCTGAATAAAGGGTTTTAAAAGGGTTCTTGGTAACACTAACGGTTCCAGTAAGAACCATTTTGATCCAGAGAACTCTTTAAAAACCCTTTCCTGAATAAAGGGTTTTAAAAGGGTTCTTGGTAACACTAACGGTTCCAGTAAGAACCATTTTTGATGCAGAGAACCCTTTAAAAACCCTTTCCTGAATAAAGGGTTTTAAAAGGGTTCTTGGTGACACTAACGGTTCCAGTAAGAACCATTTTGATCCAGAGAACCCTTTAAAAACCCTTTCCTGAATAAAGGGTTTTAAAAGGGTTCTTGGCGACACTAACGGTTCCAGTAAGAACCATTCTGATCCAGAGAACCCTTTTTTGGAGAAAGAGTTCTTCAGGGATTGTTGAAAGCATGGGTATAAGATCCTGTATGGGTTCTTTGTAGAACCTCTCATGGGGGGTTCTGGGTGGAACCTTACACACACATTTCTAGGTATAACCCTTTATGTTGGGTTCTAGGTAGAACCCTCCACCTTTATAAAAGGTTCTACCTGGAACCATTTGCTTCTGAAAAACCCTTCCCCACGAGGGTTCTTGGTAACACTAACGGTTCCAGTAAGAACCATTTTGTTCCAGAGAACCCTTTTTTGGAGAAAGAGTTCTTCAGGGATTGTTGAAAGCATGGGTATAAGATCCTGTATGGGTTCTTTGTAGAACCTCTCATGGGGGGTTCTGGGTGGAACCTTACACACACAGTTCTAGGTATAACCCTTTATGTTGGGTTCTAGGTAGAACCCTCCACCTTTATAAAAGGTTCTACCTGGAGCCAAAAAGGGTTCTCCTATGAGGACAAGCCGAAGAACCTTATATGGTTCTACTTAGAACTGTGTAACACACAATTCTTTCAACTCCAAACTGCTGTACGTACTAATCCTGTGCAGGTTTTTGAATATGTGGTGATGTTAAAGTAAAAAATATACAATGAAGTTGAGTCAGAACACCCAACTTTATTCTAATTTTTTATTCAAATTGTTATTTCACTCTTTATTATCGTCTCTATTTTTGAGACTAACTCTTGTGCTGCTGCTTATTTCCCTCTGTAAATAAAGGAACATCTGAATCTTAATCTTAAGAAATACAGCCAAATATTAGGTGAGCCTCCAATGTACACCAATTTTCTAAAATGTAATACAGAAGATAAATGTCAGAGCTGCTCAAACTATTTATAAATTCATGTGAGAGAAATTGAAAGCTGCAGGAAAATTCTGGTAAATAAAAGGAAAATAGCAGTAATATTAATTTAGATTAAGATTAATACCCAGTAGTGTTGTGACACTTTTCATTTTATTGTTTTCATCATTGGTACTATTTTATTCTTCTTTAATGTTTTTGCTGTTTTTATTTTACTATGAATTGTAAAGCACTTTGGTTCACCGTAAGGCTTGTTGTAAAGGGCTGTATAAATAAAGCACATTAACATTAATTTAATCAATAATTTTTCTTTCTGTCTATGTAGTTTGATTTTCGGTTTCTAAAAGTCTGAGTTTTGTATCATTTCCTGTCAGCATGAAATGGTAAAGTATGTGGATATATCTGATGATGACTAGTATGTATTTATAGAACTTTATAGAACTAGTATGTAATATTTATTTGGGACACAGCGGTCATGCTAGCAGCTCTTGTCCACCCACCTAGTTGTATCAGATTTATCACCTAAAACTCAACAGGCTTTCTCCTCTGGGGATCATGAAAATCTGCACCGGATTTCACAACAATCCATCTTTAACATATTTAATTCTGGAGCAAAGTGGACCCTCGGACAGACGGGCCGACGTCCCCGGAGCCGGTGAATATGCAACGGCTCAGCCAATCGAGCTGACTCAAAGATCTCCACGAGTAAACAAATGATTCTTTTATTCCTGAGCTGCAAATGTTTTGTCACTGAGCTTTTACAAATTGCACCGTGCGAGCAAATATAGGACTGTGTTTGATGATACACGGCAGTAATGAATCCGCCTGCTTTTTAATTGCAGAACAGCTTTTGAATTTTAATAGGTTAAGACACCAGCAGTCTCCCAAGAATAATCTGGGAATCTATTTTGTCCCTGGAACTATCACGGCGTCCCGAAACCAGCCCCTGAAAGAAAAACACTGTATTAGATGATCACAGCGCATCTATTAAAGCCAAATGTGCAGAGGGAGCCGAGGGTGGAGATCAATTGGATAATTCAAGGGCAAACCCAGCTGAATATCTCCAAGTTTTTTTTCCAAGAGTTGGAAGATGTGTGCGCTCTTTAAAGCAGAAAATAGATGATATTACACCGGATGTCGGGGAATGTCAAGGCTATACGCTGTTAGACTTTACTTCAGCCAAGCTGCAGATGAGACGGACCTTTTTGCATTCTTTATTATCACACAACCCTCCTCTTACCGAACATTAGCCTGGAAATGATGGAATATTAGAAAGGTTTTTCTGCGTCGCGATTGCGCAAAAGTCCTCCCTGTTTTAACCTCTAGAGGCCCAAGCTGTTTTTTTACATGCATTTTTTTTGTTTCTCTTTGCTATTTGGGCTCATTGGAACCTAATTAGAATACAAACTAAGCATCATCTTTTGAACTGATGTACTTTTAGAGAAAAATGATGTCCACATACAGTATGTGGACTCTTGGTCTGAATTTCCATAAAACACAATTAAGTCACCTTTGTGTAATAGAATGAAAAACTCTTTATTTCCACCTTGAACACAGCAGTTTTTTTCTCTGGAAATAAAAACAGGACAAAATCAAATACAAATCAATGTCATTCATGTAGTTATACATTATTTATTTGTAAATTGCTTCAATAGTACTGTACAATGTAGCTGCTACAGCTTTTAGCTGCACCAGAGTTAGCTGCAAGCTAGTTTAGCTTACTAGCATAATTCATTTTACTGACATTTTTAACCCAACTAATCTATGTATGTGTATGTACAGCTTTTTAACTGCACCAGAGATACTCATTTTATCATTTTACATGTGTGCATGTTTACTAGCATATTAGCTGTTTCGAGGAGCTTGAGTCCATAAGTACACATACGTGGACTTCATGTTTAGCGACATGCTAAGTTCTTATTTTTACACTTTTTTAAAAAAATTTGCTTGTCATGACAAGTGTCCAACACTTCTATAAATATCTAAATAAGAATAAGTCATAAAATAAGACAGGACTTCTTAAGACTCCTAAAGCGGCACAGAGAGTTTTAGTAACGTACCGCGAGAGAGAAGTGGAAAAGTGGAACAATGTTTGTCAGAGAGATTAGCTTAACATAAACAGGGAGAACTGTGGGAGTGAGAGGCTGCTCGCAAGCCATTTGGCTGCCGGCTCGCGAAGAAAAAAAAAAGAAGAAGTAAAGTTGACCGGAGCGATCAAATGCGTGGCGTTGAGCGGAGCTGAGGAGTCTGGCCAGAGAAAGTAAATCTCTCAGGCTCATAGGATTTGACACTGATCCAGGTAAGAAGATGCCAAACTATCAAAACACAGCGATCCAAACAGCTTTTTAAACATGAGAGGGAAAAAAAAAACCCACTGTTAAAACTCAAACTTCCCAGCAGCTCGTGGAAAGAGATGACTCACCGCAGACGACGGCTATTTATCAGATTCTTTCTTTAATTACACGCTTTTTATTTTTCTATTTTCTCGCAGGCCTCTCCTGGAGCGCTCTCTTTGTGTTCCTGACAGTGAAAAATAAATAAAAATCTATCGTAAAATGTTATTTCCAAACATATTTCCCATCATAAATTTTGAAGCCCGTGTTCATAAAAAGAGCCTGATGACCCCTGTATCTTCCAACGGCCCCTCGCAACCTCCATCGCTATCTGTTTCTGCACTTTATTACTCCCAGATGCTATAAAAACTCTGCAGCCCCGTCGCCACCCAAGGTGACGATTAAAATCGTGACAGACAGTCGGATCTTCATCGTTCTCTCTTATCGGGACGCGTCGTCGACAGCCTCGTGCGGCAGAGATCTCCACTTCTTCTTCACACGCACGTTTTCATACGTTCCGTTATTGCTCCCATTGTTTGACAAACGACAGGTCTGCATTTGTGTCTCGCATTGACTATAATCTATGTATATATACACTGGCATGTCTACAGAGGGAGTGTGTGGTTGAGAGGAGGAGGAGGAGGAGGAGGAGGAGGAGGAGGTGGTTGGTTTCTGCCTGCAAATATGCATGTGGGAGAGTTTCTCTGCAGCAGACGAACAGGAACGTGTGTGTGTGTGTGTGTGTGTGCGGCACTCTGTTTCCTGTCAGGCTCTGCGGCTCTGTGGAAGTGAAGTCCATCAGGCGGGCGGGCAGGCGCTGCTGTGGGCTTATTGAATGTTGGTTCAGGCCTGCAGGGAGGGAGCACTCAGGCTTCCCTTAATCACAGCACAAATGCCTTTATTCATCTTCAGAACAGTGCAATTAATTTCGGTGCCGGTGTCAGAACCTTTGGGGAAATCTGACCTGTTATTGCCTTCTCTCTCGGAGCCGTGCATGTTCTTTCTCTCGCTCTCGAGTGCCAGACAGGCGGTTAAAAAACAAGCTTCGAGGCTAATATTGTATTCATAATCACAGCTTCGCAGAGAGCGACTGCATCTTTATATGTACAGCAGAACTGTGTTCCAGTTCTATAACGCCACCACACTGAAAAAAGTGAATATAAGAATATGTATTTGTAACATAATTAAGCCTGTGATAATAACAATAAAAAACAAAGTTTGTCTCTTGACATTAATATATCAAGTTGTGAATTAGTCTACATTTGTTCAAAACACAAGTCATTTTGATTTTTTTTCCTAACAAGCTGTATGTAAGTGGCTCAACACATTTTCTAACACACTATTTGCTTGTTGTATTTACTCTGCTCCAGCTACGCCCCGCCCCGTGTGGTGCATTCTGGGTACTTCTGGGTATTATGCCTTATTATAACCTTTCCTCTAGTGCAACTCTCACACAGTCTGCTGAGTGTACTTGTGGTTTCCAGGAATTCACCCTCTTAATTTTGTTGTTGTCGTTTTTTTTCTAGCACCATGAGGCAAAAATGTCATGTTATGTTTATATTGGACAGATTTACCAACACGTAGATCATATTCTTGATTTAAGTGGCTCACCGTGACAAAAATATCAGGTGTTTGATCTACTGAGGCAACTTTTTGCATCACTTTATCATGTAGATCAAACAAAAATTGTCTTTGTGTGTACAACATTAATCTTGCAAGTGATGTCAACTTACTTTTACAAACAAAGTAAACTTGGTTGTGTTAAGTTGAATTTACTAGCAAAAGTAAGTTGACTTTACTTGCAAAATTAATGTTGTACAAACAAAGACTAGTCTTGTTTGATCTACGGGATAAAATTCTCCCGATTAAAAGAAAGCCGACTAATCGCTCATTTAGCAGGACTCCGATAACAATCACGAAATCAATCGATACTTAGAGGATAAGTGTTGTTCTCATTTTTTCTTTCATTTAAAAACAAAGCCAACAAAATGTTCGTCCTCTCAAAAAAATCCAGAATCACCTTTCCATGTAATATATTAATAATAAACTGTGTTTGCATCCAATCCTGTATTTTAATCTAATTTCTTAAATGATTGTAAACAGATTTAAAGGTGCAGAAACATGTTTTTATTCTTCTTTTCAATCACAGCACGCAACAAGAAACTTTCACACAACGATGCTCGACAAACTCAGCTTCTCACCCTGTTAGTGTTCGCAAAGAAACATATTTATACAGATTTTAATCTGAATGTAAAGTCTTATTTATTTCAGTAATAGGTCATTTCCTCCTGTATTTCTTCGGGACTATTTTCAGAGGTGAAATAAAAAATATGCATTTTTTACAGCAGCAGTTTATGTGGAAAACAAACGGCAGCGTCCGTATATCAGGCCGCGCTCTTTCATAGGATTTGTTGACAATAGAAATAAATCACCACCTCCCTCCGTTACTGTTCGTTCACGTCGTCACCGCACCGCAAACAATAAATTAACAGATTGATTATTACACGACTGGATACGTTGTAGAAACTTCTACTTATTAACCGCTGGAACGTGAATCGCTGAAAACACGCGATCAATCAATAATTCATTTGTACGTCGCAGTAAAACTGTCGATAACCGATTCCTGATTGTCTTCGGCGTGTTAATAATTAGTATCCGAGCGGCAGTTTGCGCTGTGACAGCGATAAAGAGCCGAGCAGCTTTTTTTTTTTTAAGGACAGTGTTTTAAATCCAGCACCATAACTCATATCAGAGCGACGACTGAGGAGATGAAATGAGCATCATGTGGCTCAGTATAAAACATTTAACAGTGATGTTTTCAGTAGAGGACAAATGTGCTATAAAACAAGGAAATCAAAGGGAAGAAATACAGCCTGCTCTTACAAGGACTCTTGTCATCAAACACTGGTGCGACCGTAAAACAAGGCCAGCTCCCCTCCCTGAAATCCTCCACTTTGCCTTCGCACTAAAACCGAACGTCTGATGTGAAATCCTGCGAGCAGCTCGGAAAAGTTTTGTCTAATTGTATCCAGACAGATCGTCCTGACCCGGAGATATTTTACAACCTGGTCCGTGTGATCCTCCGGCTGAGCTCGAGGACGAGATCCTGACACACGAGCTCCTTCAGGACCCTTCGGAGCTGCCGTGCTGCCTCTCAGGGCGAATCATGACACGGATTGATTTAAAACTGAGAGAAACCAGATGCAACCGCAGCAGTTATGAATAACTGAGGGTATTAGCGGGGCCCAGATTTCTGGCCATACGGCTTCAATAACGCCCGTAATCACCAGAACTCTTAATGTGAAAGTGCTTCGCGAGGGTCGTTCAAGGTTATCGAACAATGATGTGTTATTTATAGATCGTAATGTGCAGGAGTTTATCAGGGCTAATGGACACGGTTTGGGTTACCAGTATGGTTTATATAATGTAGAGAAGTGGGACATACAGTGCAGAGACTACGTCAGTAAATATTTGAGAAGCATATATATAAATTTCATATGGTTTTTGGTATGAGGCTCACGTTTCCTCTCGCCTTGTTTCCACTGTTCCAACAGGTTTTTTAGGTGCTTCAACCAACAGGTGCTGGAAGATGTACTCATATTCTACTCTTATCACAGTATATCAAATGAAAAATCTAAGTATAAGCATCAAAACATACTTAAAGCAGCAACAAGCAACTTTCTTTTTATTTTTCTGGCGCCCCCTGTGGACAAAAGCGGCATGACCACAGCTGTGTTACACTGGTGTGTGCATTTGTTATGAAAGCAAGTAAAAAAGTACGATTCACCACATTTTAATACTGTTTTTTCTGCTTTAAACGTTGCTGATAACTATAATATGGTGATGGTGAAACAAAATCATTATCATTCTAGCATAAAAATTTGTTTTAACTTCACTTATTCAACCCGGAAAAGTCAGAATCCGTCCAGGTGACGGGCCAATCTCCTTGCAGGTGGTTTCATTTGCATATGTAGGTTAGTTAAAAACTTCTTGTTGTATGTTTAAAGTACCTAAAGTAAAAGCACTCATTATTTTTTAGAAGAAAATCCATTACAATCATCACAAATAGTGAATTACACACCTGAATAGTCAATTAATCTAACCGAGCTGGCACATTCGCTACCTAAAGTCACAAAAACAAAGAAGATTTTAACCTTCTGTCATCCAACGAAGAATGAAAGGCGTCTCTTTGACGAGCATGCTAACTAGCTGTTGCTAACATGACCTTTAACCTGCTAGCACAACACAACTAGCTCACTACCTCAACTACCAGCTAAATATCACACATACAGGTATTACAGGCAGCCTTCAGGGTGTCTAATTCGCCTCTTAACGTGTAAGTTAAGTCTTTGGCGAGCTGAATAAATCTCTGAAGTTTGTCACTCACCAGCTGATGAGCTCATCTAGCAAAAAGCAGAACTCCTCCGGCTGGAACTATGAATAATCATTGTGGAAAACCAGGCCCTGGACTGTGACAGGAGTATGATTGGGAGTGATTTTTTATTCCAGCGCTGCTTCCAGCAGGTCAGAAGAGAGAAGGGAAATTGATCATGTTAGCTTAATACTCCGCCTAACAACAAAGAATTACAGCTATTTATCTGTGAGCGATGCATTTCGTCACACCAGTTTTATGCCTTCCATTAGCAGAAAGTAAATTTCCAACTAAATCCCATTTCAAGATGTTAAATATTTTCGATAGCGTTTGAGGCGCGGCGGCGGCGGCGCTCGGGTCTGTTCGGGAGCCAGCGGTCGGTTTAGAGAGCTGACAGGACAAATATCAACAAGCAGGGGAAGGGAAAAGATGACTCTTCCCCCCGCGACTCCCAGAGGACGTCGAGTGTGTGTGTGTGTGGATGTTAAAGTGGGTTTGTGCGAGCATCTGTACGTGCACACACATGCGAGCGTCGGGCGTGCATGCTGTTTATTAATGTGCGCACGCGTCTGCCAAACATCTGGCCTCACCTCAGTGTTTGAACATTTACACAGTACACACGGGTCAAACCAACAACTGCCAGATAAGTCATTAGGAGTGAGTTTATGAAAGTAACGGCATATGTTCCGGAGAGCGGGTCATTATTTATCCCTCCGTCTTTCCCCTCCTCCCAGAATCACTTACGGATGACCCCATTTGTATCCGCTCGCCGAGCAGATTGTGCAGCCGCGCTCGTGATATTTACATCGTAATGGAAGGTGATCTGACGGTGGAGTTTTTATTTGTCCGAAGCACAAATGATTCTGTGCAGCGGCTGAAGTGTGTGTGTGTGTGTGTGTGTGGATATATAAAAGACATTTCATCTGGCTGCTGTCGTGGCACAGATCCCACTCGTTCCCTCATCTCGTTCTAATTACGCGGCTCTACGTATTTTTAAATTGCTCCATAAAATGTGTTTCATGTAAAAAAAAAAAAAAGAGAAAAAAGTAAGGGCGCAGAACCCAATTAGCGCCGGAGCAATGAGGAAAGCATGCTGTTCCTGCTCAATAGAGTCAATTATAACTGGACGTGTAGGTGTGTGTGTGTGTGTGTGTGTGTGTGAAAGTGAAATGAGCCACGTGGGACTCATCTCCACCTGAATTGACAGAATCACACCGCCAGCGCCCCGGCCATATTTTCATGGGGCATTAAGAACTGGTATTTAATTGCGAGCAGATTCGGTAAATTGATTTGGATCTAAATTGACCTGCAAATGTGGCATTTAGTACGACAGAGGAGAGGAGCATAAAAGAGCTTTCTGAGCTTTTTAAAAACCTCTATTCAGCGCTCAGCTGTAATTCATTTTACCCTCCTAATATATTTCTTTTGTGCTAAACGATGCCAGCGCTTTGCTTTCACAATTAAGCAGACTTTGACCTCTCAGGATAAGTTCTGTTATTTAAAACGTCTTTGTGCAGTTCTTGGTACAATATCGTGTCCCTTTCGTCTGCGTCATAACAGCCACAATGGGAAACATGTCAGCTACTGGTGCTGTTGTTGTTAAGATCCACAACAGGTTTAATCAATCTGGGGCAGATGTAGAAAGACCGAGAAGCACGAGAGAGGAGGCTATAATGTCCAACGTTTGATTAACCTCACATTCCTCGGTAATCCTGTGCTGAGCTAATGTCCATACTGTGTTTTCAAGCTTATCTCTGGGCAGTTTTCATGTCTCACTGACCATTTGAAGGGAGGTTATCACTCTTTCTCCATTAATTTAGAGGGTCCAGGTCTTATTAGTCTGAAAATAACTGCCATTGCCTACAAGGACTTTGGTACAATTTATCTTTGTCTTGACTGTTTACACATCCAGCAGACACAGAACAACATGGTTCTCTCCACCGGACAAACTCCAAATTCAATAACCTCCTCCTGAAGCTAGCATAGCATCGATCCATCGGAGCTCTGTCGATGCTGCTGCTGCTGGGAACGAGGCTGAGCAGAGCGCTGAAAGATTAAAGCTTCTGTAAGCGTTGTTGTAGTTTTAACTGACTTCCTGTCAGTTTTCCCTCCTCTACATCACCACACTTGCACGACTCCTGTCTGCTTTGCGATGCAGCTCTTTCTTTACTTTAAGTTATTTCCCTGTTCACGAGCAGAAAGGACCGCCTCCTCATGGAGTTGCTGGAGTTTGTGTCGGTTAGACGCAGATAATTCAAAAACCGTACATCCTCCCGATAAAGTGGACACGTTGCCTGACAGAAGACAAGTGTGGCTACGTTCTTGGAAAATATCACTATTGTAGTGTGAAATCTGTGGCTAGGATCGTCATCTAAAGAAACATTTTCGGAGAGTTTTTTTCAGGCTCCCCCACTCTGCCAGTTGGTGCTGCGCGAACATTCCGCAATACATCTCATTGAATTTTTCTGATTTTTTTCGAAATCACTCACGATCAATTAAGGGTCACCGTTGAAAAACTAAACATCGTAGAAAGAAAGTTCAAATACAACTCAAATAGATAAGACTTGTGCCTACATTTTAAAGTTTGAATGGTGTCTCTAGGTCAAAGTCTGCCAGAGCAGGAGATGTTTGAAAAACGTCGATGATTTTGCGACTTTTTTGACCCCGTCCCATTCATTCCTTATGGGAAGTTTTTCGCAGTTTGTCTTCAAAATAAGAGCTTTACATTGCACCCCATCGGAGTTTAGAACTGGGTTCTTAGTGGAGGGCTTTTAATTTGAAAGTAGCGCCGCTCGCCGCTACAACAACAAGCGGACAACCAAGACAGCTACAGAGAGCGAGGAGACGCTAGCATCTCCCGGATCTCAGCGGCTTTCCAGCTGCTCGTCTTCGTGGATGAAGTGACGAACTGACTGCTGTGATCAGCTGTTTCCTGGTTTTAAAACTCCCGGCTGTGGGTGCACAGCAGTGCACGTCATCCACACCTCCGCCCATCTCAGCATTTGCCACCACATTGCCGCCTCGGATTTACAGCAATGGAGGCGCAAATAAGTGTAACGTTACCCTCCGAGGGGCAAAACTGGTGGAACAAAACAGACCACCAATTTGCCGCCTTCTGTCTAAATCTGCGGAGCGAGCCACCAAAAGGACGGCAGATTGATGGCTTAACTGGCAGCTTCCAGTTAACATTTAACAATTAAGCTAACGGTAAGCTAGCTGCCCTGCAACCAAAACAACGAGCTGAAAGATGCTAAAGCACTGCATCAGCTCACACCATGAGCCACCCCTCTCACATTATATATATATATTTCTTCTCTACCTACTATAACTATAACAACAGGAGCGGCTTTTGTAAGGAAAAGTATCAACGAATGTGATTTCGCTGTAATTAAACATAATTCTCTGTATGGATTTTTGCCTCCAGTGTTCACGGCGCTGTTTGTTCTGAGAATCCTTCATACTGTCTTCCAGAAATTACTTTTTCTCCGGCGCCGTAACAGACATACTGTAGCGATTAACGATCCCAGCATGCTGCTCCGTCCCACACACACACACACACACACACACACACACAGATAAGTTGTAGTTAGCCATTCTCAGCCCGTGCGTTGTCAAGGACTGCTTTGGCTATTGATTTCCACTCCTCAATAACTAATGCGTCTCCTAACCTTGGCTACATATTAAGAGGAGTTTGGCCCGTTTAGAGCGGAGAAGGGGAATGAAGCATCAACAACTGATTTGGCACAAAACGCCTCACAGAGGCGATTAACGCTCCAGATTTCAATGAGGCATTTAGCTCCTTTCGTAGCTTTTTCAGGGTGGAGTGCTCAATGAAAGATTAATTGTTTTATCTCCAGAGTGCGAGAGATGACTACAACTTTCCTCTCTCCACCTCTGCAGCAGCAGCAGCGGTGGGGAAATTTCCATCTCATTCATGCACCAACATACAGATCTGTCAGTCTCCAGCCGTGTGGGTCATTCCATGAAATCGGTGCCTTTTCAACTTTGAAAAGTTAAAATTTAAATGATATTTAATTGCTATTTTTTCAGTAGCCAGGAATTAAAGACAGTTTAAAATGACAAGAAATTATATTGTGCCATCTCAGCTATGGAATTTCATATTTTATAACTGTTTTAGTCAAGTCCTGTTACTGGAAAGGTAACAGGGTTGACAGTAACAGGGTTGACCATTTCAAGCTAATTTGCCCATTGCTAGCTAAAACAAATGTTAGCTAAAGCACATGCTATGTACTTTGAAAGGAAATTACATGTACATATTGATTATATTATGAGAAATAAATAATTGTTTGGATTTATATGTTAAAAAATGGTAACAGGGTTGACGTTGTATGCTTGTCCCCCTGGTTCAACCTTGAAAAAACATCAAATATAGCACATCAGAGATGAGCAAAACTTACTTGTCACTGAGCTGTTAGCATCCTGGTTCAGAGATGATGCAACCTCCTGTAAATCATGTCAAATCTAGAATGTACCATTATTTTGATAGGGTTTTTTGGTTAACAGGTAACAAGGTAACAGGGTTGACATAAAATTAGGGGACACCGATAAATTGGTAAATATTTATTACAATTAATATATATTTTTACCAAAAACACTGTTTCACAATAAGATCATACTTAAAACAATATGTAAATGTGAACATTTTAACATTTTGCCAACATATTACAAATTAAAAGTCCTGCAGACGTACAACAACAACAACAGTGAGGGACAGGCCAAAAACCTCACCCTCATCAGCTTAAAAATCATTTTTATTATTTAAAATTATATTTAATTGATTTTAATTTGATGTTTTATTGAGGAGAGAAGACATGGTAATGTTATATTTTCAAATTACATCTTTGTTTGTTGTTACTGTAATTTTATGACACAAAAGGCACCGATTTCATGGAATGACCCTATTATTATTATTATTATTATCATTATGGACGTCTGTGCTTCTGTTTTATTCCATCTTACTCTGGATTTCTCCTGTATGGAATTACCTGGCAGCGCACACGCTCATAAAACAGAAAATTTATGAACCTAATCTCTTTTCATATTAAAAAACTAAAGCAAATGAATGAATGCCCTCCAGTTTCTTAGCTCAGCCTGAGAGCGAGTGCGTCGCTGTTTATGTGCGTGAGACAGCGGCGGGTCAGTCGTGTTAATCACGTCCTTTCATTCCCTTTTTTTTTTTCCATCTTCATTTCGCACCTCACTTCCCTCCGCCACTCCATTCGCAGGTCAACAGCACTATTGATTTACACCCCTCACCTAATCACTTAGGTAACATTTCCCTGGCGGCTGCTTTTTTTTTTCCTCCCATGATTCATAGCCAAGCGGTGAAATCTCCCCGTTGCCACTAATTAAGCGTAAGGTCAGCCTTTAATCATCACCTGCTTGTGCAGCGTGAGCGACTGCCCTTTGCTGATCCGACGCCGCCGCTGAAAAGCTCCAATCTGCTGCGAGACGAGGCCCGTAAAAGAAAAAGAAAGAGGAAAAGCATATTTTTCCTGGAGCTGTGATGGGTGATTATAAGTTCTGTCATTTCTGCGGCTGTCGAGAAAACAACACGCTCGCCGCAAAAAACTCTTCCTTTGGATATTTTCACGACTTTGATAATTGAAGTTGATGTGAGCAGATGCTTGACTGAATCATCTGTCTTTTTTGTAACACTTTACACTCCCACAAGAGCACACACACACACTCACACACACTCTCACACACACACACACACATATCCGTATGCATATTATACCGGCTACCCTGGACCGACTCATTCCAACTGACATTTATGTGCTATAAGTGCCACTTCGGTCCTATGTGCGATGATTTAACCGCTTTCGACGCCGGCCAAGAACCCCGGCTCCCCCTACACTCCGCCTCACACCCACATCCGCACACGGACCTCTATAACAAGTGACTGTAGGCAGGAGTTTAACCTTTGCTGGAGAGAATGGAAGTTATTTTCTATCCTCCCGTAATGGCAGCTCTCTCTCCGTCTGCACAGGCGGGTCGGAGGTCAGCCGTGGCTGCGGAGGCGATATTGTTGTTGTTGTGGATTGTTGTCACTCTTGAGGTTTCTAATAAAAGCGCCGTCTTCCTGCTTCGGGGCTGCGCGAGGCCACCGCTGCTCTGTCTGCTGGAGCACATTTCACGTGATAAATCAATATCCCACACGAGCGTTACGTACGTGTGTGACACCTATACAAACAGCTTGTTTCGTCGTTAAGCAGCCGAGCAGTGTGATATTCCCTTTCAGATGAATTCATGTGCCATTTGGGATGTTATACTCTGTCATTTGTCACACACTACATTTGCGATTGCTTGTTATTTACATTTTAGCATGCCTTGGGAGTCTCTCCTTGATAAATGAGGCTAAAATAGGAAACCTAGGCAGATGGAGGCACATTCATTTTTCATTATTCACAAAGCTTCGCATACGGAGCTGCAGAAATCGCTGCTGAATCCAGCTGTTTGAGTCGAAAACGCTCCTGCGAGCAGCAGAGTCGACCGAGTTCACGGAGTTTGGTAACAAATCTCAGTTCGCTTCACACTTCACTCTCGGGAGGTCAAACATGGTGCTTTAAGTGCACGGAGGGAGCGTTTTACTGGCCACCGGCCATCACAGTCAATTCCTGATGTGCCAGAACAAAAGGGGGAAAAATTGTCCGGCAGCGTCCGGGGTGATGTATGCCTGCGCAGAGGGTAATTGCAACCGGCAACGGGGAGACGGCTGCGGCGCGCGGAGGCAGCATCCAGCCGATGAAAGCTGCAGACAAGTGAACAGGCAGGCGGGGGAACGGGCGTGGAAGTGGTCCATCCGCTGGAGAGAGGACCGGTGATGGATGGGCTGCTGGAACGCCAGACTCCCTCCAAGAGATTGAAAGCAATTCTCTCGGTGCCAAAGTGGCAGAAACAAATGGCTGAGATAGAGGTTGGGTCGCGTTGTTATGAACTCCCAGACACTGATGCCTTGCAGGACGTGCAGCCTCCCCGGGGGGTCTCGGAGGACCTGGTTGGCTGGCTGGCAACCTCACAGAGCGCCGGTCGAGGTTTACTGCTCGCCTGTCGAGCCACATCAAATCCTCCCGGCGAGGAAGAAGCCCAGACTCAGACCGAAATGAAGTACAATGGATGTCTTCATAATCGCGACCGCTTTTCCTGGCAGCGGCCGTGTGGAGGGGGGAGAATGTTCTTTTCATTTCATTCTTAAAGAAAAGTGAAATCTGTATTAAAACAATGTTCACATGTGTTCGTTCTATCTCAGGAAGTCGAGCCAATCCCCCCCCCTCCCCTCAAACTAGAGAGGGAAAGCATCAAATGGCTGCACTTCATTGGAAATTAAGTGAGAAGGAATTTGTGGCCACTGTGACGGCACCCACGGGTGAGCGCCGGTTGGATATGAGATCTGTCTCGAGCTCTTGACAGTTAGAGTAGAAACAAAGTCAGTCGGGTGTTGGAGCTAAAATTACTTCTAAAAGTAAACTTTTAATTATCGAACTGCCAGTTGAAATTCTCGTTCGCTTTGTCTCAGGACTGATTTGTTCTTCTTTGCTCGATAGATTTAACATTTCTGCATTTAAAATGACGAGACACTTGTTGTGTATTCAGTTGAAATGTTTTACTTTCAGTAACACGAATGTTTTGACAATGTTTAAACCCAAATGTGCTATTTACATCTTCTGTTTTTGACTCTTGAAATTAAATACTGTGTGTTTATTCTGGTTGTCGTCCAGCAGCTTTCTGTTCTGGCTGGTTTGGCGACGCCACCTGTCTCTGCTGGTGATGCCAAGAACACTAAAACACACTAATATTTCACCCGGGGGGAAGGAAATGCACTCATATTGATTTTGGGACAATGACTTGGCTAGCTAGCATAAAGTCACATAAACATAAAGTCAAATTATATTTAATGTTTTGTCAACCGTACGCAGTATTATTGACTTTGAGTCGTACTAGCCGACGGTGTTTCCAGGTTGTCGAGGTAAATGTCAGGGATCTGGCTCTCGTCCTCCAACTTACATCAAGGTAGAAGTATTTAACTTAAACTAAGGTTGAACTTTGAGTGTTGAGGATGTAGTTGGTCACGGTCTAAAGCAAGAAGCTGCTCTGTAGTCTGGAGGTAAAGCAGCGGATGCATCTGTTAATAGACTGTGGCTGGGATGGCTGTCTCAAGGAAATTGAATCGAACGCAACTGGATTTGGTTTTTGTCTTTGAAGACGTTTAAAAAAAAAACAAAAAAAACATGGACAGAGAGGATAGATGGTTTGAAAGAGGAGTAAAAGAAGCCATCTATGCAAAAATTGAGAAACCATCTCTAAACAGAGGAGGGGGTCTGCGACACCACCTATCTCCAATTTACAACGCTGCCCTTTCATGTCTTCCCAGGAGATTCAACAACTTAGCCTCTAAGAACAACGGCTGTGCACAAAGGGCCTCATGTGACTCCAACGACTGTCGTTACAACACAATAGAGCACTAACGAAGTCAAAACCAACTTTCCACCATCCCCAACGACCATACTAACGACTGTCGTTGGCAATAATGGAGCACATACGACCCATAGACATCAGTGGCCTTGTGACTGCCTCCTGAGAGGTTAAATAGCTGGACCTCCACACCGGCTAGTTGGACTAGTCCCAGCCTAGTCAAGCGAGCAGGAACTGATGAAGCCTCTTGGATGAGAGGTGAAACGTCTTCAAAGACAAAAACCAAATCCAGTTGCGTTCGATTCAATTTCCTTGAGATAACTATGACCTGGATGAATGAGAATATTCACAGGCCTGGGATGGTTGATGCTTTCGTATACTCTGGGCTCTGTGCAGACATGTCACTTCACTGATGCTCTGTAGATGGTACCAGTGATGTTCTGGGAGGTTTTAATCACCTTTAATCACAATAGAACCTTCTAGTCAGTACACTTCCTATTGCTCCTCTGGAAACGTTGACCTGGATCTTACTCTGGAATTTGGCCTACCTAAGTTTCCATAGGATGTAGAGCCGTTCTGTGCTTTTTTTTAACTGGGGTGGTGACGTGTGATGACCAAGGAACCTAAAACTGTTCACCTGCTCCACCTCAGCTCCACTGATGTAGACGGGTGATTGTTAACCAATCAGCTCCTTGGTTCTGTTGGCGTAGAGCAGTACATTATTCTCCGTGCACCACTCTGCAAAACTGTTGATTTCCTCCGGATGTGAGCTCTCGATGGCGTGAACAGGAGGGGGGCTGAGCACACGGCCCTGGGGGGCTCCGGTGATGAGGAGGTGTGACTGCCAATCCGAACCCTCTGGGGTCTGCAGAGTGTTGTACTCAAGCCCGGAGTGATTAGTTTTCCAATTAGCTTCGAGGATGAGATTGTGTCGAACGCTGAGCCGAAGTCAACAAACAGCGTCCCGACGTAGCTGCTCTTACTCTCCAGGTGTGCGAGGGCTGAGTGGAGGGCAGCAGATACGGCGTCCTCCGCGGATCTGTTGGCTCTGAAGGAGTCCTGTCGAGGGTCCGGGCTGGCAGGGATGCTGTCTTTGATGTGCTGGAGAGCCAGATTCATGAAGCACCGGGCGGTCGTCATTAAGACGAGACAAGACCGACTTTTTAGGCACAGGAACGATGATGGAGGGGCAGGAGGGAACGGTCTCCTGAGGGTGGGATGTTAAAAATGTCGGTAATAACATCGGCGAGCTGATCGGCACATGTTTCCTGTATAATGTACCTTATTATCTGGACCAGCTGCCTTATTAATATTCACTCCCAGCAGGATCTTTCCTCACACCCGCTGGTGGCCGGTCCTCTGGAGGCTGAGGAGACTTCACAGCCGAGTCTTTGTTGTGGAGGTCAAAGCGAGCATAAAACATGTTCAGCTCATCCGGCATTTTGAATCACCTGCCACACATCTGTGCTCCCTCCGGTCTCCTAATCTAATCCAGCGAGAGAATGTCGGATTACTAAATGAAGAGGTGAATAATGAATGTAATGGCTGTAGTCGTGTTGGTTTGATATAACGAAGGTCACGTCAAGGATTTGAAAACTTTTAAAGCTCTAAAACATAAAACGGAAAAAAAGTTATACAGTTATTATAAATAAAATAAATTGAATATAACGAGCGGTAACTCTGCTTTGAACGACGGAGTATTAGGGCCAGACTAAGAGAAAAAAAAATATTTGAGGGGAAATTACGAGAATAAACTCATATTACGAGACTAAAGTCATAATATTAGGTCTACGAGAATAAAGTCGTAACATTACGACTTTATTCTCATTAACATTACGACTTTATTCTCGTAACATTACGACTTTATTTTCGTAACATTACGACTTTTTTCTCGTAACATTACGACTTTATTCTCGTAACATTACGACTTTATTCTCGTAACATTACGACTTTATTCTCGTAACATTACGACTTTTTCTCGTATTATTACGACTTTATTCTCGTAACATTACGACTTTATTCTCGTAACATTACGACTTTATTCTCGTAATTTCCAAAATGTTCTTTTTTTCTTTTTCTTTTTCCCTTTTTGTATGGCTCTAATACTCCGTCGTAGCTTTGCTTCGTCAGGACAGATAAAAATAATTGCATCATGTTTTTCCAGGTGAGTCCAATCCAATTTCAAACCAGCGAGAAAAACAAAGAGAAAATAGGGAAAGTAAAAAAACACAGAAATCCCTCAGAAATGTGTGTTCATGTTCTGAACCTGATTGAGAAAACAAGGTTTTCAGCACTTTTAACAGCTCGACTAATAAAAATCAGGAATAATGAATGTAATGGCTGTAGTCGTGTTGGTTTGATATAATGAAGGTCACGTCAAGTCTGTGAATATTCTCATTCATCCAGGTCATAGTTATCTCAAGGAAACTGAATCGAACGCAACTGGATTTGGTTTTTGTCTTGAAGACGTTTCACCTCTCATCCAAGCTCCAACCAACCGATGTGGAGATATAAATTACTTACATTTAAAGAGCGCCACCTAGTGGTCATGGCACAAAATTTTGCAGACAGTCTTAGGGGCTCATGTGGAAGTAGTAACCTGAGTTTCATGTCATTCGGACACACCAATGTGGAGATATGCAACACTTCCTGTTTGGAACGAAATCTGCAGGAAGTTGTTATTTAATAACTTGAGTATTGTTTGTGCTATCAAAATTCTTTTAATAACTTTTTGTCAGGAGGGTCCACAGATGCTGTGTGCAAAGTTTGGTGCACATCGGTGAAATTGCCTGGGAGGAGTTCGAAAAAGCCTCTTGGATGAGAGGTGAAACGTCTTCAAGACAAAAACCAAATCCAGTTGCGTTCGATTCAATTTCCTTGAGATAAGGTCACGTCAAGGATCTGAAAACTTTTAAAGCTAAAACATAAAATGGAAAAAAAAAGTTCTACAATTATTATAAATAAAATAAATCGTATATAACGAGCGGTAACACTGTGTAACTCTGCTTTGCTTCATCAGGACAGATACAAATAATTGCATCATGTTTTTTTTGTTTGAGTCCAATCCAATTTCAAACCAGCGAGAAAAACAAAGAGAAAATAAAAAATCCCTCAGAAATGTGTGTTCATGTTCTGAACCTGATTGAGAAAACAAGGTTTTCAGCACTTTTAACAGCTCGACTAATAAATATCAGTGGAATTGAAATTGCAGTCGGCCTTTTTTCTGAGTTGAGTTTCCCCTCCTCGAACCCCACAGGACAAACCAATTCATTATCCCCCCCAAAAATTGAAAAATCAGAAACGCGCCCGCAGCCATTTCCAGGTGATCATCTTCCCCGGCATTTCCATATCGGAAACCTATTCTATCGGATTGATTTTCCCGGGAGACTTGTCAGTTCTCATTCATTTTTCAATTTGCCACTGCATCAGTGGAGGCCTCGCCGCCTTTGTTGAATCATAAAAAGGCTGTTTTCCTTGCCGCATGCCAACTGCAAAACCTATGATCTGCCTGCCAAATCAACCATGTGATGTATTGATACGATGCAGGATTGTGACAACGTAGCGATAGATAGCGAGGGGGGGGGTCGTCCATTGTTGTTTCTGACATCATTCCTGTGCTGTCCCCATTTCTTCCTCCTCCTCTTCCTCGGGACAGCCTTTGTCTTGATGTATTAATTACGCGACTCCTCTTCCTCCACCAGCGTGAACCGACGGGGGGAAAAAGACGGGGGGGCTCGTTTCTCGCAGCGTGGGGAGCAGTTACGTCCTCCTCCTCTCATCACAGCGGCAGAAGGTGCAGCAGATTAGGTGTCAGATGATATTTAATGTGAAGAGGGCCTGTCTCTTTCTCCCTGACATCCTCTCCTGGGTGCACTGCTGCACGCCGCCGATACTCCACCAGCTCTCAATCCAGGTCTCATCAAATGGCACTCAAGTCAGAGAGAGGAGAGAGAGAGAGAAAGGGAACATATGGCGAGGAGGAAGAACAAAGATAGCGAGGAATGGTAGAAGAAGAGGAGGAAAGAGAAGTCATTAACGGAAAGCAGAAGTGGGAATAGGAGATGTGAAGGGGGACGCATGCCGAGATGGCAGGCTGAGAAAGGGCAAGAGGATGGATGCATGAAAAGAAGAAGGAAGGAAAGAATCCCGGTTTCTCTTTGAGGAGACGGTAAGCTGAAGCCTACAGTAGCTGAACGGTTGTGACAGTGTGGAAGATAAGAGAATGAGAAGAAGAAGAAGAAGGGGGGGAGGATGGCCACGGAGGAGCTGTGGGATGAAAAAAATACCTACCCCTTCGGAGAGAGAGGGAAAGAAAAATAAAGCAGATCTCCTCCGATGTGTTCCCTGGATGGGGAGCTGCAGCAGGAAAGCGTGACAGGATGCAGGCCCGCAGGTCGCGGAATCAATTTAAATGGTATCACCCCGCTCCTCCTTTTTCTGCTTCTCCTCCTACTCCACCTCCTTTTTCATCTTCCGCTCTTTTAGCCTCGCAGCCTGTCTCTTCCTCTTCCTCCTCCTCGCTCTCTCTCTCTTCTTGGCTTATCCCACCGGTTTGTCAAGCACCGCAGACGAGGGAGCAAACGCTCAGCACAGATTCGCTTTAATCGGTGACTCCGCCGGTCTTTTTACACATCCGAGTGCTCTTTTTCTGCATCAATTATGTTTTAAAAAGACATCAGGGGTAGCAAACGCTCGCCGCTGAAGTAGGCTGTTGGCATTTCTCCCTCTCCCCCGACTTTCGAGCATTTCCAGGTAAATAGTTCAGGCGATTGTGTTCGTCGACGGCGAACTGAAGTTTCTCTCAAAGCGGCGGGATGAGTCGCTTCTTTGCATCACCTGGTGTTTACGAATGAAGTCGGTGTTTACGAGGGGGGAAATGGAGATATCACTTTTAGTTTCATCATCAAGTCCGATGAACCGTTACGACTGCAGTCACATCCGTTTGAACAGAGTGTTACTGAAGGATAAGAAGTAGAAATACCTCTCGACTTTAACTATGGATCGCTGACTCGATCCGTCAAACGCTTTTGCTCCAATGAACATTTTGGTACTGTGACGGGCCTTTCCTGCCTCCTGTGCTCCTCTTTCCAGGTTCTTCCTGATGGTTTGGCCCCGCCCACCTCGTTCAGGGATTGGCGTCACCTGTTAAGAGCCTTTATAAGCCAGGTGATTCCAAGATGGCTCCCTCTCTCCCTCCTGGGCGCTCCATTCTGGTCTTGTTTGGGTTGTTTTAATAAGTTTTCTTTAGCGGTTACTGTGTGGACCGCCCTTCTTCGTTGTGCTCCTGACTGAGCCGGGCATATTCTTGGTTCCCAAAATGAAAATGAATCGTGACACAACAGACAACATCTGTCGCTGCTGAAGTAGGCTGTTGGCATTTCTCCCTCTCTCCCGACTTTCTCAGGTTTCCTGCCCTGTTTGTGCGAGGCGGCGGAGCATCTCGAGGTAAATAGTTCAGGCGATTGTGTTCGTCGACAGCGAGCTGAAGTTTCTCTCAAAGCGGCGGGATGAGTCGCTTCTTTGCATCACCTGGTGTTTACGAATGAAGTCGGTGTTTACGAGGGGGGAAATGGAGATATCACTTTTAGTTTCATCATCAAGTCCGATGAACCGTTACGACTGCAGTCACATCCGTTTGAACAGAGTGTTACTGAAGGATAAGAAGTAGAAATACCTCTCGACTTTAACTGTGGATCGCTGACTTGGCTCTGTAAGTGCACATTTTGGTCCTGTGACGGGCCTTTCCTGCCTCCTGTGCTCCTCTTTCCAGGTTCTTCCTGATGGTTTGGCCCCGCCCACCTCGTTTAGGGATTGGCGTCACCTGTTAAGAGCCTCTAGAAGCCAGGTGATTCCAAGATGGCTCCCTCTCTCCCTCCATTCTGGTCTTGTTTGGGTTGTTTTTAATAAATTATTTGGTTTACTTTAGCGGTTACTGTGTGGACCGCCCTTCTTCGTTGTGCTCCTGACTGAGCCGGGCACATTCTTGGTTCCCAAAATGAAAATGAATCGTGACACAACAGACAACATCTGTCGCTGCTGAAGTAGGCTGTTGGCATTTCTCCCTCTCTCCCGACTTTCTCAGGTTTCCTGCCCTGTTTGTGCGAGGCGGCGGAGCATCTCGAGGTAAATAGTTCAGGCGATTGTGTTCGTCGACAGCGAGCTGAAGTTTCTCTCAAAGCGGCGGGATGAGTCGCTTCTTTGCATCACCTGGTGTTTACGAGTTAAGTCGGTGTTTACGAGGGGGGAAATGGAGATATCACTTTTAGTTTCATCATCAAGTCCGATGAACCGTTACGACTGCAGTCACATCCGTTTGAACAGAGTGTTACTGAAGGATAAGAAGTAGAAATACCTCTCGACTTTAACTGTGGATCGCTGACTTGGCTCTGTAAGTGCTGATGTTGATGTTTCAATGAACATTTCGGTACTGTGACGGGCCTTTCCTGCCTCCTGTGCTCCTCTTTCCAGGTTCTTCCTGATGGTTTGGCCCCGCCCACCTCGTTTAGGGATTGGCGTCACCTGTTAAGAGCCTCTAGAAGCCAGGTGATTCCAAGATGGCTCCCTCTCTCCCTCCTGGGTGCTTCATTCTGGTCTTGTTTGGGTTGTTTTAATAAGTTTTCTTTCAGCGGTTACTGTGTGGACCGCCCTTCTTTGTTGTGCTCCTGACTGAGCTTCTTGGTTCCTAGATGATGAATCGTGACACAGCAGACAACATCTGCCACTGCTGTCGGTCAATATTCCCTTATTTGCAGATAAAAAGTAAAAAATTATACGACACAGATGTTCAGTCTTTCTATCAGAGCACCATCCCCCCTTCAAGACACGATTTTGGGGAATGTATTTAACTAAATACACCTGCAGTTGATTTTGGGCTGAAGGAGCACGGACACAGTGCAAAACTAAAGAACTGCTGTAAATAATGAATCCCAGAATTGGCAACCGAGCCACATAAAACCCTAAAAAGTGCACGTCACGGTACAAGAGATGAGACTTGGTGGGAGGTTTGCCATGCGTGCCACTGGAGATATTGCACAGGGGAATAACACCTTTGGCGTTACAAGTGATCTGGCAGATGGTCAACTCTGATTGAATTCTCCCCTCCGTCTCTTTCCTGCCTCCACATGCTTCGTCTCACATCTCGGCCCAATACTGTCCTTTTTGTGTCCCACCCAGCAAAGGCTAGCCGATCTGCACACGAGTCAATGCCCGCCGCGCTCCCTGCGGTTCTGGGCAGCGTCCTGAATCGAAGAAATAAAATCTTTGGACTTGATTCACCTTTACTCCCTCGGAACAAATGGCCTCAGACAGCCTCGGGCACAACTTTGCTCTGAAGTGAAACAAAGAAGAAAAGGTAAAGATTCGTCTTTGTCCTGAGCTCAGTGTCTCTCTCTCTCTGTTTGCATTCTTGGTTTTCTCAAGGAAACTGAATCGAAAGCAACTGGATTTGGTTTTTGTCTTGAAGACGTTTCACCTCTCATCCGAGAGGCTTCATCAGTTCCTGCTCGCTTGACTCGGCTGGGACTAGTCCAACTAGCCTAGAACAATAATGTCCACATCTTGGACAGAGAGGATAAATGGTTTGAAAGAGGAGTAAAAGAAGCCATCTATGCAAAAATTGAAAAACCATCTCTCAACAGAGGAGGGGGTCTGCGACACCACCTATCTCCAATTTACAATGCTGCCCTTTCATGTCTTCCCAGGAGATTCAACAACTTAGCCTCTAAGAACAACGGCTGTGCACAAAGGGCCTCATGTGACTCCAACGACTGTCGTTACAACACAATAGAGCACTAACGAAGTCGAAACCAACTTTCCACCATCCCCAACGACCATACTAACGACTGTCGTTGGCAATAATGGAGCACATACGACCCATAGACATCAGTGGCCTTGTGACCGCCTCCTAAGGGCCCCCACACACCGGGTCCGACGTCTTCCTTATCCGACTTCCTTCTCCGACCACTCCGTCGGATCCGTTCGGAAGAAAAGTCACATTGAAACACACCGCCCCGGCTACACAGCAGCGTATATGTTCTGCGCCTGCGCGAGATGCAATAAGTCTCCTAAACATCGGGTGGCGCTAGTCTCGTGCCAGTCACCCAAAACATAAAAACAGGAAATGACAGAACGGAGTGCGGACCGTAGCTTATCAGAACAAAGCACACACAGTGTTAGCTCAGCATTACTTGCGTGATGTCGTATTACGGTGGTCTCTCTTCCACCAGGGCAGCCAGCTGCTCCTCAAAGTCCTCGGTCCACACAGCCATGGCTTCCAAACATACGTTGGTTTATCCCCAAAATAACGAACGGTGAAGTGTTGTTTGTAACTCTGTGCCGTCTCTGTTTATGTGGTTTGTTTACCATCGTCACTTCTGCCGCCCCTCCCACACGCCGCGCTGATTCGCTGACACACCGCCAATCAGAATGGTCACTGAACAGCGAGCTAACAACCAATCAGAGCATCCGACGGCGTCCAACCTCAGACGGCCGACTTCGCATGTTCAGTCGGATCAGACGCGTCCGCGCTTCGCCAGCTCCGACACACTGACACACGAACAGAAAAGCTCCCGAACTCATCCGACTCTCTCCGAACGCTTCAGACGTCCGACGTCGGACCCGGTGTGTCCCGGGCTTAAGAGGTTAAATAGCTGGACCTCCACACCGGCTAGTTGGACTAGTCCCAGCCTAGTCAAGCGAGCAGGAACTGATGAAGCCTCTCGGATGAGAGGTGAAATGTCTTCAAGACAAAAACCAAATCCAGTTGCGTTCGATTCAATTTCCTTGAGATAACTATGACCTGGATGAATGAGAATATTCACAAGCCCATTCTTGGTTTTGTGCAT
This sequence comes from Lagodon rhomboides, assembly GCA_039737535.1. NCBI lineage: Eukaryota > Metazoa > Chordata > Actinopteri > Spariformes > Sparidae > Lagodon > Lagodon rhomboides. The sequence continues at coordinate 26,988,160 of CM077798.1, read as the reverse complement.
CAGTATGCGTCCACTTTTCTATGCTTATATCGACGTGTGTGTGTGTGTTGTTTTGTGGCGTGCACGTCGGTGTGTCACGCTGGCATCAAGAGCCGGAGTCTGCCGGCGGGGCGTAGCCCTGTCTGTCCATCTGTCAGGCCTGGAGAGGTCCCACTCTGCGACTCCTGTGGCTGTCAGGGCACTTTGCCCTCCACAGTGTGTTGCTCTCCTCCCATCCCTCCCTCCCTCCTTCCTCCTCCTCCCTCCTCCTTCCACCTCTCCTCCTCCTCACAGCTGCCTCCTCAGCTGTGTCCACTGGCCGTCGGCCCACTCCTCCGAGCATGTCCTGTTTATCTCGCACAGTCCGAGCAGCAATCACACAAGATGCACATGAATACTGTACGTGTGCCGACACACTGTCCCGTCTCACAGATGCAGCATCTCATCTTTGAATATCTGCTATTTATATCCGCGTGCAGCCGTTCAGCAAACAAACAATGACGCTCACCTCGCCGGTCGCCGGTTTATCCCACTTGAAAGAAAAGTAACCAGTCCTGACAAACGGCTGCTGAACAAGACATCAGTCTTTTTACTTGCTCGATATAATTGCTGGACCTGCACTACGACCGCCGCTGTTCCACACAGCACACGGTTCTATTTCTGCTTCACACAAAGAGAAAACCTTTTGTAAACCTGAACTGGTCTCAAATCTGAGTCATCAGAAAGTCTTCTCGACCTCTGTCATCTCTTTTCAGTTGTTGCTACATGAATCAGTACTTTACTCGAGTACGTTCATCTTCTCATAATGCTCAGTACATCTGCTACTCTAGCTAAAGTTACCAATTACTAAGCAGAGGATCATCTTACATGGAAATCATCCACTCGTATGATGCACTAAGTCGCCTGGTTATAATTAGCTCGACTCAGATCCGCTGCCAGATTCCAGGTCCGTGTATTTATCATTTTATGAGACAGGCTTGTGCAGAGAAATACAAATGGTATTCCCTTTATGCTGCACGAGATGCGTCTGTATCTTCTGCCAGATGTCGGCGGGGTGAAGGACTGTGGCCGGGGCGGCTGTTCTGTTGTTACTATCCTCTGGACACCTTAATTCACAGGTATCACTGATGCTTGGTCGATTTTCCGGGTGATTTTAATCACCTGCTGTGGAGCCTTCCTGTCCTGCGGCGTGTTGTTCACGAGCTCTTCCAGTTTGTCATGTTTCCAGCCTTTTACAGCTCTTCTGGAAAAGTTGACAAGAACTGGTCACCGTTATTTAAAGCATCATTATGTAACAATATAACCTTAAAATAGTGACTTCCAGATCATTTTGATGGTACAGAGTCTTGTAATAGCATCTACATTACGTCTGACATTGTTACAGACCTGGGATCTGTGTTTACGACTCACCAATTTCTACATGATGGCTTTTCTCGCTCGTTACGCTGCAGCGTCAGACTGACAGCTGACGTGCAGATCAGCTGACCCAGCTGCTGTGTTTGAAGCAGTGAATGTGAGGATGGACAAACATTCACTTTTAAAAAATATGATGCATTAAAGGGATATTCCGGTGTAAGTTTATTCTTTCCCGGATTTGTATTAAAAACACAGCTCAACTCACCCTCTCCTCCAGCAGCCTGCCTGTGTGGGGAAGCCCTGACGAGTCGATTACCGAGTGCAGTAGATTTCTGCAGCTCAAGGATGAAAATGTCTGATTATTACGCCATGGAACGCTCAGTTCTTATTCTCTGAGAGCTGACAGGGAAAATAAGGGAAGTAATGGAGTAATAATCAGACATTTTCATCCTTGAGCTGCAGAAATCTACTGCACTCGGTAATCGACTCGTCAGGGCTTCCCCACACAGGCAGGCTGCTGGAGGAGAGGGTGAGTTGTGCTGTGTTTTTAATACAAATCCAGCAAAGCTAGCAGATGTTTGATGCTTCGTACTGTGTGCTGGGACTGTACATGTACTGTTGCTGAAGTTTGCTGCTGTTCTCACCATTAATTGTGGCTTTTTGATGGCGGTTTCTAGTTGGAGACATAAGCTGCAGTGTATTGTTATCGTGCGGTCTTTTCTGAGGTTGCTAAAACTAGCTAAGCTAGCGGTCGACTAACTTGACCTCTCGAGGGGGAGTCTTACTCGGTGTCAAGGTGTGTTAGACCATGGATTAAACTTACACCGGAATATCCCTTTAAGTAGCCAAGATAAATTTAGCTACGTTCAAAGCAACTACACATTAGAAATCTTTGTACATCTGTAAGAATGATCTGATAATATAACACATAACAGTCACAGTTGACAGGAACCTTTCACTTGACAGGGAACGAGTAAATGTTTTTTTCTGTCATGAAGTATTCCTACTTTTCTTTTGGAGGTTTTGGATTTCCCGTTTTGCTCGAGTCCTGCGAACACATCAGGTTGCACAATCACACGATTGTAACTCGAAATAGTCCGCGGACCGCACCGAACCCTTTTTACAGTGGAAATACTCTCCTCCCTCTGGAATAATCACCGCTTCTGACAGAGAGATATGTGGAAACATTGAAAATTGGCAGATAATGAAAACATATGCGAGTGTGCATTACCCTGGCATTCTTCTTATTTAGTTTAGCAACGTCAAACGTAAGAGTCACTGTTTAAGTGCCATTTAGCGCGGCGTAATTGCTGCGCTTCATAATGTAATGAGATGTTTCATCAGTTGGAAAAACAGCATATTTAAAATATTGATTTCAACAGTTTCAATGAGGCATGCGCATCCATTTGAGCGCATATTGCTGTAATTATCGTTGGCAAAGAAAGACTCAAAAGTATGAACACAGGAGCCAAAAGATCGCTGAATAAGGGAGGGAAAGCTCTGCAGCGGAAGAGCGAGCGCCCACAACACAACGGGTTTAATAAAGGTGGACCGACTCGCTCGGTCGAGGGCCAGAAGGAGACTCGCTGACTTCATCTCCAAGGTAAACAGCCACCCGGTGGAAAAAAAACACACGGGTGATATATGGACAAACTCGCCTTAAGCATTCTTATCATTTCAATAACAGCGTTTCCCATGGTTAGAGATCTGGAGGCCTGAGCTGTGTTGTTCTGCTCCAGCGACATTTATTCCTGGGTGGAGATGTGGAGAAGGGGGAAGTGCTCCGGCCAAATTTAACATGTCATAAATTACACACATATTCTTCGCTCGGCTTGCTTTGATTAGCGGTTCTTGGCAAATAGATCGCATTTTCCACCAGTGGCAGCGACCAGTTCAGAGCGAGCGACACAGTCTCAGTCCCAGTGTGTCAGGAAGCACTTTGTTAAGCTGCACTTCCCTCTGCGAGTAATGCACGATGACAGAACATTAAAATGTATGAAAACAAAATTCAGATCCGCGACTCTAATCTCGGTAAATACGTCCGTCACTGGGAGCGCTCCGTGTGTTGGAGATGCATCCCTTTAATTAAGAAATTTATTGACTTCTCCGTGCAGCCAAAAGTGGGCCGGGGGCCGGCGTTTTCGGGAACGACGGCAGCAGACTTTGAAATGCAACACTGGCTCGTCGAGATTCGCCAATCACACTGACTTCTTCCTGGCTCTGTTTCCCGACCGCAGCGCGATCGTGAATCCGAGCCGGAAAATGCAGCTGGATTTGGCAGATGAAAAACTTTGAAATTGAGTTTGACAGTGTCGGAGCAGCAGTGAGTGATACTTAATACCGCGCAGGGAGGAAGGAGAGGACAGAAGACGAGGTGAGTGATGCTGCGGATCTGGACTGTTTGTGCTTCCGTGCTGGGAGGCATCGCTGCCAATTACGGATAAACACAAAGCAGCATGCGTTGTGCACACATCGTACATGCACACACACACACACACACACACACACACGAGTGCTACTGCTGTATACTGTATACACAGGAATGGATGGATGGGCCCCAAATTCGTAATATCCTGAAGGGGCCTCTGTTTGAAGTGATGGATGTTTGCATGTCTTCTTGGAAAGTCTAAAAGCTCAATCAGATGTTTGAATTTCTTTGTTCTGACAGCACGCAGGGAACGTTATCTTTTGCATAATCCTATATTCTCCTGCATCTGTCCACTCGACCTGACATTGCTGTGTTGATGTTGTTCCCAAAACACTGTCATTAAAGGGATATTCCGGTGTAAGTTTAATCCATGGTCTAACACACCGTGACACCGAGTAAGACTCCCCCTCGAGAGGTCAAGTTAGCTGACCGCTAGCTTAGCTAGTTTTAGCAACCTCAGAAAAGACCGCACGATAACAATACACTGCAGCTTATGTCTCCAACTAGAAACCGCCATCAAAAAGCCACAATTAATGGTGAGAAGGCACCAAACTTCAGCAACAGTACATGTACAGTCCCAGCACACAGTACGAAGCATCAAACATCTGCTAGCTTTGCTGGATTTGTATTAAAAACACAGCACAACTCACCCTCTCCTCCAGCAGCCTGCCTGTGTGGGGAAGCCCTGACGAGTCGATTACCGAGTGCAGTAGATTTCTGCAGCTCAAGGATGAAAATGTCTGATTATTACTCCATTACTTCCGTTATTTTCCTTGTCAGCTCTCGATAATAAGAACTGAGCAGTCCATGGAGTAATAATCAGACATACGGTCTTTTCTGAGGTTGCTAAAACTAGCTAAGCTAGCGGTCAGCTAACTTGACCTCTCGAGGGGGAATCTTACTCGGTGTCACGGTGTGTTAGACCATGGATTAAACTTACACCGGAATTGGACGCCGTCGGATACTCTGATTGGTTGCTAGCTAGCTGTTCAATGAGCATTCAGATTGGCGGTGTGCTAGCAAATCAGCGTGGCGTGTGGGAGGGGCAGAAGTGACGATGGTCTGCACTACGGTCCGTCATTTCCTGTTTTTGAACGTACACACTGCTGTGCAGCTGGCAGCGGTCGAGGCGGTGTGTTTCAATGCAACTTTTCTGCTGAACAGGTCAGACGAGAGGCAACAGAGTGATCAGATAAAGGCAGCTGGCCGTTGGTTTGAGTCTGGGCGGCGTGTGGGCCCCTTAAAATACCTCAACAACTGTAGGATTGGCATGACATTTTGTCGAGACATTTTGTTTTTCCTTGGAGGACGAGGCTTAAAGCTACCGGCTGTCCCGCTGGATCGAAGATGCTGGATGACAGGTCATCCTAGCATGCCCCGTAAAATAGTTTTAAAAGACGAGGCATCTCATGTACACATCACTTTGTTTAATCAGGGCTGCTTAGGTCAGCAAATATCTCATCTACAGGCATGAAAAAACACAGAAGTGTAGTTCTCAGCCTGCAGCGGCAATCGACGTATAATCCATCCATGTACACTACGATGCTTCTGTATGTATTTATTGTATGTTAGCACACATCCATTGCTCCTCTGGGCCTTTATGTGTTGCACTGAGTTTGTGCAGAGTTCATATCAAACACTAACAGACAGAAAGAAAGAAGAGCGAAATGAATCAGACGGTAAGCAGAGTGGAAAAAAGATGTCACGTTCCACCTTTTCAGCTCGGAGTGAAGACATTTTCGTCTCCTGCTAATTTTTTTTTTTATCTCAAAAACCACGCTGCAAAACACATCTACACACACACACACACACACACACACGTCAGCCTGTAATTTCTGCTCCTTTGTATTTCTATCCACTTGAGTGTTACTAATAGAAAGAAAATGAGCAGCAAGTCGAGAGCGCTTTGAAGTTTGCCAGCAACAATTGAGATGATTGATAGTTGGCTTTTTCTAAATAGCAGGATATTGCATCTCGAGCCGCCGAATAACAATGCGAAACAGCACCAGGCAGGAAAAACGCAATCGGTATTCTGCCACGCTCCGCCGCCGCCGCCGACCGAGTGCAGCGCCGGAGACACGTCGTCCACACGCGTGTGCGAGCGCCGACAGAAAAAAAACACACAAATAAACAGGAGCATCGCGAGCTGGAGAAGCCACAAAGTGCATAGATAACTAAATCAGTAAATAATAGAATACGTTTGTTCCTGGTGAAATGGGCTCTTTGGAGGATAAGTCTCGCAGCGGTTGCCATCTGAGGGATGAGAGAGAAAAGGCGGAGGGAGGGAAAAAGAAAGTCGGAGAGAGAGAGAATAAGCACAGCTCATCAGCTGGCTCGCGATAGTCGCTCGGAGCGAGGAGATAAAGCCATTTTGGCACAGTCGAATCGTGCATCCATCACAATGCTTATCGGTCACTTGGGAAAGGTGCCTATAATAAATCGCCCCCGACTGCAGCGTCAAAGAGCTCAAAGCCAGACAATGGGAGGCGGCGGAGCGGCGCTTTGTGCTTGTTTGAACAGTGTGACTTATTTGGAGGGCAATCAAACAGAATGTAGATATTTATAATGTGAGCTCACTTCATATCTCGCCAGAGGGGAGATACGGAGGAGCCGTGATGGCTTCCAGATTTTCTGAAAGGAGGCGCGCAGAGGGAAAAGGTGAGGAAGATTGCCGTTTGCCGGCGAGACGGCCCGACAACCTCTTCATCTTGTCTTTGTCATCCCGCCGAGGCCGCGTGCTGGTCAAAGGTTCAGCTACCTCGCGGTAATAAATCGGGAGCCTGTTGCTGCAGGGCAGAGCAACGATGTCAGGCCTCGTTCGGCTTATCATAAAGGGTCAGTTCACCCACGTTACGTTCCCGGTTGTGCGTCTGGTCGTGCAGATAGTTTGGATTTTATTTGCCAAGGTTTTTGAAATATCTGGCTCTGGGGCTTCTCACTCAGCAGTCGAGGTGAATGGAAGTTCATTTGTGGTTCTGAGCACAAAAAAAACAGACTTTAACAGACTGACATTCACTTGTTTTCTGCGGAGACATCAGGCTGGAGAAAAGAACATTTTCCTGCTCTTATCCCAAATCTTTGACTTTCTTCCTGTGACATTTTGCTCGGACGAGTGTTTCGAGGCAGATTCGGCCCGAAACAAGTGCACAAACTTGTTGTCAATCACTCGTTCCGATCAGATTTTATCGTTAGAATAAATGTCGCCGCCTGTTCCACTTCGTTCACGGGCGAGTTTTATTCACAGAGGAGTTAAATAAATGATTTTCAGTCGTGTTAGAGGAGCCGTCAGCCGTCATCATGAAGTCCGATGCTGAGAAATGTCTAAGAAAAGCGGTGCATGGAGACATGACAGTTACAGAGATGGACGAGACAATATTATACAGAAGGAGACGTTACGCCGGCTGGTGCAACAGAGGACGACCCTGGACGGAGACCTGCAGAGACCCTTCAGGGCTCTTCCCATGTCGGGGAAGGCAGACTGCACATGACTCCTGTCCACCTGTGAAACTCAATTTGTATCGAAGATGAAATTGTGAATTCAGGAGCTTTGGTGAACGTGTCAGTTCCTTTTATATCACTGAGGTAGCACTTACTTCCAGTTTGGCAATGTACGTTTTAGACTTGTAGTCAAGACCGCCTAAACCGAGACCAAGACACTACCAAGACCAGAGAGTATCAAGACCAAGACCAAAGACTGTCAGGCTGTGACAAGACCAAGTCAAGACCAAGACTGTTCAGCTCGAGACCGAGACCAAAAAAAGACTAGTTTTTTGCCATTTTGCATGAGTTGTAGAACCCGCACGCAGGTGCACCAAAAAATGCATTAAATTAAATGCAAAATACAAATAGTTTATAGTACAAATAGTACAAAATTGTACTTCAAATTGTACATTAACAAGAGGAAGAACTGGTCACCTTGATGTGTGCAATGGCATCTCAATTATAACACACTTTATCAAGTTGTAGTTGTAGCTGTAGTTCAGTGGGACAAGAACAATATAACACAGACATCACAAAGAACAGATACATAAACATATACATTCAAACTGTAGAACAAAAGGCTACTACATCATGAATGCATTTATGTCTTGAGTAGACTTGTAGTCAAGACCGCCTAAACCGAGACCAAGACACTACCAAGACCAGAGAGTATCAAGACCAAGACCAAAGACTGTCGAGGCCGTGACAAGACCAAGACCACGGAAAAGTGGTCTTGAGACCGAGACCGGTCTCGAGAACTACAAGTCTAGTACGTTTCTACAAACTGCAGATATGTTGAAACTTTACAATTCTCTGGGGTTAATTTTCTGTTTAATGCTGTGACAACGCTGTGATTATGGTCTGGTTCGGGTTCGGCACAAATACTACTGAGTTAGGGTTATGAAAATGTGAAGTTTTGGCTTAAAGATTCTCTTCAGATGTCCCTGTTTGTTTCTGTTTGAGGAACGCAGTCTTGAACAGTGGTCGCTGGCTTGGCAGCCTTCCTCGCCTGTAACTCCACCGCTATCACCTCCGCCTCCGGATGTGAAAGTCAGGCGACTGGGCCGAATATCAGACGATCGATGTTCCCCCTCAGATTTAGAAACTCTTTCTGTTTTTATTGGGTGCTGCCGTCCTTTATAGGAGAAATGTTCGTGTATTTTTCTCTGTTCGTCGTCCTTGTGATGTGCGAGGGGCAGGAAGCTCTCTCAGCCTTTCCAAACATCTCGTGAGAGTACGTCACGTAGATACAGGCGGTGAAATGCACGGCTGAACTTATAGATAATCTCAGACATGGGTTAATAATTTAATGTCGCCATTAGCTCACTGATTGCTTATAAACTGTGTCATAAATTCAGTCAGAAATGTTTTTTCCCAGAGCGTTCTCTGTACGGAGGATATTTTCACTCATAATTAGAATTAAATGCACAAATAGAATAGAAAATCAAAAGAGATGCAATAAGACCATTATTACTTTATTACACTATTTGGAATAATTGGGTCATAATTAAACTTTGAACGAAAGGACGTCTAAAAAGTAAAATGATCATTTGAAAAAATGCAAAGGTTAAATGAAAATGCTCAAACTGAAAGTTAAGTTGTAAAGATAAAAATTGAAATACGACAAAACTGAAATCTTAAAATGAGGAATAAAAGAGATTGAATACAAAAAAAACTTAATTTGTTTGTGTTTCTAGTCAGTCATTAAATAAATAAGCGGAAATAATCAGCAGATAATAATCAGTAGATAATGATCAGTAGATCTCTGCATTCGCTGTAATTTGATATAATTATTGTGAGCGATGTTTGTTCAGGCTGTAGCTGTCATGCTAATGAGGACGATTGTATTTGTGTCTAAAAGAAAATCTATTGCTGTAAAAAGACCTTTAGTTATTGAGTTATTACTGGTCGACGAGCTAAATCGTATCGCTGTGCATCTCATTAGCGGAACAATCAAACAGCGAGAAACAAAGAAAACACTCTGCGTGTTTGTAATTGGATTGAACCGACCCTGTTTTAATTACCGGAGGATATTCCACTCGTTTCATTATTTTTATTTCCAGTCAGACAGAAGAAAAAAGAGCGACACAGATACGATTCAGCTCTGATTACATCACAAAGATCATTTATTCCTGATAATGAGCGAGACTCACAGCTGGTACAGTAACTTAAGTGCCGCGACAGAGATAAAGACGGCGCGTTTGTTTGCTTTCCTGTTGGCCGAAGGGATTTCGCTGCGCACACACTGTGAGTGCTTCTGTGGTTTTTATAGTACACATTGTGCCCTTCTATTTTCATATTGACAGTGGGAGCAGATCTGCTCTGTGGGGATTGAAACATTGGCCTTGGAGAGCCGCGCTCGCGATACCAAGACAGACGGTAATCCTCCGGCAAACCCCAGCTCATCCCGGCCCATCATTACATCTCAGTGACCTCGAGCGCTGCTTCCGAAACCCCCCTCCTCCTCTTCCTCCCCGCTCCTTCCTCCGCTCTCTCGCGGAGAAAGATGATGCTTCCCTCCACCTTATTACCATTTCAAAGATTCCCCCACAAAATCAGCCCGCGTGGCCCCCGCGTTAGGCTGGTGGCGCGCTCCGACTCCAAATGTCTCTGAAAGTTAAGACACTGGGAGGCGAGGCGATATTTTGCTGCTTTTCCAGCCAAACACAGGGGCAAGTATTCCTGACCCGACTTCAAAGTTGCAGTGGGGAGCGCGGCAAGGCTTAACCGTCACGCCCTGACTGCTCTGCAATCTGGGCCAATAAAAAGACTCATGCACAGACTCAGTGAAAGGAGGGCCTTTAATGATTTGCTCTTTCCATGATTCAATACTTCTATAGTGGTCTCTGCTGAAAACCGAGCAGTAATCCTCTTGGCTACGAACGCACACCTAATGTAAGTTCATTTAATTTGTTGGCGCTCACTCAAACTCTGATTTAAGCTGTTATCCAATTTTGAAATAAGCGGTTACGTTTGTGTCTCGGGAAGAAATAAAGGTTTGCCCTCGCGGAACTGGCTCTTTAGTGACATTTAGGGGAACGCCGGCCTCATTCGCGGTTGTCACGAACACCGATCTGTTTTCAGAGCCGAGCCGAACGCGATAATAACGCCGAACAATGAGCAGAAAGTCTCCTGTGAAACTACAAAGAGAGCCGTGAAGGTGAACTTCAGAGGAAAAATAAAAAATCAAGTTCACCTCACCACTTCAAACGCACCCGTCACACTGACACGCGGCGGTGATGTGATTTCATATTAAAGAAATATGACAAAAATGCGTCCATTTATTTTTCAATTCCGAACGGCACGAAACACTGAGGGAGAGGATAAATAATGCTGACGCTTCTTTGCTCTGTGCAAGGGCACTCATTCCATCTGGGGTGTGATTGAAAAGCCCCAGTGCCCCGGGTTCAAAGCACTATTACATGGCAGCGCGTCTGGGTTTTTCATCTCAGATGGGTATCTGGGGGCCGACATGGAGACAGATAGGATATCAGAGCCAAGGATGATACAAGGATCGCCTCTGAAAATCAATCGGCAGACAGACCTGCATTCGTCTCGCCTATTTATTTCTGCATCGCTCTGCGCGAGGCCCTTCATCAGTGCACAAAGTCCAGCACACAATGTCCACACACACACACACACACACACACACACACACACACACACACACACACACAGAGGACAGTATGTGACAGCCTTCTCTTTTATCTCCGTGAGCCCGACTCATCAGGACAGTGATTTCCAGACCCAAAAAAGAAAAAGGTATCATGCATATTAAGAATGCAGCAGCTCTGCATATTTATCAGCGAAGGTGCAGCCGATTCTCATGCAGAGATCACACCTATGTTCTTTATTTATGATTTTTCAACGAGGAGGGGATCTCTTCTGAATTTTACATTTAGCTTGTTTATGAATATCGGAGCCTGGATTCAAATGTTTTTTGTATTTCGGTGTTTCTCACTGAACCAAATTAACTCCACAGGGATTACAGTGTTCTGTACTGCTGGTTCCCAACGTGGGAGCCGAGGCCCCTCGAGGGGTTCTACGATAGATCCGAGGGTTCAGATAATTTACAAAACAGGAAATAGGAAAAACAGAATTACATTCGTTCTGCACAGATTATTCATTTTTGGGGAATTTCTCTCAAACTCACTTTTACGTAACAATCGGAGGAGGGAAGTCGCTGTTTTTGTTAACTGTTTGGATCCACAGATGAATTTGTTCATTGTGAGATTTAAGCTGAACACAGAAATGGACTCAGTCCCCCACAATCCTCCAGGTGTGAGCTCTGCCCACACTCTCAGAAATAAAAGTTCTAAGTAGCACCATATAAGGTTCTTCGGCTTGTCCTCATAGGAGAACCCTTCTTAGCTCCAAGTAGAACCTTTTATAAAGGTGGAGGGTTCTACCTAGAACCCAACATAAAGGGTTATACCTAGAACTGTGTGTGTAAAGTTCCACCCAGAACCCCCCATGAGAGGTTCTACAAAGAACCCATACAGGATCTTATACCCATGCTTTCAACAATCCCTGAAGAACTCTTTCTCCAAAAAAGGGTTCTCTGGATCAAAATGGTTCTTACTGGAACCGTTAGTGTTACCAAGAACCCTTTTAAAACCCTTTATTCAGGAAAGGGTTTTTAAAGGGTTCTCTGGATCAAAATGGTTCTTACTGGAACCGTTAGTGTTACCAAGAACCCTTTTAAAACCCTTTATTCAGGAAAGGGTTTTTAAAGGGTTCTCTGGATCAAAATGGTTCTTACTGGAACCGTTAGTGTTACCAAGAACCCTTTTAAAACCCTTTATTCAGGAAAGGGTTTTTAAAGGGTTCTCTGGATCAAAGTGGTTCTTACTGGAACCGTTAGTGTTACCAAGAACCCTTTTAAAACCCTTTATTCAGGAAAGGGTTTTTAAAGGGTTCTCTGGATCAAAGTGGTTCTTACTGGAACCGTTAGTGTTACCAAGAACCCTTTTAAAACCCTTTATTCAGGAAAGAGTTTTTAAAGGGTTCTCTGGATCAAAATGGTTCTCACTGGAACCGTTAGTGTTACCAAGAACCCTTGAAAAACTGTTTCTTCGGGAAAGGGTTTTTCAGAAGCAAATGGTTCCAGGTAGAACCTCAGCCCTTGTTGAAGAACCCTTTTGGAACCCTTATTTCTAAGAGTGCAGAGATCCAGCTTTGACTTACCGTCGGTCAACGGCTCAGCAACTTCTCTGATCTACAAATTGTATTAAAAGTCTATTTAATCATCCAATATATATTTTTTTGTGTATAATTAAGACGATGTACGAACAAACCTTTTCAGAACCGACCTGCAGTTCAGCCAACTTAAAATCTGAAGGCAGCCTCGTCAGTAACGTGTGAAGATAACTCGGTGTAACGGCCTCTGCTGTTTCCGTCTCTGCTGCTTCACAACTCATTAATTTGCATTTCCTGCTTTGCATTTTGAGTAAACAGTGAAAACGCTCCATCTCATTGGAAAGACTTCTATCACATTTTTCTTTTTATGCCAAGATGCTCCGTTCAGCTGCAGAACAGAGTAACTGAGTACAGCAGAGTTACACCTCCTTCCTGCTGGTGGCTGAGAGTTACAGGAACAAAGCGGTGCCGTAGACGGTGGGAGTATTATTATGCATTTTCAGGAGCCTCTTGTTTGATTCCCATCTCTGCAGGTCAACAGCTGCTTTTCTTACACTTGCACCTTTCCACCCCGTTATGAGGAGAGCTGTCTGTTAAACAAAGACATAAAGCCTGCTCTGCTGACAACGTGACCTTTCAAATTTCCGAAACTGCAGAAATATTCCTCACTCTGTAACATTACATCGAAAGGTTAACGACACCGCTCCGTCTACTCATCCCACCAGCTCCCCCCTCCTCCTCTTCGCTTGGCTCGGATCCAAGCAGAAAAAAAAAAAAAGAATCTGCATTTGCAAACTAAACACTTCAAGTTCTGGAGAATTAACAGGATTAATCACCTTCCAGGCAACTCAGGCAAATAAATAAATAAATGAATGGGAAAAAGCGTTCTGGTTGGTGTTTACAACTGAGGAGAGGAGTAACAGGTTGCTTAACCTTGTTAACGGCCCTGAAACACAGCGCCAACAAACAGGTTTGTGCAGATTAATTAACGACCGAGCAGCACCTGTAGGCGAACACCAGAGCGCCAGGATTAGCTGCTGATACTTGTTGTCTTAAAACCCTGAGTTCTACTCCAAACACCAAACCAGGCTCAAGCTTTGCTCAACAAGGTCTTCCCTGTTAATAATCGTTTAGGGCTAAGAGAGTGTAGTCACTGGTTTTTCTTCTTTATTTCTTTATTTATTACATTTTTTAAAGCAGTACTCATAGTTTCCTTGTGACGAGTAGTCTCGAGAGTATCACAGGCTCCATCTTCCCCTACAAAACAACCCACGATCTATCTGCAACGAAGCAGGAAGTTGGGCGTGAAGAGAAGCAGGTCGAATTTGTCTTCAAAATAAGAGCTTTACATTGCACCCCATCGGAGTTTAGAACTGGGTTCTTAGCGGGGGGCTTTTAATTTGAAAGTAGCGACCGCTATTAGCTCGCCGCTACAACAACAAGCGGACAACCAAGACAGCTACAGAGAGCTGAGGAGACGCTAGCATCTCCCGGATCTCAGCGGCTTTCCAGCTGCTCATCTTCGTGGATGAAGTGACGAACTGACTGCTGTGATCAGCTGTTTCCTGGTTTTAAAACTCTCTCAGTGGGTCTAGCAGAAGCTTTCTGGGGGTAAATTTCTCCCTGCTGATGAATACTTGGGCAATGTACCACCAGGCGTTCGGTCTAATGGCTGTTGGTTTTCAGAAGGTTTCTCTGATGACATCGCCAAAGCTAAGAGTAGAGAAGGATGATTCATACTGAATGACTATGAGGTTCAAGAGTTCAGTTGCTTTATGGACAGGTTTGAAGTTTCAGGGCGTTTCACCCAATGATGGTAAAAAGTTCATCTAAACATAAAGAAAAATCAACCAAAGGCTTTCGAGGGTCAGACAGCTGAATGTTCTTCATTCCCTGAGTCAGTCACTTCACTTCAATCCAGCTAAGTGTGTCTTTAAACTGGGTGATGACCTCAGAGGAGGCACACCCTCGAATTAAAGCTGAAAGCTGGCACATTAACCTCAGAGTCGGTGTTTCATTTCAAATCCAGTTTTTCTGGTGTGCAGCGCCAAAGCCGTGTCAGTGAATCTGAAGCAGAGCATTGACAGAGTATTACTGTCGGCCCGCTTCTTCACCGCCTGTTAAGACAAAGTCAATACCAGGGTTTATGTGCACATGTGGTAACCTGGTTATTGGATACGAGCCAAGCTCCGGTCTCATTGGGGTTAAACTGTCTGCATGAACCTGTGAAACCTCCAGCTGCCGCTCCTCGGTGCCATCAGTTCACCGGGTAACCAAATGTTCCTTTATTTCTGAGGTGTGCCCTCGACAGAAGGAAATTAAGCAGGAAATTTGGTGTATTTGTATTTATTTATTTACTTCTTTGTAAGTTCTGAAATGTATGAATTTGAAACAGTGTGTGCAGCTTTATTTTACAGGAAAGAAGGCAAAACTTTACCTTTACAAAACTTAAATCTGACTCAATCACACAAATAAATATGTAGAAATATTATGACATTTTAGGAAATTTGTTTATTAGCGAACTTGTCTAAAGTCAAACGATACGCTAACGATACCGCCTACTATCTGCATGTTATATATGAAGCTCCGGGTGGCATCTAGTTAGCTTAGCTTAGCAGAAAGACTTAAAACAGGTGAATACAGCTAACCTGGATCGGCTTGAAGATAAAATAAAATCTGGCTGACTATTAAACACATTCCATTTATTCGATATGATTATTTAATTCCCCAGATTTTTTAACATTTGGAAAGAGCCAGGCTCGTCATTACCCCCCATTTGCAGTCTTAATGCTAAGTTAAGCTAACCTGCTAATGGCTGATGACTGGATGTTGGTTGCCTAGTTACAGGAAACACTATGTATGAGGCCAGAACCATCAGAACCATCCTTGATGGTGCTGATGATGATGATCCAGAGACTCTGAATATCTTCAGTTTTCAAAACGGTCCATTTTCAGTGACCTAAAACGCCCTTTTGCATGGAGAACGCTTCGTTTTAAGAAATGTGGACACGGCCCAACTTGTCTCTTAAACTAAAACAGCTGTTTCTGCATTCTGCACTGATTGGACGATGACTCATGGAGATATTATTTATTAGTATTTTTGTTTTATTGTCATTAAAAACGGCAAATTAACATGATCACATGCTGCTTTTAGTGCAAGTTCAGTAAATGGATTTTTACAGCTGCACATTCACTCACAGAAAAATATTCTTTATGAGGAAAAAGGCGGCTCCAACAAGCATTTCATTATTACATTCTTATTATTTATTTAGACGCCGCTACAGAACCGTCTGAGCTACGGGACGGAGAGGAAAGCTTGTGGTTGGGTCTGATCCTGTCGGGCTCACATGTGTTTCTAAAAGCGAAGGGGGAAAATCTATCTGGGTGGAGATAATAATTGTTTATGTGAAATTTATATTATATAGCGTATGAAGCAATAACAGGAAAGACCGACGTTGGCCGACTCTGGCATTACATATGCTTCTGACTGCGGTCGCTCATCACTCACGCCGAGAAAGTAATGGCGGTCGGCTTTAAAGGCTAACTCAGCATGATATGACCGCCGTATTAAACAGCTCGGAGGAGTGTATTACCTTACGCTGAAAATTACCTTTGACCTTGGGATGATCCGGTATACGTTGATGCATCTGTCAGTGGACGGTGTAGTGTGTCCAAACTTTTACCGCTTCTGCTTATATTGGAAAACATTTCTGTCCTTTTTTTATGGAGTCGAGCATTTAGGTGAAACGATACTGTACGACTGACACGAGCAGTAAAACTCTGTTTTTATGATTCTGTCTTCTCTTTTCTCAGACTCATGCACACACACAAGCATGCACACACACACACACACACACACACTCAAACCACACACAATTATTATCACAGCTTTCCAGAGGCAGCGACGCAGCTGCTGTTTCACTTGATCTTTTATAATGGGAACAGCAGCAAAAGAGTCGGTAATGACATCTCAGCTCGCAGCGCTATTCCAACACTTCCCATAGCATGACCCCAGAGTCGATGAGAAAACTCCAAGTCTGGCAGTCGTCGGAAAAAATGTTTAAAGACTGGATTATACACCGCCAATAACGGACGCGGTCGGGGATTCAATTGAGGTCTGATTGACGTTTATTGAAAGGGACAATTTGCCAGCTGTGGATGTTGTATGACGAAGGATCCAGAAGACCGGAACGCGAGCACGGGTCGTTACGGCTGCGTTGGTACGGGGGAAACGACTCGGTGGGAAAATAATGGACTTCTGCTAATACAGCACATTTAATGTGGGCGGAAAAACAATCACATGTTGTCAAAATATGACAAAATGGATTACAGTCTTGTCAGAGAAAGAAAAAAAGCGATAATGAATCACAAATTGCGAGCTCTCGATTGGTAAATCTTACACATAAACACCCGGAAAGGAGACAGTAGAAACTTGCAAAAAAATATCTCAAGGAAACTGAATCGAATGCAACTGGATTTGGTTTTTGTCTTGAAGACGTTTCACCTCTCATCCAAGAGGCTTCATCAGTTCCTGCTCCCTTGACTAGGCTGGGACTAGTCCAACTAGCCGGTGTGGAGGTCCAGCTATTTAACCTCTCAGGAGGCGGTCACAAGGCCACTGATGTCTATGGGTCGTATGTGCTCCATTATTGCCAACGACAGTCGTTAGTATGGTCGTTGGGGATGGTGGAAAGTTGGTTTCGACTTCGTTAGTGCTCTATTGTGTTGTAACGACAGTCGTTGGAGTCACATGAGGCCCTAAGTTGTTGAATCTCCTGGGAAGACATGAAAGGGCAGCATTGTAAATTGGAGATAGGTGGTGTCGCAGACCCCCTCCTCTGTTTAGAGATGGTTTTTCAGTTTTTGCATAGATTAGTCAAGCGAGCAGGAACTGATGAAGCCTCTCGGATGAGAGGTGAAACGTCTTCAAGACAAAAACCAAATCCAGTTGCGTTCGATTCAATTTCCTTGAGATAACTATGACCTGGATGAATGAGAATATTCACAGGCTTGCAAAAAAATACTTGGCAGGTGGTCGGACGAACTTCAGCCAATCAGATCAACAGGAGGAGATCCGAACTCCGAACTGACCGAAGAGAAGAGCGATAACGTCTTTTCCATCGAGAAAAGTCGTCAGTGGCGTTTGTTGCTCTTCTTTCAACGGACACGACACGTTTAGCCATTATTTTAGCACGTGAGGGAGCACAGACTCGACAAATGAGCAAAAACAACAATGAGTGGCATTGTGTTCTCCAAGGACAGCGAGTCTGTTGTGTTACTGTCTGCAGACCGTTTAATACACAAGAATAATGCTGTTCGCCACGATAACTGTACAAAGATGAAGCTTCAAAGACATAAAACACACAAACACACTGAAAGTCTTCACGTTGTGGCTTTAAAACTCAACCTGAATGTACTTTTTTATGCTCTTTGGTCTGTTTTCTCTACCAAATAAAAGTCCCAGCAGTTCTGTTGCACATCTCCGATCCCTCAGCACATAAAATGTATTTTTTGTATTTCAGTCGGCAGTTTATTACAAAAAAGTACATTAAGCTTTCAGGCCTCGGTCATTAGTCTTTACTCCATATTGCATTATTGATATTTATTGTTTTTCACCCTCATCACCTCATTTAAATTTTCACAACACTTTCTATATATTTATTTTATGTCTGTTTGCTTTTTAGTTTTTTTCCCTCCATCGTCGTTTTGTTGTTTTTTCACAATCAAACACACGTTTCCATTTGCAGTCTGAGATCGAAGATACGGGGGAGCGTTCACAAAATAAAATGAAAAAAATGCTCATTACCGAGTCTTTGCTGTAGAATTGGTGTAATAAAAAAGTAATACACTTCTAATGGCCTGCTGCTCCGGCAGAAGCAGCGCCGCTTCCCACACGGTGACGGATCAGCGCCGATGATGTAACACAGCTAATTTTTTCATGTTAAGTTATTTTAACTCGACTCGCTGAGAGTAATAGAGTAAAAGGACGTTTTGATGGAGTCCGGTGTGGACATTAACGCGGACGATGACCTATTAGCAAAAATGTAAATCACTCCCGCCGGCGGCCGCCGTGCTAACACGAAGCCACGCCATCACTCATGTAGGTGACGTTTTGATTAAATCTTTAATTAGCCATGTTTGACACACATCATTGATTCGTCCGACACGATGATGTGAGAGGTGACTTGTTTATTTATTTCAGCGAGCTAATAATGGCCGCTGTCGTTTAAATTAAATCGCGCTCGCAACTTTAAACCCCTCGGTCCCCGGACGCTGTTTTACTTTCCCAGGCAGCAGGCGGAGGCGGCGGAGGAGGCGGGGAGGGTTCCTGCGGGGCAGTAAAGAACTATTACATGGTGTTGTCAGGTCGAGTAACAGGCAGGAAAACCAGGCCCCCGGAGTGTTCGGGAGCTGGGAGGAATAACTGGACGGTCACTAAATAACCCACAGCAGCTTTACAATAATATATGATCGCTGCTCAGCATAAATCCCATTATCATAGGCCTGTTTCTGCGGAGCAGAGCCAGATACGAAGGCCTCGCCTCTCCTGCGTTGCACTAAACGTTTTGTCTTTTATTTATGAAATGTGGTCGAGTTTCAGCCGAAATAAAAAGGCTCATAATCAGTTATTTCTTCATGAACTCCGGCGCTGAACAGAATTTGATTCCCACATCTAATAAAGTGCTGCAGGAAACACAAAGTTGGCTTTTTGGCACCCGAGTCGTTTTTTTTTTGAGTGGGTTTTCCATTTGATGTATTAAATAAGGTCTGCGGTTAACACGAGCTTAAGAGATCTTCAAGTTTTGTTCTGCGTCATAAAATATGTAATATATAGACAGATTGTCTCGCCATCATCGAGATGATAGAAACAGTTCTTCTTCTCGTCTCTCCACAGCACCGAGCGAGTCAGAAAGTCTGACTGCACCGACTGACACTCTGGGATCGGGGGAATGAAACGGCTCTGGCATGTTTGCACGTCTTTTAAATCAATCACGATCCTCTCGGGCGGCTGGAACCGAGGGTGCAGCCACCGACGGAGCTCCTGCAGAACTGTGTCAGTTTGCACACGAGGAGACGAGCTCCGCGGCGTTTAAACGGCTAAATACCTGCGTAAGACAAGTTGCTTTTCTGATACTGATACTGTGATACTTTTAAATGCACATTGATGAAAACACACCATTTTTACTCTTCTTCTCTTCTTCATCCCTCCTCGGAGGTCGAGACCTCAGACTGAAAGGCAATAATGCATCATGGTTTTTTGCCTTTGTCTGCACCAAGTGACAGCTGCTAGCTTGTTTAATTTCTGCATCTCGTCAGTTTCGGCGTGCAGGTTGCTAGTTTGGAAATTGTCGTTCATGTGGTGTTGGGGGTTTTGAAAAGTGCATGCAACTGCCACATGCACATTGACACAGCTTTCATACCATTTTTACTCTTCTTCTCGTCTTCATCCCTCCTCGGAGGTCGAGACCTCAGACTGAAAGGCAATAATGCATCACAGTTTCTGCCCTGGTCTGCACCAAGTGACCCAAACTACAGCTGTGAAAGGAAAAGGTTTGTTCACCTTCCCCTGATATCAGCCGGGCAGCGAGGCTCTGCATGCTGTTGTCTTCATCATGGAACCAAAGGTGCAGCGACGGAGCTCCTGCAGAACTGTGTCAGTTTGCACACGAGGAGACGAGCTCCGCGGCGTTTAAACGGCTAAATACCTGCGTAAGACGAGGAAACAGCTGCTAGCTTGTTTAATTTCTGCATCTCGTCAGTTTCGGCGTGCAGGTTGCTAGTTTGGAAATTGTCGTTCATGTGGTGTTGGGGGTTTTGAAAAGTGCATGCAGATAGTGGAAGGAAGGGGGAACAGATCAACTGCCACATGCACATTGACACAGCTTTCATACCAGTTTTTACTCTTCTTCTCTTCCTCATCCCTCCTCGGAGGTCGAGACCTCAGACTGAAAGGCAATAACACATCACAGTTTCTGCCTTTGTCTGCACCAAGTGACCCAAACTACAAGGTTTGTTCACCTTCCCCTGCTATCAGCCGGGCAGCGAGGCTCTACACGGTGTCGTCTTCATCATGTGTGCAGCTGTGCCTTCAGGGCCGCCAAAGCAAAGCACCGCCAGCTTGTCTGCACACAAACGTGAGCGCTGGATTAAAAAAAAGAAAAGCTGTGTTATTCGCTACACACTCAAACTCTGTGCTCCTGCAGCCTCTCCAGCTCCTCGTTCCAGCCCGGCATTATTCTTCTCCGGCGGGCTGCTTGACTCCTCGCTCTCTTGTTTCTGCCTGCTCGGCACAAACTCCTCAGCAGTTCATTCATTCGAGTGCGGCTGGAGTGCGGACCGGGATAAAGTGTATTCGAAAAAATAATTGGCGGGCCGTTTATTTATTTATTTCTTTACTCGTAACGCTCCACGGTCAAGCTTTTGTTGCACATGACAAAACAGGAGGACAGGCGGTGAAGGGCTGTTCATGCAAATATGCTGAACACACTCTTTAGAAAACAGGAACACCAAACATCGGACACAATCTGCTTTTGTTTGAAGCTTTAAACGTAAGGTGACCTCACCCGTCCGACCCAAAGACGGTCGGGAAAAAGATCAGAAAAGAAAATTCAAATGTCTGGGAGTTGGAAACAAGGTTACAGAGAAGGTGTTCGTCTCACAGCGGTGAAGTGAATTCATCTTCCTGGCAGTTTTCAAAGGTCCCGTTCGCGTTATTTTCCTCTGTTCTCCGCATAACGGGAGGGTAATATCTGCTCTCCTCTCTCGAGCGAGCGTGTCAAACATGAAACAGTATAACTGCCAACGATGCAACATTGCGTGCAAGTTCACAGTTATTTGATCAGAGCGATCTTAACCGAGAGCGCCGTCGGCTGAATTCAGATGACTTTGTCCTGAACGGAAAACACGAAGGAAGAAAAATGACCAGCAGAGAAAATAAAATGAAAAATGTTCTTGGCAGGGACGTCATGTCTGTTCTGCCGCTCTCCTCTTC
Organism: Lagodon rhomboides; assembly: GCA_039737535.1. NCBI lineage: Eukaryota > Metazoa > Chordata > Actinopteri > Spariformes > Sparidae > Lagodon > Lagodon rhomboides. Next base: position 26,966,786 of record CM077798.1, on the reverse strand, counting down.
AGTCCGTCCTCTCGCCTCGTGTCTATGCATTAACAGTCTGCACGTTAAAAAGCTCTGGATGTTTGGCTTTGATACCCCGCGGCTGGTTTTTTTCTGGTCGGGGTTATCAGGGTAATGCTCTCTGACAGAGCTGTAACACAAGGCTGCCGGATCAAAAGCCATTTTGTTTTCTTTTCATCTCTCTTTCTCGCAGCCGAGACTTCATTGGAGAGCGAGAGAGGGGGAGGGAGGGAGGAGAGATGGACGGAGGGAGACAGAAATAGACAGAAAAACAGAGCAGATGACGGGGTGGCTGACAGGCAGGTAGTGGAACAGTCTGCAGGCCCGGATTTGGCCTGTAAATATCTGGGACATTGCTCATCAACGCATTAATTTCTCCCCTCGTGCTGGAGGAGTTCTTCCATTAGCTCATGCAGAAGTATTTTGGACGGCGAGCGGCGGATGATTAATTCGCTCGCATCAATTGGCCGCCTCTGACGGTATGAGTGTTCCTCTCTTGTGAAGTTCACGGGCTCATCTTTCATCTCGCAGCGGCGTACAGTGATGGATACAGGGTGTAAGTGATAGTGTGCAAATGTGTGCATACTGTGTGTGTTTGTGTGTGTGTGTGGTGTTCATGCTGGCTCAGATATTAATGTGTGTAACAGCAACGTTCCTGCTCGCGGCCTCCTCGACAACTGGCACGAAACAAAAAGGCTTAAATTGATATTAAAGGTGCAGTTTGTCAGGAATGAACCGAAAAATGTTCACAGAATTTGAAGAAATGAGGTTTAACGTCCAATATAAGACGTCTGTGTGTGGAAGTTAGCACGCTAGCCTCGACCCCTCCTGTCTCGTAACTGCCAACTATTCCGAGTTGTACAGCTAACTGAGCTAACTACCTAACGACGGCTACAGTCAGCAGCAGTTAGCGGTTACTCTGGTGATATGCTGCCCTCCCAAACGGGTTAAAACCAACTTCAGCCCAGCTCTGGAGCAGGTTCGCCCCCGAGTTTGTGAGGTTATCCCCCGAAAAATCAACCAAACGTGGAGCTAAAAGTCACACAAACCTTCCTCAGATTAACATTAGCTGTGTGCTTCAACAGATTATTTAACCCGGGGGCTGGTAAAAGTGCAGAATTGGTGAATCCTGGTTTTAAGATTAATAATCTGTGTGTGAAAAGTTAAACCACAGTCACCTCTTTCTCGGCCTCGAGCTAAGAAAGTGCTGCCACTTCATCTTAGAAGCTAATTCTGCTTAAAGGGATATTCCGGTGTAAGTTTAATCCATGGTCTAACACACCGTGACACCGAGTAAGACTCCCCCTCGAGAGGTCAAGTTAGCTGACCGCTAGCTTAGCTAGTTTTAGCAACCTCAGAAAAGACCGCACGATAACAACACACTGCAGCTTATGTCTCCAACTAGAAACCGCCATCAAAAAGCCACAATTAATGGTGAGAACAGCAGCAAACTTCAGCAACAGTACATGTACAGTCCCAGCACACAGTACGAAGCATCAAACATCTGCTAGCTTTGCTGGATTTGTATTAAAAACACAGCACAACTCACCCTCTCCTCCAGCAGCCTGCCTGTGTGGGGAAGCCCTGACGAGTCGATTACCGAGTGCAGTAGATTTCTGCAGCTCAAGGATGAAAATGTCTGATTATTACTCCATTACTTCCGTTCTTTTCCCTGTCAGCTCTCGATAATAAGAACTGAGCGTTCCATGGAGTAATAATCATCGTGCGGTCTTTTCTGAGGTTGCTAAAACTAGCTAAGCTAGCGGTCAGCTAACTTGACCTCTCGAGGGGGAGTCTTACTCGGTGTCAAGGTGTGTTAGACCATGGATTAAATTTACACCGGAATATCCCTTTAATTACAACATGGGTGTTATTTTTGTAGTAGATCAGTGTTTATCTAACCTCGTCTACGCGGGGAAGCTTCCCCTCCTCACACATTCACACCTGGAAGCTGCCCGTTACAACCACAGTCTGATTTGTGGGGCACATCACAGCTTCACGGGGCAGTTTGGGGTTATTTGCTTAAAAATATGTGTATGAAAACATAAGCGATGGTTTTGATCTCTTCACAGATTTACTCAGCCGGTCCAGGGATCAGACGAGCTTCCTCCTCTCAGCTCGGCCCCCGGTGTCATAATAACACCACGCCGGCCGAGCAGCGTTTCAGATCGAGGAATAGGGAAACATTGTTTAAAAGGAATGTGAGGAAACGTAAGCAGTCACACTAGCATTTTCAAACCAAAGCTCAAGGTTATCTGGAAGAGAAAACAAAGGCCAACGGTGACATTTATCACCGAAGGTCGTCGGTTGTTAACATCAATCACAGTTTACAGGCCGACTTCCTGGTTCAACTTTGACCCGCTGTTCTCAAACACACACACACTTTTCTTCTGTGCAATGACGGATTGTTTTAGGGTTAGCTAAAGTTAGATGTACGAAACAGATCTCATGACGAGGCTCAGTCACAATGGCCCTTTAATGCGACTGTGAGCTGACTCTCATCTGACTTCCTCACAACTTGTAATTATCCTGTAAGCGTGAGGAAGGCGATGTGAAAAGTCACCAACATATATTATGATACAGATTATTTTCTGAAAATGTAATGAATAAAATATCGAGGGTAAATCCAGTGTTATTAACAACATAGGAGGAAGAAACAAGATGTCACCTGTGTTCACTGACAAGCAATTAACAAACAAGACGATGTGTTTCATGTTTAATATGAAGAACGTGCTAGGAAAACAAGAAACAGCAGAAAGTCTGGAAAACATCGTCTTCTGTCGGGTCTCTGTTACTGAGAGGTGTGTTTGCGGCGTACCAATCAGAAACCAGCAGTCGACAAGCTAACGATGGTTAGCTTAGTATTTGTTTAAATCAGTCACTCTTTCAAAGTCAGTGCCGACCGAACAAATGTCTTCTACACCTTCAGCGTGACACCTGACAAGGGGAATAAGCGTGTTGTCGTAGCTCGAGCAGAGTCATTTGACGCAGGAGTGAATGTCGATTGTATATGCCGTTTCTCCACCGACAGTACCAGCTCGCCTCGCCTCGACTCAGCTCGCCTTTTTTGCGTTCCCATTACTGAAATCTGGTACCTGGTACCTGCTAAAGTGGAGCTTTTTTAGCATCACCTCCGTATAAGTTCCAACCGAGCTGAGCTGATACTTCTGTGTGACGTAAGCTGGCAGCCGGCCACTGATTGGACAGAGAGCGACGCCACTTGATGACTCATGACGAGCGCGACGTCCGAGCCTGACACCCGCTACCTTTAAAAACTAGCATCTGCGTTCAGTCAACATAGCGATTACATGGAAGGAACAACGCGCAGGAACACGGCGTGGACCGTGGCAGAGGTGGAGACGCTCCTGAGTGTTGTCGCTGAAGACGCATCCAGAACGAGCTCGATGGTGCGACAAGAAATGAAAAGGTGGACGTGTTTTGCGTAGCCCACAGCTAGCCCTGTTTATGTGTCGCGTGGATAAGTACGTCACTGATGACGACCCGCCCACGTGGATGACGACCCGCCCACGTTGAAGACGACCCGCCCACGTCTGATGACGACCCGCCAGCGTCGATGACGACCCGCCCACGTCGATGACGACCCGCCAACGTCTGACGACGACCCGCCCACGTTGATGACGACCCGCCCACGTCGATGACGACCTCGCCCACGCCGATGACGACCTGCCCACGTCGAAGACGACCCGCCCACTGTCCGATGACGACCTCGCCCACGCCCGACTGATCGACCTGCGCAATCGCCGACTGATCGACCTCGCCAACGGCTGATGATCGACCTTGCCAATCGTCGATGATCGACCCTGCCACTGCCGATGACGACCCTGCCAACCGCTCGAAGACGACCTTGCCCATGTTGAAGATCGACCTGCCAATCGTCGATGATGACCTTGCGAATCGTCGACTGATCGACCCTGCCAATCGTCGACTGATCGACCTTGCCATCGTCGATGACGACCTTGCGAATCGCCGAAGATGACCTCGCCCACTGCCGAAGATGACCCTGCTGACTGCCGACTGACCACCTATCGCCCACGATGACTGACCTGCGAATCGCCGACTGATGACCTTGCCCACGGCTGAAGATCGACCCTGCCAATCGCCGACTGACGACCTGCCACGCTGAAGATGACCTGCGCACTGCTCGAGATCGACCTGCCCATCGCCGATGACGACCTGCCCACTGCTGAAGATCGACCTGCGAATCGCCTGACTGACCACCGCCCACGCTGACGATCACCTCCCACGCTGATGACGACCTCCAACGCTCGAAGACGACCTGCCCACTGCCGATGACGACCTGCCCACTGCTGAAGATGACCTGCCAATCGCCGATGATGACCTGCCGAATCGCTGAAGACGACCTGCCCACGCTCGACTGATCGACCCACCAACGCTGAAGACGACCTGCCCACGTGCTGATGACGACCTGCCCACGCTCATGACGACTCGCCAATCGCTGACTGACGACCCTGCCAACGCTGAAGACGACCCGCCCACGTCTGATGACGACCGCCAACGTCTGATGACGACCCGCTCACGTTGAAGACGACCCGTCCACGTCTGAAGACGACCCGCCCACGTTGAAGACGACCCGCCCACGTTGAAGAGATACTAATTCTAGATGGAAACGCGTCTGAAACCAAACCAAGTAGAGCCACGCTGAGCCGAGGCGAGCTGGTACTGTCGGTGGAAAAACGGAGGATGGAGGTATCATGAGGTCCGTCCCCTCTCAGCCAATCACAGGTCTGCCATCACACACGAATCACTGTCATGAGATGCAGCATGACTGACAGCCTCGAGGCCGACAACATGTTTACTCACGCCTGGGGAATCTGAGCTTTATCCTGAGCTCTGTGGCTTAACGGACTCGTCCTTCAGTCTATTACGATCGCTCACAACACCGCCAGCGACAACACGATCGCAGAGGGTAGAACATTGTTATATTACCGAACCCGAGTAAACACGCGGCGTTTCCCGTGTTCTCATCCGCTCTGCTTATCTAAATGTCAGCGTAAGGTTAACTGTGTCTTCTGTCGACGGCTCGCGTTTGAAGAATAATGATCCATCAACAGAACAGACCTGCTGTCCTTACGTAACCAGATATGATATCTGCTTCCCCTTGGAACCGCTCATTAAACCAGAACTTCATTTTAAATATATTGGTTTCTTCTGCCGGCTGAAAAAAAACAAAACAGAAATCTTTAATTTAACACGACCACAAATCTGTCTGAACCTGCGGCTCTGTCCTGCAGCGGCGGCTTCCGTAATCTTTACGATCGGGGGGGACTTAACAATAATAAAAGCGCTTTGTAAGTGGCTTCTGTTTCAGGAGCCTGAAACCCCTCGCCACCCGCCGACCTTCCTGAAAGACCCCATAAGGTTAATCCCCAGGCAAATAATTGAATCTTGACCCGGCTATTATTATCTCCCTCTAAGCGTTCCACTCCGCGGGAAGCTGACCTCGTAAAAGCCCCCGGGCCTCCCTCTGGTTCCCCCCGCCACTAATGGACACACACACACACACACACACACACGCGGCGTTACAACACTTTCGTCCTTGTACGGCGTCGCCGACACAGAACGGCCACAAACATCTTTGTCCACGTAAGAGCGAACACACACACACACACACATTTGTGGCCTGGAGGCAGATCGAACACGGGATGAAATACAAACCTAAATAACACAGTTACAAGGTGACGACGACACACACACACACACACGACAGATATACTGTACACACTGACACACACACACACACACACTGTCTGAGAGGGAGGAGCGCACCGTCGTCCTGCCGGTGGGTGGTGCAGGCTGTGTCTAAAGCGATCTCACAGACCCGTGACTGCTGCGAGAATGAAATCGCACCTGGCACAGGCCGCCAACTGGCCCGGCCCTGACACACACACACACACACACACACACTGAAACACACACACACACACTGAAACACACACACACAATCGAAAAGCACACTCGAGTAGTCAAAGGACGCTTTGACCACGCTTGCCGAACGTACCTCTCACACACATCAGACGCCGTATGCGCGTGTGGTCTCTCCGTCTTCACGCTACTCTGGGTTTTTTTTTTGTAATTAATTGAAATTCTCATCGCTCCCGAGGGAGAAAAAGAAAAGGGAGGTGCATGTTCGAGGTCTCGAAGGGAAGATAAAACGGGAGAAGAAACGAGCGTGAGAGGCCTCTCGCACACAACCTCGCCTGCTCTCTCGACACGATAACGTGAACACACACACACGTCTAATAAACCTCATCCCTGACCTATATTCAGTGATGGAATGCAGCTCAGTACATTTACTCAGGTACTGCACTTCTGACCATTTTAAGCTTCTTTATTTAGTATTTCCAGCTCCTGCTACTCTATGCTTCACAACATTTTGTACTTTTACACAAGTAGATGTGTCATTCCATGAAATCGGTGCCTTTTCAACTTTGAAAAGTTAAAATTTAAATGATATTTAATTGCTATTTTTTCAGTAGCCAGGAATTAAAGACAGTTTAAAATGACAAGAAATTATATTGTGCCATCTCAGCTATGGAATTTCATATTTTATAACTGTTTTAGTCAAGTCCTGTTACTGGAAAGGTAACAGGGTTGACAGTAACAGGGTTGACCATTTCAAGCTAATTTGCCCATTGCTAGCTAAAACAAATGTTAGCTAAAGCACATGCTATGTACTTTGAAAGGAAATTACATGTACATATTGATTATATTATGAGAAATAAATAATTGTTTGGATTTATATGTTAAAAAATGGTAACAGGGTTGACGTTGTATGCTTGTCCCCCTGGTTCAACCTTGAAAAAACATCAAAAATAGCACATCAGAGATGAGCAAAACTTACTTGTCACTGAGCTGTTAGCATCCTGGTTCAGAGACGATGCAACCTCCTGTAAATCATGTCAAATCTAGAATGTACCGTTATTTTGATAGGGTTTTTTGGTTAGGGTAACAGGGTTGACATAAAATTAGGGGACACTCGATAAATTGGTAAATATTTATTACAATTAATATATATTTTTACCAAAAACACTGTTTCACAATAAGATCATACTTAAAACAATATGTAAATGTGAACATTTTAACATTTTGCCAACATTTTACAAATTAAAAGTCCTGCTGACGTACAACAACAACAGTGAGGGACAGGCCAAAAACCTCACCCTCATCAGCTTAAAAATCATTTTTATTATTTAAAATAATATTTAATTGATGTTAATTTGATGTTTTATTGAGGAGAGAAGACATGGTAATGTTATATTTTCAAATTACATCTTTGTTTGTTGTTACTGTAATTTTATGACTGATAATTTCTTGGGGACACAAAAGGCACCGATTTCATGGAATGACCCAGATGTATTTGCTACCTTTAGGAACGAGTTAAAGCGATATTTTTGGATTAAAATAAGGAAAATGTCTTGTATCCCTGCCCACTTTATCCAATCAGTCCATAAAGAGGTGGCAGCAGGTTCATGTGGTGACGTAGAGAGGAGGAGCTCGAGGAAATGACGACAAAGCTTAACGCAGCTTTCATTTTGGGGCAGCGGTGGCCTAAAGGGTTCGAGAAGCGAGCTTGTAGCGCCGGTTCAAATCCCCGGATCTGCAGGTTAAACCTGAGGTGACCTTGAGCCCCGACCGGTCCAGTGGAGCTGCTCCAGGATCAGATCAGACTGTGCTCGTACTGAGCAGCTTCCAGGTGTGAATGTGAACATCGCTCTTCTTCTCTGAATAAAAAAGAAATGCAGATTGTCTGCTGCGTCAGCCCCAAAGTACGTTTATTAATGAATTTATTAGAGCCTGACCGACACCTGGTTTTTGTCGCCAAAGCCTCTAAATTCCAGTAAACACAGCATCAGACGTCAGCTGACACTTCTGAAGTCTTGTGCCATTTTCAATCAATAACATCTGCTAACACAGACGAGCTACATGCTGTCACACTGATTGCTTTACATGTCACGGCTGGCAAAAATCAATCAAGACACCAGCTGATCACTGTAAGGCTGCTCTACAGTGAATCTCAGGATGCCCACACAGAATTTACCTCCTTCTTTTTAGCATACCGTATTTCAGCAATTAATCGCCGGGCCGCAAATAGCCGCCTGGTTCTTTTAAACGCCTGGGGTCAGCACCCTTTTTGCGTATTAAACGCCCACCCGAATAACCGCCGGGGCGATTATTGGCATTATTTTTGCAGAAGTAAACAGTCGGCACTTCCGTTTTCTGTCAAAATAAGAGAAGTAGCTAACGTTAGAAAATCTTAGATGACGACTAACTCTTATTTTGACAAAAAACAGGAAGTGTCAGAGAGAACGACTCGAGTTTAACGCCCCACCTTCACACAGCGGAGGACAGGTCAACACGGAGGAGAATGGACAGCAGATGGACATAAATGATAACGTAAGAAGGAAGAAAAATAAAAAGTATGACGCTACGTTTAAGTTTGGAGTGGTGAAATACAGCTGTCATCACAATAATGGCCTGGTGCAGGTCTGTGTAGAAATAAATAAAGGCCTGCAGAAAAAACGTCCAGGGTATTAACTGGTGAAATACAGTAATCATAAAGCTAATTAGCCTCCACGCTAAAATTTATAAATGGATCATTTTTACCTGCATTCGAGGGTTCAATAGGAGCTCGTCTGTGATGCGACTGAGCCGTTCAATGTAAATGAAACACCATTATTAAGTGTGTTAATTGGGTGCCGGGTCACCGTTTGCTGCCATGCAATTTCCCGACTGGCACCGCTGCGGTGACGATGCTCCGGGCCCACAAAGCCCGTCGGTGCCGGAGGAAGTCTACGGCTCAGAATAGCTTTGAACGAGCCGGTGCTGTGAGGTGTGGTGGATCCGATCGTGGCCAGGAAAAGTCCCAACACCTGGTGGTAATACAGCACCTCAGTGTCCAAGCACCTTGATCCACATTTTGTGGCTTTACACCGGAAATTAAAGTGGATTTAATTTATTATCAGAGCTGTGTGGCAACGGTCACGACTGGATAAAAAACGACTTCAGTGCTGGTACAAGGTCCGAGAAATGGATATCAAGAGAGGGAGCCCTGAGAAATCAAGATACAGAGCTGTGAAGAGGTACAGACCACCTAAGGAGAGGCCTCGAGTCGTTTCTGTGTCAAGATTTCAGCAGCATTAGACGGTTGGAAAAGGAAAAGGAAAAGGGAAATACCCAGACTCCTCCTGGTAGTCCGTCCAACCTGAACCGCCAGCCAAGAAAAGACCTCAGTCAGGGAGGTAAACCAAGAATCCAAGCAGCTGTCTGACAGAAGTACAGAGCCGCTCGATGTCACGGGAGGTGTCGCTGGAAGAGCCACAGTCGCCGCGACGCTCTCTGAAGCTGAGCTGTACAGCCGAGTGGACTGAAGGGAGCCACTTCCAGGTGAAGAGGTTACGGCAGCAGCCTGGACACGGCGAAGAAAAAAAAAAAAAGGCCCTTGAGAGACTCTTGAAGGGAGCAAAGAGGCACAGTCTGTTCTGATGAAATGGAAACTGAACTGTCAGCCGTAAAACAAAGCTCTCCGTCAGGCGGAAACCGGGCACAGCTCATTACCCGTCTAATAGCACTCCCGCCGCGAAGCATGTTGGTGGCAGCGTCGTGCTGCGGAGGGACCGGGAGTCTCGTAACGACGGTGGGAACAATGAACGGAAACAAATTTGTTCTCTCTGAGAACTTCGTCCTCCGAGAGTGCCAAAACCATAGATGAGCTGCGACCACTTGTGTTTTCCGACAGCCAACTCTAGGCACTGGAATTGCTTCGTGACGGGGCTGCCAGAGTCCTGCAGGAAACCCAATAGTGGACAGAAATTGAAATCCGTTGAAAATTCAGCATAATGACTTGACAATGTGACTGAGCTCTCTCGAGCTTCCCACTGGGAAATTGAGAGAGCTCCAAAACCTTGATGGTTCTCGTACGGAGTATTTAGTTACAGTAAATCAAATGTCTTCATCCCGGCCGGTCTGGCAGTTGGGTGGTCGGCCCACCCACTTACAAACATACCGGATGGATTGGTGTGAAATTTTGTGCGACATTCGTGGACCACAGAGATGAAGGCTGAAGGGGGTTGTCAACAACTTATTGGATGGATTGCCTTGGAATAAGGTGCGGGTATCTCAGACGATGATTCCCACTGACTTTTGGGATCCAACCAGCACATCAAAATGTTTGTTCATCCAGTTTTCACTGGACTAAATATTGTTCAGTCATTCATGGTCCCCTGAGATCAAAGCTAACGGTCTTTGGAGATCCATTGATGTTTCATCGTGTCATTGTGGGGTTGACTTAGTGACCAGCCTCAACAACAGATTAAAGGTTTGCCATGAAAATCAATGGAGCCCAGTGATCTGGGTGATCCCCTGACTTTCACCACCGACAGGTTGTTCGGTGGTTCAGAGTGAGATGTGGTGGAAACATTCAGAGTCTCTATGAAATCTGGTGTTTACCTCATTAGTTTATCTCAACCTTATACTTCCTACCTCCTCCAGCATCACCTCTGTGGTGCCGACGTATAAAGAGCTAGAAAAGTCCAGTTGGGGAGGTCAGATGGGTCATAACTGGATTTCCCCTCCTGATACCAAGGTTTGTGTACAACTTTTCACCAAGAGTGATTTGTTGTTTGTAACTAATGTGAGTTACGTCACTTACCTTCAACCCAAAGTATGACTTTTTTATAATATGTCGTCAGATGTGAAATGTTTATTGGCTAGCTTTTTTATTTGAGTCCAAAACTGATGCTAGAAGGGTCGGTAGAGCGTCATAGTTTGAATCTTGAGGCCACTGACCAAGCTGCTGTTCATACGGTGACATCTTCATTTAAAGGGATATTCCGGTGTAAGTTTAATCCATGGTCTAACACACCGTGACACCGAGTAAGACTCCCCCTCAAGAGGTCAAGTTAGCTGACCGCTAGCTTAGCTAGTTTTAGCAACCTCAGAAAAGACCACACGATAACAACACACTGCAGCTTATGTCTCCAACTAGAAACCGCCATCAAAAAGCCACAATTAATGGTGAGAACAGCACCAAACTTCAGCAGCAGTACATGTACAGTCCCAGCACACAGTACGAAGCATCAAACATCTGCTAGCTTTGCTGGATTTGTATTAAAAACACAGCACAACTCACCCTCTCCTCCAGCAGCCTGCCTGTGTGGGGAAGCCCTGACGAGTCGATTACCGAGTGCAGTAGATTTCTGCAGCTCAAGGATGAAAATGTCTTGATTATTACTCCATGGGATGCTCAGTTCTTATTATCGAGAGCTGACAGGGAAAAGAACGGAAGTAATGGAGTAATAATCAGACATTTTCATCCTTCAGCTGGGATCAGGGCCTCCCCGCGGCAGTGTATTGTTATCGCTAAGCTAGCGGTCAGCTAACTTGACCTCTCGAGGGGGAGTCTTACTCGGTGTCAAGGTGTGTTAGACCATGGATTAAACTTACACCGGAATATCCCTTTAATTTGTCAAATGCTTTGGTTAATATTTGTAAGAGTTTGAGTCTCTTTCCAATATACGACTGCACAGAGACGTTAGCATGGTTTATTCCTCTCTGAATTAAGACTCCAGTACCACAAAATGCAGCAGTGATCCAGGATGTTGAACACTGAAACACGTTGACACTGTTATTGTCAGACACTTGACGTGTTACCCGGAGAAACAGAAGCAAAGCGACAGCGATGAGCTGCGTGTCTGAGATCAAACCCGACTGTGAAGGAAGATGTCAGCTCTCTATTGGTGTGCAGTGCACATACAGTCATTAATGTGTAAATACGCACGCTCACATATATGCATTCAAATTCAGCATCTACAGTACACAATGCACAGGCACATGCATAAAATCACCATGTTTCATTCTGCCATTAGATCGAAGGAAACACATTCACACTGACAGCTGTTTGTTTCATGGAGCGGTGGCCATATTTGGTTTTGCATGATTTATGTGGTAAACCCATAGAAAGCTGATATATTCGAAGAACAAACTCAGCTGACCAACGGAGACAAATATAAACCCAATACTTAATCAGCCATTATCCTTTATTGTCATTAATCATCCATTATCTCGCTCTCCTCAAGTATCACCAGGAGACGAGCACAGGAGGAATACAAATTATACCATCCAATAAGATAAAGCCAAATGCGCTCACCATGTATATCTCCTCTTCAAACCCTAATTGCAACAAATGGCTTACTAACCTCGATAAATATTTAACGACTGCAGATGTGTTGTAGTCTTCGAGCGAGGCTGCGAATATGAGCGGGCGATTTGTGAATACGTTTAAAAGCACATTCACAGAGGATTAAAAATATTCCTTTAAAGTTAAAAGTTCAAAGCCGGTTGAGGGGAAAAAAAAAGCGCAAAGGATGTTTGAACATGACGGAGAGTTTCCACTTTAGAGGAGAAGTTGAAGTGAAATCATACAAACAGCTGGAACAAGACACGAGCACATAGACACACGAATGAAAGCTGGATTATGTGTTTGAAAGCAGAACTTTTTTTGTTAATGACCAACAAACAGTCAACGCTGGTGATTTTAGTTTCTCTGAAAAACCTTGTTGTATCAGTCCCTCCAGAAAAACAGCGATTATGCGATGGCATAATTCAACGCATAATCAGCCAAAGTCTGCACATTTATGCACATTTTTTCAGAGATGCCGCACTTTCGCCGCATAAATTGCCAATTTCATAATTTTCGTTGCAAAAAGTCGCATATATCTTCGCAGAAAGTTGAAAAATATTGCATTTACTTCACACAAGAGCAGCAGCCATTTTCCTCCTGTTGCCATGGGAACGTTATGAAGTGACGTCATCAGAAAGCTGCAAACCCCACGAAGAAGACGTGATGAAGTCCGCAAATCAGTCTCATTTGCCAAATAAGCTCAAAAGACCGAGCAAAGCATTTTCCTGGTGTGTTACGTGACAGTGGAGGCAAATTATTTTGCACTCGCTGGACGCTGGACAACCACTTCCTCCAAACACTCGAGGACGGAAGCAGCTCAGCTACACCGAGGTGTTAACTTCCAAAACTGTTGCCAGGGCTGAAAGAATCGAGGTCAGTAGCTGCAAGATTAAAGCTCGTAAAAGTATGAAAAGGTCGACAAGATGAGAACTGAATTATTCCCAGCACTTCCTGTGATGTAGTCTGCTTGCTTATCACAGGAAGTCATTAGAAATGACTCTTCACATTAAGATAGTAGCCGAGTGAGAACACAGTGTCGGGGGAATCACTGTTTTTAGGGTTAGGGTTAACATTTTTGCAAATTCCCAAAATTTCATCGCATAAAATGGCATAAATATCCTGCATATTCCATCGCATTTTTTAAGAAAATGTGCGGCATAATCAAGGATTTTTGCCCTCAACAATCAGAAAAAAACATTTTTCTGGAAGGACTGTTATATGTCAGGGATGATTCAGTTATTCATATACGAACAAATAACACATTCTCACGCCCAACTTGTCAAATTCGGCAGCTTGGTCAGTGGCCGCAAAGGTGCTTCCTAGACGACTTTATCCTGACATCCAGCGATCGGTTAGAGAGACTGCTGATCGGGATGCTCGTCAGAATGCTAGCAGTTGGCACACACATTGATCGAGGTTCTCTGTAAACGCTGCTCCGGGTCTCCTGTGCATCTTCCTCATATAGAATTTCCATCAAAACTGTGGTGTCAAGGCGTCATGAGACCTCAAAATCATCTTTAAGCTTCAAACCGTGCTGCTCTACCTGGCTCTCTTGCATCAGGCGTGGAGATGAAGGGCTCTGCAGTCAAGTTAGCATCAATATTTCATACACTTCATCTGGTTAGACTTTCAAAACAAAGCTCGCTGATGAACACAGCCGGTGTTGACGTATTGTGACTCTTGGAAAAGTGTTTATTATCATACTGACGGTATTATATCGATAATATATATGTCCATCACACACGGACAGAGTCAGTAGAAGTCTTCACGGTGGTGTCGAGATCTTTGATGTCCATTGTGAAATAAACAAATGTAGATACACTCTTAGAAATAAAAGTTCTAAGTAGAACCATATAAGGTTCTTCGGCTTGTCCTCATAGGAGAACCCTTTTTGGCTCCAGGTAGAACCTTTTATAAAGGTGGAGGGTTCTACCTAGAACCCAACATAAAGGGTTATACCTAGAACTGTGTGTGTAAGGTTCCACCCAGAACCCCCCATGAGAGGTTCTACAAAGAACCCATACAGGATCTTATACCCATGCTTTCAACAATCCCTGAAGAACTCTTTCTCCAAAAAAGGGTTCTCTGGATCAGAATGGTTCTTACTGGAACTGTTAGTGTGACCAAGAACCCTTTTAGAACCCTTTATTCGGGAAAGGGTTTTTAAAGGGTTCTCTTGATCAAAATGGTTCTCACTGGAACCGTTAGTGTTACCGAGAACCCTTTTAAACCCTTTATTCAGGAAAGGGTTTTTAAAGGGTTCTCTGGATCAAAATGGTTCTCACTGGAACCGTTAGTGTCACCAAGAACCCTTTTAAAACCCTTTATTCAGGAAAGGGTTTTTAAAGGGTTCTCTGGATCAAAATGGTTCTCACTGGAACCGTTAGTGTCACCAAGAACCCTTTTAAAACCTTTTATTCGGGAAAGGGTTTTTAAAGGGTTCTCTTGATCAAAATGGTTCTCACTGGAACCGTTAGTGTTACCGAGAACCCTTTTAAACCCTTTATTCAGGAAAGGGTTTTTAAAGGGTTCTCTGGATCAAAATGGTTCTTACTGGAACCGTTAGTGTTACCAAGAACCCTTTTAAAACCCTTTATTCAGGAAAGGGTTTTTAAAGGGTTCTCTGGATCAAAATGGTTCTCACTGGAACCGTTAGTGTTACCAAGAACCCTTGAAAAACCGTTTATTCAGGAAAGGGTTTTTCAGAAGCAAATGGTTCCAGGTAGAACTTCAGCCCTTGTAGAAGAACCCTTTTGGAACCCTTATTTCTAAGAGTGTATTAGCTTTGTGTGTTGTCTGTTGTTCTGAATCCATAAACTTTATCTTTCACAGCCCTTGAGACGGTTACGGTGAGTAATCATCAGCCCAGAGGCCACGTCGGCTTTATACGGTGTAAATATGAAGATATTGGAGTCACATGATGACACATATACCATCAGCGACATGTGATTTCCTCTCAGAGGGCAGAACGTCCTCTCCACACTTCATAATGTTAAACACATAATTGTGCAGAAACACTTGTCAGAAGTGTTTCAGTGTTTGAGCACACTGTGAATTTATCTTCCATTTCAAACCTTTCAAGTATGATCTTCTGAAATAGCCTATAATAATAACAATAATAATACTTTTAGCCTGTCCGAGTCTCCCAACAGTGGCATTAATGGATGGATATTGCAATTGAATTACATGGATAAGGACGCCATTATATTTCTTCTGTGAGAGATGAGTCACTTAATTCTCTTTGGCTGCTGGTCACTTAATTCAGTCTGCGGAAAGAGGAAATGATTTCATTATCTAAAAAATGATGGCACATTAACCGAGATCATTGCGGGAGTAATTCCAGGAAGACAGGGCTGTTATTTTTACTCTTCAGATAGCATGGAAAAGTATATTATTTATTGCTGTGTAAGAAAAAGAAGAAGAAGAAGAAGAAAAGTGTGTTATACTGTCCATAAAGAATGATACCCGGCACCGCTGGGACCCCCTGCAGAAGCCTGCAGTCACATTATCTCCCATAATTCATAAAACTCTCCTGCTTTGAAGTACTCCCACCTGTTTTCTCTCCCCTCGGTGCTCTTCCCCTCCCTGTCATCCTCTTCCTCGTCCTTCCTCCGGGGACTGTAGCTTTAATGTCCCGCCTCGTCTCTCAGGGTTCGGATGCGCTTTTACATTTGGTATTCAGCGTGAAACCGATCGCCCACGTGTGCCGACCTTGCAGCAGACCTGCTCTGCCTGGTAAGGCGGCCCGGCCTCGCCTGGAATGCCAAACGCCGCAGGCAACGTGTGACCCTGGGAGGTGACGTTTTTTTTTTAGAAAAGAGCAAAATATTATCTGCGAGCGCCTCTGCCACTGAACCGCGCGCCAAGGTTCATCGTTTTGGCACGACTTAAATATTAAATGTTGGACAGTGCTGGGATTACGATCGGCTTATTTGCATCTCAGTCGCAGTCAGAAGCTGCGGATCTGAAAATAATTGCTCTCCCAAATGTCAGCGCAGTTGTAGTATCAGAACTGAATGAACCGGGTAACCTAGTTCTCAGTTCAATATAAATAATCGGATATTAAATTCTACAGCGGGAAGATGTGCAGCCGCCGCGGCGTCGCACACCGTGTGCTGAGTGATGTGTCGGGTCAATAACACTCGGAGGACGACGAGTTTCACAGACCAGATAATGCTTCACTTCTGTGACGCATGAAGCTACTGCATGAACATGCAGCCTGCTGTCACCAGCCCCTTTTAGATAGAAAAGGTGGCACATGTGCAGCAAGGTAAAGGCTGCAATGTGCCTCCTTGTCTATCTAAAAGGGAGGTGTAATATTCCTCCTTTTCCAAACAGCCTCCACTTTTCCTCCTCTGGTAGGCGTCAACATGTGACGTGACGTGAAGCAGGAAGTTGGGCGTGAAGAGAAGCAGGGCAGTTTCTGCTTTTCTCCCAAAATCCTCTTCCCGTTTAACATTGGGGCTTATGGGGCAGTTGCTGGAGTTTGTGTCGGTTAGACGCAGATAATTCAAAAACCGTATATCCTCCCGATAAAGTGGACACGTTGCCAGACAGAAGACAAGTGTGGCTACGTTCTTGGAAAATATCACTATTGTAGTGTGAAATCTGTGGCTAGGATCGTCATCTAAAGAAACATTTTCGGAGAGTTTTTTTCAGGCTCCCCCACTCTGCCAGTTGGTGCTGCGCGAACATTCCGCAATACACACACATTGAAAATCCTGAATTTTTCTGAATTTTTCGAAATCACTCACGATCAATTAAGGGTCACCGTTCAAAAACTAAACATCGTAGAAAGAAAGTTCAAATACAACTCAAATAGATAAGACTTGTGCCTACATTTTAAAGTTTGAATGGTGTCTCTAGGTCAAAGTCTGCCAGAGCAGGAGATGTTTGAAAAACGATCGATGATTTTGCGACTTTTTTGACCCCGTCCCATTCATTCCTTATGGGACGATTTTTCACCGTTTTTCTTCAAAATAAGAGCTTTACATTGCACCCCATCGGAGTTTAGAACTGGGTTCTTAGCGGGGGGCTTTTAATTTGAAAGTAGCGACCGCTATTAGCTCGCCGCTACAACAACAAGCGGACAACCAAGACAGCTACAGAGAGCGAGGAGACGCTAGCATCTCCCGGATCTCAGCGGCTTTCCAGCTGCTCATCTTCGTGGATGAAGTGACGAACTGACTGCTGTGATCAGCTGTTTCCTGGTTTTAAAACTCTCTCATTCATTCACTCCATTGACGTTTTATAAAATCCTTATATGAAGAGTTTTAAGCCTGGAACCAAGCCAATAAACTACGAGATGAACCGTGACCATAAAACATTTAATTCGGAGCAAAAAACATTTGGGAAAACGGAAAAAAAAGCAAAGGTACAAGACTGTGTACATAATTATCTTAAGAGTAAAGGAACTACTCATCCCATAAACCATTGCGAATGTAACAGCGACGTCTCTGATTGGTGGAGCTCGCTGTTACCATGGAAACGTTTACTGAACCCTTTCAACACTCTTCTCCTCATCTCTAAAAACACGAAAGTGAAATCGATCGTAGAGTTCAGTGGTAGCATGAAATTCGCGGGTTCAGTAAACATTTCCATGGTAACAGCGAGCTCCACCAATCAGAGACGTCGCTGTTACACTATAGGATTGTGGGTCGTGTAGTACTTTTCCATGACATCGCGAATAAAACATGTTTTTCTTAAAACAAGGTTGATATCATACGGACATGAGGCTTCTACAGGATCATATACCAGCGTTTCACGATCTCATAACTCGTGGTGAGTCTACTTTAGATGGTTACGACATTATGGCCAATAATCAAAATCCTCTATTCAGAATATGAATGGCATTTTCATCATCGTACTCTCTTCACAGGCTGAGTAAACCTTTACGTTACAAGTAAACTCAGCTTAATTTAACTTTAACATCGACGTATTAGCGTTTTCACCGTGAACATGTCGTCATCATGATGTTAGCATCTACCATACAACAGTGCAGCCTCGCAGAGCCACTCGCCCGGCAGCAGAGTCTGAGTCTGGTTGCCATTTAGCCTTTTCGCTTCATCTGACAGACAACTATTTGCCCTCAAGATGGAACCAGCGGCGAGACACCTCCCCGCGCTGCAGCTCCATTACCAGCTATTTGGAGCCGACCACCAAACACCTCATCATCGTCGCTGCCTTAACTGTGATTAATGTGCTTTGCCCTGCTGGGGTTAAAACAACCGCAGCGCGCGCCATTTATTGGCTTGCCCTGCGTGTTTGTTGACAAGCTGTCTGGGACGCACTTAACATATCATCCAGCACGACGAGGAGGTTGCGAGGCAGCTACTCCGAGGGGTCGAGAGGTCAACTTATTACATTACCATCTTTTAACAATGCAGCTTCCTCCGACAGACAAATAGACAACGGGCATGGAAAGCATCACCGCGCGTTGTGGCTTCACGGGATACCGCAACCGTCGCCAGCAGTTGCAGAGAGACGTGACGCCGTGGAAGCCTATCGAGAGAGAGGAATGTGGGATTGTAATCAGAAACACATGCTGGTGAGTGAGAGGGTCCTGTCTGCAGAGGGAGGATACCAAGAGACAAACACAGCGCTGCACACACATACTGACTCATGCACACACAAAGGGCTTTGTGAAAACATACCTAAAGAGGGAGATGTAGGACATGTCATTTATTTTGCTCCCTCCGCAGCAGGATCTCAGCTCAAAAACCCGACACGGCGCACGAGGGGAGAAAGGGGAGCGCGGCCGGGCCTGCTCGGGATTTAGCAATAAGGGGGCAGTCAGAAATGATAAAGTGCGGATACATGTTCATTTGACATTAAGAATAGTAGCTGTTTCTCCCTCGCTGCCGCCGCAGCTACAGCCATCCGACAAACCGCGAGGCCCCGTGCTATATATACCGGCTGCAAAAAGAGGCCTGGTCATCAGTCATTTCCCCGTGATGGGCCCTTTGGCATGTGTAACAGAGTTAAGACTCCGCGTACACGCCGGCTTTATGTGCTGACAACAAAAGCAAATTGCCTGAATAATGCCAAGCAATAACAGTTTAATTATTATGTAACAATGGCTGGACTGTAGAAGTAAAAGCCACTCAATAAATACACAAAAAAAACACACATAAAGAAAGCCGGCTCCGCTGTATTTCTTTTTTTAATTCCATTTTTGTTCGTTTATCACCTACTGTAAATTGTTATTTACGGCGTTACGCAGCCTTTTCCAAAATTGGACACAGCTAATTTTATTTCCCGGGCTACTAAGCTTAACGATAAAATGGGCCGGGAATTTATGGTCGTTTCCACCGGCTAACCAGACCGGTCCAATAACGGTATCAATCAGGGAGGAAGCTTGCTGCTGCGAGGCCAGTGCTTCTGGAATTAAGACTCCCGCTCCTGACTGCACAGCTCCCGAGTGTGGAGCTGCAATTACATCCCGGCCATTCTGTCAGCTCTGCCTCTGCCGTGCTTGTGGGACCGACTCTCTCAGCACCAGAATTTGCATTTTTAAAAATCTGTCTCGGTACCAGAGGAAGCGTGCCAATACAATTTGACTTTCTTCACTATTAATTCAATTTTCTCTGCATACGTCTGCTATAAACACAGGGTTTTTTTTTGCTGATGGATGAATGTGCCTGTATGGGTAGTGTTTAATTTAATTTAATATAATTGAATTATTCTGCTCAGGTGGGCTGAGATTACTGTGTTAATGTCGACATAAAATGCAGAACATTGCCGGCTTCATTGAGCTGTTTAAGTGAGGGCTTTTGCAAATGCTGACAAAGGTGACTGGCGCTTTTTACATTCGGCTTCATTCAGGACATTTACAGAAAGAGGCATGTGCTACAACGTTATTTGGATCCAGGTGGGCAGGAGGAAGCGGTATAATTGCTAGATTGGACTTGAAGCATTTAATCATACGCAGGACAACGAGTGTATCCTGTTTCTCTGATGTTACAATCGCAAACTGATGCTCTCCCACTTCTCTTTTAGTGAATCGATTTCAACATTTATTAGGGAGCAAAATTCGCTTTGTAGTTGTTTTACATCTCTTTGTTTCTATTTACATCTCTTTGTATCCATTTGGATGTCATTTTTTGTGTCTTTGTCGTTGTTATGCATCTCTTTGAAGTCATTTTGTGTCTCTTTGTTGTCGTTATGCATCTCTTTGAAGTCATTTTATGTCTCTTTGTTGTCGTTATGCATCTCTTTGAAGTCATTATGCATCTCTTTGAAGTCATTATGCATCTCTTTGAAGTCATTTGTGTCTCTTTGTTGTTGTTATGCATCTCTTTGAAGTCATTTGTGTCTATTTGTTGTCATTATGCATCTCTTTGAAGTCATTTTGTGTGTCTTTGTCGTCGTTATGCATCTCTTTGAAGTCATTTTGTGTCTCTTTGTTGTTGTTATGAATGTCTTTGAAGTCATTTTGTGTCTCTTTGTTGTCGTTATGCATCTCTTTGAAGTCATTTTGTGTCTCTTTGTTGTCGTTATGCATCTCTTTGAAGTCATTATGCATCCCTTTGTTGTCGTTATGAATGTCTTTGAAGTCACTTTGTGTCTCTTTGTTGTCGTTATGCATCTCTTTGAAGTCATTTTGTGTCTCTTTGTTGTCGTTATGCATCTCTTTGAAGTCATTATGCATCTCTTTGTTGTCGTTATGAATGTCTTTGAAGTCACTTTGTGTCTCTTTGTTGTCGTTATGCATCTCTTTGAAGTCATTATGCATCTCTTTGTTGTCGTTATGAATGTCTTTGAAGTCACTTTGTGTCTCTTTGTTGTCGTTATGCATCTCTTTGAAGTAATTTATGTCTCTTTGTTGTCGTTATGCATCTCTTTGTTGTCGTCATGAATGTCTTTGAAGGCACTAGTGTCTCTTTGTTGTCGTTATACATCTCTTTGAAGTCACTTGTGTCTCTTTGTTGTCATTTTGCATCTCTTTGAAGTCATTTTGTGACTCTTTGTTGACGTTATGCATCTCTTTGAAGTCATTATGCATCTCTTTGTTGACGTTATGAATGTCTCTGAAGTCACTTTGTGTCTCTTTGTTGTCATTATGCATCTCTTTGAAGTCATTATGCATCTCTTTGTTGTCGTTATGCATCTCTTTGTTGTCGTTATGCATCTCTTTGAAGTCACTTTGTGTCTCTTTGTTGTCATTATGCATCTCTTTGAAGTCATTTTGTGTCTCTTTGTTGTCGTTATGCATCTCTTTGAAGTCATTATGCATCTCTTTGTTGTCGTTATGAATGTCTTTGAAGTCACTTTGTGTCTCTTTGTTGTCGTTATGCATCTCTTTGAAGTCATTTGTGTCTCTTTGTTGTCGTTATGCATCTCTTTGTAGTTGTTTCATTGACATTCCTACAAGGAACGTAAAAACAGAGACCTGTTCGGCCCGTCTGGTAATCCATTTGTGCATTTCATTCATACAGTTGGTGTTAAAAGTAGAAATAAAAGAAAGAAGACAGTTTGCCATATTATTTATAAAAAGTTTTTTTTTTTCACAAGAGTAATGTGAAAAGAATCTCTCTTACAATATAAAATCTGCTCATTCGCAAACGTCATTGTTTCTTTGTAATGTTGAAGAAAAGAGACAATAGATGCAATTTTCAACAGAGTCTAAATTAGCTTTTAGAACGTGTGTGTGAATATAACTCGGCTGGTGATCCGTCTGTCCAGGTGATTTTGTTATTTAGGTCTTTATTGAGTTCTCAGTGGGTGATGCAGGTAAAGCACCAGTGTGCTCTCTGCTCTGTGGATACTGTGGGAATCTCTCAGTTGTTCAGAAAAAGCTTGTTTCTGATTGAGTGGGTTAATGATCGGAGGAATATAATCTGCTTTATAACGTCTGAATGGTATCATTTTTTTGTGAGACTGTTGTTGTTCGGGGAATAATTGCTTTTTCTTTCTTTCTTTCTTTCTTTCTTTCTTTCTTTCTTTCTTTCTTTTCACATTTTAGTTTTAGTTTGAGTTTTGATTATCATAGGGAGTGATCGATGTTTATTTAATGTTGATATTAATGACCATGACAGAGTAAATTGTGGTTTCCTGGGTTTCCTGGCGAGTTAATTTCTGACCAGGAGGAAGCGAAGTGAGAGTGAACGTATGAATACTCCCTCAATGAAAGGTTCCTGTATTTCCAGCTACCTGCCATAAGTCCATAATCGCCATAAGCCGTGTCTTGCTTGATTACTTGTGTGTAGGAGTGTGTGTTCCCTGAGTTACCACCGTAACCGTAGCTCCTGTTTTATTAGGATATTTCATGGTTTTGTTGGACGCTGTCTCTCCTCTCTAAATGACCACCGCTTCTGTGACAAATATAACCTTCCAGCTTTTTCAAAAAAAAGCGCCTGTGCTGTTTTCTCTATCAAAAAATATGTCGTCCTAACTCTTACCCTGAAATTACCTCCGCGGCGACCAGTGGGCCGGTGAAGGCGCTGCTGCAGCCTTGCAAAAGTAAGCTGCTCTGCTTTTGTTCTGCTTCAGTCTGGGCACAGACATGCAGCCCGACGAATAGCCAAGTCCAGATTTGGTACTTAATGAGGTGCGGTGTAGCGCTGCGTCAAGACTGTGGACATGAATTGGGTCTGAGGGTGAAATAACATAAACAGATCACGCTCGAGCGCTGTGATAACTTGATCTTCTATTACATTAGGAGCCGCCTGAAGTGAATTGGTTTCTACAGTGTTTGTGGTGAATCGTCTGGTTATTACTTTAAGCATGATCGTCCCAAAGATCTCATAATAGCACTTGATAAAAAGTGTTTTTCTCCACGGGAGTTTTCATTGTAGAAGAAGTGGGGGATGGAGTGTATCCACACTCCGTTCATCCCCGGGGGGAAGCGATTTGGCGAGATGATACACATCTGGAGCAGAAGCCATGTTGAACTATTGCAAATTGCTTACATTTTTTTTTTTTTTTTACTGCACTATATTTCCTCCGGGAGCTTTTTCCACTATTAAACAGAGAAAAGGTTGAAGGGATTCAGTAATAGGCTACTGTATCTGGTTTCTATTTGTTAGCGTTAGCTTAGTTGAAAACTCATAATGCCTAAAGTGATATTGGTGTGTAAACTATTCATACTACCATAAATATATGCACAGCTTTAAATCATGAAGAAATTGAACGGGAATGTTTATATCTGAAAACTGGCACAACCCCTCCCTCAAACAGTGATTGTCCAGCTTAGCATAACTAGCATACAGCATATTTTTATTGCTTTAGTCAGACCTATGTATGAGTCTGGAGAATGGTTTCCTCATTTTATCCTTTCCAAAACAAAAGAAACACAAGAGCAACAGTATAACACGCAGATTTATTAGTTTGTTTATCTGCTGTAAAGGCAGCTGTTAGCTTCCTAGCTAACCGGCTTAGCACCTGAATACAGTTGTGGCACAGCAACCTTTACATTTGTGGGGTTATGTAAACAAATGATTTATTCAGACTGTTGCATGACCACAGAGTATTTCCAAAGATAAGAGTAGCTAGCACTGCTTTTAATTGGATTAATGCAAGCGTGCAGTCAAGGAACCCCGGTAGTAAGGGTTAAAAGTCAGTGAAAAAACAGAAAATAATAAGCGTTTGGCAGCTAAACACGGTTAAAACTAAGTAAAAATCTGACCTTATGTTGGATATTATTGTATAACACTATAGGACTAACTGGCTTTAAAGTGCAACACGTGAAATATGTGTCGTAAAGGTTAATTAGCTGGTGAGGATGCTAACGCTTTGCTCAGGTCAAACATAGCTGTAGTTTCAGCGAGCAGTGACATTCATCGATCTTATTCTTCTGACTTCTGACTCGTCTAACAGGACGCTTGTTATCCATGGAGCTAACGGTTAACCAGCTAACATAATACGCTAATTATAGATGTCATTTCAGACAGCATCGCTAGCTAGAAAGAAGAGCGCTGCTTTTTTCTACTGTATGAAATCAAAGAAAGAATTTCAGGTGCTAAATCTAAGATCGTGAACCTGAATACAGTTGTGGCACAGCAACCTTTACATTTGTTGGGTGATGTAAACAAATGATTAATTCAGACTGTTGCATGACCACAGAGTATTTCCAAAGATGAGAGTAGCTATCACTGCTTTTAATTGGATTATGGCAAGCATGCAGTCAAGGAACACTGATAGTAAGGGTTAAAAGTGTTGCTAGTCGGTGAAAATGCAGAAAATAATAAGCGTTTGGCAGCTAAACACAGTTAAAACTAAGTAAAAATCTGACCTCATGTTGGATATTCTTGTGTAAATATGTGTTGTAAAGGCTCATTAGCTAGTGAGGATGCTAACGCTTTGCTCAGGTCAAACATAGCTGTAGTTTCAGCTAGCAGTGCAACTTCTGACACGTCATGACAGTGAACCAGAACCTAAATGTTCAGTGCTAACAGGACGCTTGTTATCCTTGGAGCTAACGGTTAACCAGCTAATATAATACCTTAATTATAGATGTATTTTCAGACAGCATCGCTGGCTAGAAAGAAGAACGCTGCTTTTTTCTATGAAATCAAAAATCCATTGTTTTGGAAATTTCTAAGAATTTCAGGTGCTAAATCTAAGATCGTGAACAGGCACAGAAACCGCAAGCTAACTTAGCGAACGGTCACTTGGCTCGAGAGTGATGGACACCAGCGGGATTTAAAATTCAAGGGTTCTCTCACCTAAGAACAATATGAGATAATTTAGGCTGCTTGGCGCCGGTTTCACCTCTTAAATGTCTCGCACGTTGCCGTCTCGGCTCGTGTGAATGTCAAGGAGAAAAGAGGAGAGTAAGTCAGGAGCCGGAGCGACTCTGCGAGACAGACCGAAGAGGGGGAGGCATCCTTGAGGTTGACGTCGATGCGGAGAACTAATCTGCCTGCGGGCTGTGATTCAGACCCAAGGTGAGCCCTGTGACATTTTGAGCTGATTAGGAATTTCGCCAGCCTTAGCCTTTTGTGTCGTGTCAACTACTCTGACATTGCATTACGCCGTTTCATTATCATGCAGTCACATCTAATAAGGGCAGCGTCCTCCAACCTGGCGAGGAGCGTAGAAAGGCGGCCTCTTTAATGCACGGTGGCCTGAGAGGACGGCTAAAAAGACAAATCAAGCCTGTAACTGTTAGATAAGTGCGACTGGGCTGTTGGCCCAGAACAAATTGCATTACTGTCACATTATGTCCCTGGTATGCATGAATTAAACACTGACTGGGTAACTCTCAGCCCTCCCTGACTAACTTCCTCGCCGTTTTTTATCATTTGTTTTCCATCGGCGAGGAGAGCGAGGCCCATTCACAGGCTTTTTCCTCCTCTTTCCATCCTATTTGCATTAGGAACAATCTGACACTTTCACTGCTCGGCTGGTGGAATGTGAGAATTGCGCTGGGAGAGGAGTGCGGTCAGCCGGTGGCCTTTCTGTGCTGATTCAGACGTCGCGAGGATGATGAGAGGAGCGTTTCTTATAGTCGGGAGTGACTCCTCGGCCAACACTGCAGCAAGCGAGCGACGAGACCAGATATGCATTTTTATTCAGGTCAAATGTCAGCCTCTAAGAATAGTGTGTGCGGCTCCAGAAAAGGTCGCTGCGCCCCGTGGTTGAAAAAAAAAAGGCCAGAGACATTTGGGAGTTGATTTCGCTCCCACTGGCGGGTCTAAGAGCTTTTTGTCGAGCCGTGGTGTGTCACGCTCTGACTGACATCTCGTCCAAACAGATTAATGGCGAGATACGTCTGTATCGTCGCCGTCTGAGTGGACAAAAGCAGATCGGCCCTCGGGGACGGAGCTGTCTCTGCCCGTCGTCGCAGTCGTGTGCGCCCTCGTGTACGCAGACTTGGCTGCTGATGAAGTGGACTGTTTTAGGTGGACAAACAATGCCTGTGTATACTTCGGAGTAAAAAAAAAAGTCACATCCTGCGCGAGAGTGTGTGTGCGAGATATGAATTTTTGGCGAGAGGGGAAGGACAGAACAATGTCACGGGCCGAAAAACTGAATCTGACTCATCTATATCTGTCTAATTGTTTGCTTCCTGAGCGATGAAGCCAAGAAATGACACAATGAGACAGGAAAGAGGGTGGAGATGGGTTCAGTTTAGCACACACGCTTCTTTTTTTTCTATTTAAAAAGGGGGAACATGACCTGCCGGCTGCCTTTTCGTATGATGAAGAAGAATAATGGGATACGCAGGCGACCATAAAGCACCAAAATACACTCCACATCCACGTCATGTCACCTCTCTCTTCCCGTCTCTCCGCGTCTCTCGCTCATCCTGCCACGAGCGCAGAAAGCCGGCTATTCTTAGCCGACTCCCCCGCAGGTGAATTATGGATGAGATGAAAAGCTCGTACTGATATTTGGCTGATCAAGTATCGTGCTAAAATGCCACTTAAAGTGTGATATAGCTCGCTGGGACGGAGAGTCTCTTCAAAGATGCGTGGCAGCGAGGAGGAAGAGAGAGAGAGGGAGGAGGATGAGGGAGTCGCATCATCGCGGCGGCTGAACAGGCGAGATATGAGGCAGCGAGGGTGACAGACAAACAGCCGTGGTCATTGGGGGCAGCCGGTGGGGAGAAACACTATCTGGGCGCAGATAATAAGCTGCCGCTCTGCACGTGTGGAGGCGTATCCCACGGAGACCGCCATTCTCCGGCCCGTCAGCGGCGACACGTGACTCAGCCAGGTGTGTCCCATTAATTTGGGAGTTTACGACTCCTTCCTGATTACAGGAGCGTCTCCGTTACAGGTAAATGTCTCTTCATGCGTGTGGCGTCCCCGGGCGCTCGTATGAATTATCCCGCGCATACGTGTACGTCCCCTCCACAAGGTTATACGCCCAGTTCAGCGCGAGCGTTATCTGTGTGGGAGACATGATGTATTTCCTCCCGGCTTCGCTTAAGTTGCTCGATCTTAAAATCGTGACCTTGAAACACACAACAGGATGAATAGCTTTGGTCGCCATGGTTTTGTCGTTTGCACACGTTTGCTGTGTTGACATTAATCATGTATCTGCGGTTCACGGCGGCTCTGACAGCTTCGCACGCCGCAAATTAAGTAAACACCTGCCAGCAGACGCTTTACGGGTGAACGGAAGAAAAAAACGTTCCCACAAATTAGCAGCACTTAAAAAAGAATACAGCTAAGAAGTCATCGTTAGCTCGACGATCCAAATGTGAAACATGTAGCTCTAAAAACACAACCGAAGACAGAAATGTGCACAATCCATCAGTTTTTAATGTCCTCTGGAAACTTTGTTTGTAACTTAGTTCCAGCTTTTCCGTGCCGCTTCCTGCATTTTCATTTTCTCCACACCAGCGATGGACGGAGCCGGAGGCGTCGTGTTCTCAAGCTGTCGGTCCCTCAGTTCCTCCGTTAGACCATCGAAATCGATTAGATTTTGGTGTTTTCGGAGGTGAAGAGGTCAGGGTCAACTGTGACCTCACGTCCGTCCCATTCTTAATTCTTAATTCTTAATATTTGGCACAAATTCCAACTTCGACTCAACGATGAACTGATGAGAATTTGCTGGTCAAAGGTCACTGTGACTTCACCAAACACAGTTTTTGGCCCATTTCTCAAGAACTCACGTGATAATTATGCCAGAAAATTTAACAGGAATATTTAAAAAGTATCTCAAGGAAATTGAATCGAATGCAACTGGATTTGGTTTTTGTCTTGAAGACGTTTCACCTCTCATCCAAGAGGCTTCATCAATTGGATGAGAGGTGAAACGTCTTCAAGACAAAAACCAAATCCAGTTGCATTCGATTCAATTTCCTTGAGATAACTATGACCTGGATGAATGAGAATATTCACAGGCTTGATTTAAAAAGAATGAAATAATGAAGCGCTGACATTTGGTATCCAAAAGGTCAAAGGTTCATACCTCAGGAACAGAAGGGGGGATGGGACCATAGTTCAGATTTGGTTGGATCCTGAATTGGTGCATCAGCGTTTTAGAATTCGCAAAAGAATTTATAACTTTATAGACCAAACATCTGAACACATACAAGGAATCTGACTGTTTCTCTCAGTTTGTAAGCTTATTATTTTTGCTAATATCGGGCTTCAGGTGACAAAGCTCTCTATCTCCAAACGTAGACATCGTGGTTTTCACTGGATTCATAAACTTTAATATACAGTAACTTCAAAACTCTTTGAAACCTTCACTGCAGTCTGAGAAGACGTAGTACGTAGATAACTCTTCATTTTACAGGTCTGTAAAATTTCTCGGTGTTACTTTGAAATTTTCTTCCAAATTACCACAATAATGGCGAAAGAAAAATACCCTCATTACTATTTAATAATAATATTCTGCTATGTTCCAACAATTGATGAATAGCTGCTGATTTATTTAATACATTACCAGGAAACTTCCAGCTGGTTTCTGTCTGACTAAATTCAAGGTTTAAGATTTCACGGTGTTGGATTTTGCTGGATGGGAACAGTTCGTTGTGATGTCTAACTAACTGTGTGTTTTGCTTGCAGCCTCCAAACTATGTTGTCCAGACATAAACAGCTGTCTGTAGCCTTGGAACGAGTCAAACAGGAATAGATTAAATGTGCTCGTTTAAGAATCAGACGCTCGTGAGTCTGAGCTGAGAGTCGTTTGTACTCTTCTGCTCTGCCTCGGATAGTTTTCAGTGGCTCGGGCAGCATCGTGCTACCACCACCGCTGCATATGTGTGAATGTAATTACCTCTCGGGGGGATTACCTTTGCGGTGATCACCACTTTCAGAGCCTCCTCGATGCCAAACACAACACGGGCCGGTGCTGGGTGTGGCCCTCGGCGTTCACGGGGAACGTCTCGCTGAGCGGGAAGTGTTTGAGCGCTTCCAGCAGGGGTGCTACAGGAAAATCATCTCGAGCGTGAATACTAAACGACCCGAGGCGTTCGTTGGTACATCTCCAATATGTGCCTGGCCCCGGTCCAGCAGGCAAAGAAGCCTCCTGCATGATATATAGAAAGCTGAGCGGCTGTAATGGTGTTGACGTTGGATTTGTGACGTGTCCGGAATGCGCTTTGATTCCGGATGTCTGTGAGAATTCGACCCTCTTCTCTCCGGGAAACAAAATGGATTTGCTGCGAGATCACTGTCAGATGTGACACGGGAGTAAAGCTGCTGTTTGTTTTCACAGCTCCTTCTCATAGGCGATGAGTGCGCCGCGACATGACAGATAGCGGGGAGAACATCGGCGCAGTGTGCCCTTCAGAGATGTCCCTCGGAAATAAGTGTTTGTACGACACGCGGAGGAGGGAACGGATCTCCTTCACGCTCGCTCCGACTGCGCTTTAATGTTTCCACGATGTAACACGTGTTTCTTTCCCGCTGAAATAAATCACACGTTTATGCCGTAAAACTGCTCGGCTCGCTCAGGTAGTACCCGGCTGCCCAGTAGGAGTATTTTTATTTATTTATGGTGAAGTGCAAAGGATGGGTTTGCCACCGTGTCTCAACGGTGGCCCTGAATGGACAATCAGAATACCGGCTCGAGAGAAGACCGGTCCAGTTTTCAGCCGCCAACATAGGGAAGTCAAGGCGGGGTGTATTCAGTTGGTTGCTGATCTACAGACCTCTTTAAAAGGACGTAACAAGATCATTTTTTCTAGTTCATGTTAAAACACGGAGACCCGACCCGAACCCGTCAGAACCTTGACAGGGCGGAACAGGTTTCTGGATGTAACTCCAGTAAAAATACATGTATAGATTTTTTTTTTACATTTCATATCGATATGCTTCGGTCATCTACGCTAAATGTCTGTTATTAGGGTAAACAGACAAGCTGTAACCATGGTAACCATGCCTGTCCCAGCGAGGTTGGGTTCTGGTGCCGCTCTGTACCAGGCCCGTTCTAGCTCCTGCTAAACCAGCAGTGGCAGAGCTGTTGAACAAACACACAAAAACCAAATCCACTTGCGTTCGATTCAATTTCCTTGAGATAAGATCATTTTTGGTAGTTCGTGTTAGAGCACGGAGACCCGACCCAAAACCCGTCAGAACCTGACAGGACGGAACAGGTTTCTGGATGTAACTCCAGTAAAAATACATGTATAGATTTTTTTTTTTACATTTCGTATCAACATGCTTCGGTCATCTACACTAAATGTCTGTTATTAGGGTAAACAGACAAGCTGTAACCATGGTAACCATGCCTGTCGCAGCGAGGTTGGGTTCTGGTACCGCTCTGTACCAGGCCCGTTCTAGCTCCTGCTAAACCAGCAGTGGCAGAGCTGTTGAAGTCCGTCAGCTCGGTAAAAGTAGTTATGCCTTCATGTAAAAAAGTCCTGCATTTAAAAACGTTTTCAACAGTGTTTGTACGACACGCGGAGGAGGGAACGGATCTCCTTCACGCTCGCTCCGACTGCGCTTTAATGTTTCCACGATGTAACACGTGTTTCTTTCCCGCTGAAATAAATCACACGTTTATGCCGTAAAACTGCTCGGCTCGCTCAGGTAGTACCCGGCTGCCCTGTAGTAGTATTTTTATTTATTTATGGTGAAGTGCAAAGGATGGGTTTGCCACCGTGTCTCAACGGTGGCCCTGAATGGACAATCAGAATACCGGCTCGAGAGAAGACCGGTCCAGTTTTCAGCAGCCAACATAGGGAAGTCAAGGCGGGGTGTATTCAGTTGGTTGCTGATCTACAACCGTCGGACCTTTTAAAAGGACGTAACAAGATCATTTTTTCTAGTTCATGTTAAAACACGGAGACCCGACCCGAACCCGTCAGAACCTTGACCGGGCGGAACAGGTTTCTGGATGTAACTCCAGTAAAAATACA
The DNA here is from genome assembly GCA_039737535.1 of Lagodon rhomboides. Lineage (NCBI taxonomy): Eukaryota > Metazoa > Chordata > Actinopteri > Spariformes > Sparidae > Lagodon > Lagodon rhomboides. The sequence goes on along the minus strand of CM077798.1, from coordinate 26,935,803 downwards.
TGTATAGATTTTTTTTTTTTACATTTCGTATCAATATGCTATGTTATTAGGGTAAACAGACAAGCTGTAACCATGGTAACCATGCCTGTCGCAGCGAGGTTGGGTTCTGGTACCGCTCTGTACCAGGCCCGTTCTAGCTCCAGCAGCTAAACCAGCAGTGGCAGAGCTGTTGACGTCCTTCAGCTCGGTAAACTCAGTTATGCCTTCATGTAAAAAAACAAATATTACAAGTGCATTTAAAAACGTTTTCAACAGTGTTTGTACGACACGCGGAGGAGGGAACGGATCTCCTTCACGCTCGCTCCGACTGCGCTTTAATGTTTCCACGATGTAACACGTGTTTCTTTCCCGCTGAAATAAATCACACGTTTATGCCGTAAAAACTGCTCGGCTCGCTCAGGTAGTACCCGGCTGCCCCGGGAGCACTTACTCACTCGGCTTCTGAGTTACTGCCACCGGACATGATGAAATTTACCCTCTAAAAACTAATAATCTAAACACACAGGCAGCAGTGGAAGTCGTAGGATCTAAATGAATCCACGCGGAAAAAAAAATTCCAGCCGCCGAGCTGTGTAAATGTATCCGCAGCCAAAATCACTTTGGCCCTTGCCATCCAGGTTATTTACGAGCTCTCATTAGCAAATGACTTTCACACAGGCCTGTGTACTGTATCCTCCCCGCTCTCACTTCACACTGTAAGAAAAAAAAAAGAAAAATCCACAGAATTAATGTTCTGGAAAATATAGTCGTAATAAAAAAGTGTTGCGAGCTCTCTCTCGCCAAAAAAAAAACGGTCGCCCCCTATTCACTCAAATCAGCACAATTAACCTGCAGGAGAGAACACGGCGTTTTTAATTCATTACCGCCCCGCAGAACGACAATGGGCATCTGTTCTGCGAGGCTGCGTTCAGGAGCCGCAGACCGACGGCGGCGCTGTGGCTTTGGCTCGACTTGACACCGACGCAGGCTGCTGGCTCGATAAAATATGAACAAAAGGCGCAGTGAGATCTTCGTTTCAGCATGAAATTGGCGCTTTACGTTTGTTTACAGATCAGCCCCCAAAGCCTCAAACTTTCCGGCAGTGCATCAGCCTTATCACAGGTGATACCATCTGGCGAGTCGGGCCGGATGATTGAATGACTGCTGAGTGGATGGCATATTGCCGCCTGGCAGGTGGATGCATTAAAGGCCGTCCCGGGAGAGTCAGCAGTAGCTGCGGCGGCGCTGACATCCTCAGGGCGCTCCGAGTCCAAGCATGCATCATTCCTGAAGCAGGTTCGCACGTCGTCGTCTGTCGGCGGTGACAAGAGGAGCTGCTGTGGGAGAACACGCTGTCACACATGATACAGATGCAGCGTGGCGCTCGGGTACAATAGACGGGGAGGACAGGGAGTTATGACGTCCGCGTGCTGCCATCATTAAGAAGGAAGCAGGGTCCGGGGCTGCTGCACCGGGTGGTGCTGTGGAGGGAACAAGCCGGCGCCGGAGAGCTGCCTCCTGGACCGACCCGCCTGGGAAATCAGTGGATGCTATGACATGTGTGTCACTGTGGTAGAATTCAAAGGTTTTCCTTTTGTTTTTTGTCCCCACAGGACCTCCATCATCTGTGATGTGACGTCATCATCAGGTATATTAAAGGTGCAGTGTGCAGGATTTTGGGGTAACTATTGGCGGAAATGTATGATAGAATTATTGAGTTTTTGTCGTGTTGGAATGAACCTTTTATACTCAGGTGTGTAACAGAAAATGCAAGTAGTAGAATTTGTATTTATTTATGGTGAAGTGCAAAGGATGGGTTTGCCACCGTGTCTCAACGGTGGCCCTGAATGGACAGAATCAAGAATACCGGCTCGAGAGAAGACCGGTCCAGTTTTCAGCAGCCAACATAGGGAAGTCAAGGTGGGGTGTATTCAGTTGGTTGCTGATCTACAACCGCCGGACCTTTTTAAAAGGACGTAACAAGATCATTTTTGCCTGTGAATATTCTCATTCATCCAGGTCATAGTTATCTCAAGGAAATTGAATCGAACGCAACTGGAACCAACCAGACAAGCTGTAACCATGGTAACCATGCCTGTCACCATGCGAGGTTGGGTTCTGTTACCGCTCCGTACCAGGCCCGTTCTAGCTCCTGCTAAACCAGCAGTGGCAGAGCTGTTGAAGTCCTTCAGCTCGGTAAAAGTAGTTATGCCTTCATGTAAAAAAACAAATATTACAAGTAAAAGTCCTGAGTTTGTGAACAGCTCGGTCCTCATCACAACAATCCATTCTTTAATTTGAACACTGCATTGTTTGTGTTTATTCTATTCTATTCTACCTTCTTGTTTTTAAGGCGGCGGTCTTCCTCACTGCCTTTGTTTGCGTATGACTAAGTTTCCCGTCACAAGCTGTAAATAAGCAGAAACAATGACAGGACAGAAATGGTGCCACCTGCAAACAGCTGGTCATGGTCAAAAATCTGTTGATGTTAGCCTTTTTAAATACAATAAGAATCATCTGTAAAGGTGCAATATGTAGTTTCAGGGAAGACATTTTAATTAGAAGAGAAAGATCTTTTAACACCTTCTCTGAAATCGACAAAATCAAAAGTAAAAACGTGAACTTTGTGAACTTTGTTACATTTTGTTACATTGTGACAAGATCATCCAGTTTGAGCCACGTTTGTTTTAAATCTCCGATAATGCATCAGAGGTACAGTATATTTAAAAAAAGCATTCGTTAACAAGAACATCAGTGTCTTTAAATAAAGTGTTGTGAAAACATTTGCCTCCGAGATGTGAAACCTTCCCACCATGTTTGTGTTAGTCACCCAAAAAAAGCCAATTTGTTCCTGTTTTAAAAATAACCTCCAGAAACAGCTGGGCACCTCCGGTTACTACGACGAGAATAAATAGCGCGTCTGATGGGGACGACGTTCAGCGGCACATTTGTGTGCTAACGAGTGTTTCAAAATAAACTCCTCCGTGTGTGTTCGAGGTAATGAAGGAACGTGTTACCCAGTAAAACATGGAGGCTCAGGAGTTTGAAAACAGACACGCATTGTTGTTTTTAGTCTTTTCATTTTAATGACAGTTAAAAAAACATATAATATCACCGGACTTATCTTTTAGTGTTTGTTCTAACATGCATGAGAGAGAGAGAGCTCAGTTTTTGGACATTTCTCAGGCTCACATTTCGTTCTGAAAGCGTTTCCATGCCTGTTTCTCTCTGCGGCTGCATTACGACCCGCCGTCTTTTTTTTACAGCCTGTCCAAAACCGACAGACGCACCAAAGCAGCGCCGCCGCTGCAGCCAGCTGCAGTGCATCCAGTCAAAACGGAAATTAAAAATAGATTTCTCGCAGAATGGCATCGTGGAATTGCTTTGACTTTATTTGGAGATATTTTGACAGATTTTCAATGTTCAGAACAGATTAAAAAAAACACACAAAGGAGGATGGAAGACATTTACTTACACTCGGAGGAAAACAATGTGGAGTGACGTGAGCGGAGGAATGCAGGAAATGAGCAAAAAAAAACGGTTCATTACGCTCAATCATCGTCCTAACAAGTGATCATAAAAGAGAAACACACGTCGCAAAACAAACCCTCATCACATTTACATGCACGATTCAGGTCCGGCTTGTACACGAGAATAATTCATGTCTCGGGTCTATTGTATTTCCACATCCGTGCAGGTAAGCGACAAGCCTCATTTACATTCCTTTGGCCTGCGGCGCGCCGACTGCCGAGCGTCCCCGCGGAGATGAAGCGGGGTTTTTCCTGTTGCCTGTTGATGTCATATCCCTGCAGAGACTAAACCGAGAGTGTTTTCCTGTTGATATTAGGATGTCAGCTCCCATCTGTTTGTGCAATCACACTGAAAGACAGACGCACAAAAAAAAGAGAAGAGAAGAGAAAAGAGAATTGACCTCCTCCGCCGGGACACATCCTGACTGGGCAACTGCTCAACTCTCACTGACCGCACCTTCATCCTCCCGCTGGAGTCGGTCCACCCCCCCCCGACACACTGCATACAATGACACACACACACACACACACACACACACACACACACACACACTGTCAGCCGCCTGTGCACCTCTGCCGCTATCAAATATCCGCAGCTCCCAGTGTGTTGTCCAATATCTTCCCGGGGACGTGCGGCATAATTCAAAACAAATCATGTGCAGAAATATGGAGCCACATGGCGTTCCAGTACCGGTAAATTCTCCTGTTTAGGGCCTGAATTAGTCATGAATCTTGAACATTTTTTATTTTATTTTATTTCAGCGACTGCACACATGCTATTTAGTCCAATATATTCATGCTTTGGGATTTGAAGCCGCGCCACGGCAGTTACTAATAGTTATGTACCTGGAATAGGCCATATGTCCGCGATAGGGAGGGAGAAAAATGTTTAAAAGAGCTTGAAGGTGAAGGTTAGATAAGGAAAAGTCAGCTCTGCACTCACAGATTCAAGTTTTAAGGGAGAAATATGTTGAATTTTTTGTCTGAAACATTATTGACAGCGTAAAAATTCTCTAATATTCGCCTCTGAAATAGTGAATATTGTGTTGTAGATGTGTAAAGTCGCAGCTGTATTGAAATAACAGCACAAAAACCTGAAAACTTCAGTACAGTACTTGAGTAGATTTACCTTCAGCCAGCTGCTGTCACTTCCTTTAAAGGGTACAAATGAATAAAAAACTTGAAGGTGATGAGAAGCGAGGTTACAGAAGCAGAGAGACACTGAGAGAGGAGAAAAAGTGCTCCTATCATATATATATATATAAAATATATATATATATATATATATATATATCACAGCAGTCAGTTCGTCACTTCATCCACGAAGATGAGCAGCTGGAAAGCCGCTGAGATCCGGGAGATGCTAGCGTCTCCTCGCTCTCTGTAGCTGTCTTGGTTGTCCGCTTGTTGTTGTAGCGGCGAGCTAATAGCGGTCGCTACTTTCAAATTAAAAGCCCCCCGCTAAGAACCCAGTTCTAAACTCCGATGGGGTGCAATGTAAAGCTCTTATTTTGAAGACAAATTCGACCTGCTTCTCTTCACGCCCAACTTTTTTTTACATTTCGTATCGATATGCTACGGTCATCTACACTGAATGTCTGTTACTAGGGTAAACAGACAAGCTGTAACCATGGTAACCATGCCTGTCGCAGCGAGGTTGGGTTCTGTTACCACTCTTAAAATTTTAAGGGTGAAATATGTTGAATTTTTTTGTCTGAAACATTATTGACAGAATGTTTTAATTCACAAGGAAATCTTTGCCCTTTAAAAATGCGTAGTGGCGTAAAAAGTCTCAAATATTCGCCTCTGAAATAGTGAATATAGTGACGTAGACGTGTAAAGTAGCAGCTGTATTGAAATAACAGCACAAAAACCTGAAAACTTCAGTACAGTACTTGAGTAGATTTACCTTCAGCCGCTGCTGTCACTTTCTTTAAAGGGTACAAATGAATAAAAAACTTGAAGGTGATGAGAAGCGAGGTTACATAACAGAGAGACACTGAGAGAGGAGAAAAAGAAGTGCTCCTATCTTATATATATTATATATAATATATATATATATAAGTGTCAGCTGCACACTGACAGATTGAAACTGGAAGCAGATAAACGGTGTAACTTTCTCATCGTTTAGAACAACAGCGGCTGTAAAAACAGACGAGCGTTCGCTCTAAATCACCGTTCCTCCACCTCCTGATTAATACGACAGGAAGCCTCCGTACACGGAGGCACATAAAGCCACTACGGAGACCATTTCCTCCTCCCGCGGTTCAAATTGTCCTCCAAAGTGTCGGTGGATCGGCGGCGGCGGCTCGGAGGAAATGGAGCTGTGTGCACAGATGGGAGCCCACACAGCCCCGCCTCCGGCTGAAACCGGCAGCGAAATGGTACGTGTGCGTCGAGTGTGTGCGTGCGACGGCCTCGCGTTCGTCACAGTCTGTATTTAGGTACGGAAGGTCATCCATGCGTGTGCCTAATTTGTGTGCATGTGTGTGTCTGTGTGGGAGAGCGCAGCTTGACTCCGACTGTTGACACTGGCTCGCTGACAGTCTGAACACTCGGCTGTGTTGACGAGTGGGAGTCCCGCCCCGCCTGCCCCCTTCGCCCGGGAATGAATATTAATAATTCAGAGCGATCTCAATCTCGGGCTGCCTCCGAGGCCGTTACCCATTACCCCGGGATGAGCTGATATTGCCGTTGCGTGAAAGGCCACCGACAGGCAAAAGAGGCAGAGGAGGAAAACTGTGATGCTGCTGCTAAAAGGCACCCCCGAGGTTTCTGCTATCAGCTCAACTGGGGTGAAAGAAACGATTGCTTTGAGATGACAGTCGACAAAAAAAAAAAACAGTAGTTCCCGTCCTCTCCTCCTCGGTCCTGGCCTAGATGTGCGTGAAGAAAGCTGTCTGTATTAGAAAGTGAAATGTGTATACAGAAGACTGATTTCAAACTCTGAAAATGATACAGAATCTGTTTTGATGGCCGCTGTGCAGCTTTAAAAAAAACACAGTTTCTCTTAATACACCTCATTTTCTAAGCTGCAGGTTTGGATGACGCTCCGCGTGAGCACGACGGGAAATGGAGGGGAAAGAGTTCGGGGTCGACCCGATGTTGTGTCGCTGGGTTTTCCCATGTTTCTGATCCCTGTAGCGAGACGGGATGATGTCTAATCCGACTCACGCTGCTTCACCCTGCCGGCACGTGAACTACCTTCATCTATCGCGGTGATGTCACACGATAGCAGCCGCCACGCCGCTCGCAAATCACCGCGGCGAGACACATCGGGAGATTAGCCGTTATCACGTCGACGGCTGATTGTCTGCGGCTGGTGAGGAGGCACATGTAAATACTTTAAAGCTGGATGTCGTTATCAGATTTCTGTCAGTTTTATGACGGAACGTTTCACTCGGCACCTCCGTCGAGGAGAGTCCGGCCCGAGACAACCCGGACTAACAAACACATCATAACATTTGTCTGCGAGTCTGGAAGTAAACCCGGAGAGAAGTCGCCTGGAAATCCTCTCGTAACAAACAGCAAAGCGTAGCTGATGCACTTCTGATTTGATTTATTTATGGATCCATAAACCTGACAACACGCCGCAACAAAGAGTACAATGAAAACACTTCTTCTGTTGTCTGTTTAACATCCTGGGGGCCGTGGCTCCTGTTGAAATCAGTCTGACCTGCAGAATTTTAAGTAGCTCGGCGTTAAACCTGAAAATGAAAATCTGCACCGGTGCCTGTAAATGGAGCAACAGATTAATAGCTCGAGTAAACTAACCTGTCAGCCGAGTCTATAAATAGGCTCCGACCTGACATCTAACGGTTCCTCATCCAATTAACCTTTCAAATACTGTATATGTTGTTTCTCAGTGTGACACCGGTGTAAGAACAAGACTACGAGTCCACAGCCATGCTAGCTCAGCGCTGCACGCTAACAGTGACGATGCTAACATACGGATGTTCAGGGCTTCATATCAGGGTAAGGGTTGAGCCATAAAGTTTACCCTTCAGATGAAGAAAAACAAGAACAACGAAAATAAAATGATGATATGAATCACTAGCCGTTTTTATTCTGGGCAGTAAGCCACCAATGTGGTGGCAAATGCTGAGATGGGCGGAGGTGTGGATGACGTGCACTGCTGCGCACCCACAGCCGGGAGTTTTAAAACCAGGAAACAGCTGATCACAGCAGTCAGTTCGTCACTTCATCCACCAAGATGAGCAGCTGGAAAGCCGCTGAGATCCGGGAGATGCTAGCGTCTCCTCGCTCTCTGTAGCTGTCTCGGTTGTCCGCTTGTTGTTGTAGCGGCGAGCTAATAGCGGTCGCTACTTTCAAATTAAAAGCCCCCCGCTAAGAACCCAGTTCTAAACTCCGATGGGGTGCAATGTAAAGCTCTTATTTTGAAGAAAAACTGTGAAAAATCATCCCATAAGGAATGAATGGGACGGGGTCAAAAAAGTCGCAAAATCATCGACGTTTTTCAAACATCTCCTGCTCTGGCAGACTTTGACCTAGAGACACCATTCAAACTTTAAAATGTAGGCACAAGTCTTATCTATTTGAGTTGTATTTGAACTTTCTTTCTACGATGTTTAGTTTTTGAACGGTGACCCTTAATTGATCGTGAGTGATTTCGAAAAAATTCAGAAAAATTCAGGATTTTCAATGAGTGTGTATTGCGGAATGTTCGCGCAGCACCAACTGGCAGAGTGGGGGAGCCTGAAAAAAACTCTCCGAAAATGTTTCTTTAGATGACGATCCTAGCCACAGATTTCACACTACAATAGTGATATTTTCCAAGAACGTAGCCACACTTGTCTTCTGTCTGGCAACGTGTCCACTTTATCGGGAGGATGTACGGTTTTTGAATTATCTGCGTCTAACCGACACAAACTCCAGCAACTGCCCCATAAGCCCCAATGTTAAACGGGAAGAGGATTTTGGGAGAAAAGCAGAAACTGCCCTGCTTCTCTTCACGCCCAACTTCCTGCTTCACGTCACGTCACATGTTGACGCCGACCAGAGGAGGAAAAGTGGAGGCTGTTTGGAAAAGGAGGAATATTACACCTCCCTTTTAGACAGACAAGGAGGCACATTGCAGCCTTTACCTTGCTGCACATGTGCCACCTTTTCTATCTGAAAGGGGCTACTCTTTCATTTTTTATGAATTGTTTAAACAGGCCTATGCAGGATCCCATATTATACTTTTTATACTTTTACATACTTTGGATCTAAAACTAAATGAAGGAACTCAGATCAGACTCTTCAGATGCTTCACCGTTTCCTCTCTCACCTCTCTGGTCTTCCACTTTTGCGCTTGAACAATACAAACGTAGCACAGGTGCTCGTCATCCAACATTTAGTTTGAAGTTTCACTCCTGCTCTATATGAACTAAATAATCAAACAAGGGATGGCTCCATTCCGACTTACTTTTGGTCTAATAAGCCGTAAAATGAAACTATTTTCACGGAGGAGTGCGGAGGAGGATGAATTAAGGATTCTTGCAGCCTGAGGAAAGAAGCTGCTGGTTTGCTTTGTTTCACCATCATCACATTACAGTTATTAATCTCACATCGCCTCAAACAGATGTGTTACCTCATCGTCATGTGTCCTGCAAACAGCTGCCTTTAAAAATAGTATAGAAAAATACTTTAATTCGTCATGAGTTCAGCAGGTATTCGATCTGACCCACGAGAGTCAGAGGAACTACAAAGTGATTACAGTTCATCCTGAAGCAGACACGCTGTCTACTGTGTGATGGCAAGACATCCAACAATTCTCTTAAAACCACAACTGTCAGCTTGATTGTGGCGCTGACGAGGTTTAAAGTCAGTGCGATGGTGAACTGGAACTCGCCGACTAACTTACCTCTTTGTTTATAACCCACGCAGGCAGATTGTTGGATTAGCGTCGCCTGCTCTTCTCCTCAGCTCGAGTGCGAGCGAGTGAAGTGGTCGCAGGAATGTCTGGAAGTTTGTGTTTGTGCAAAAATAAAAGGGAAGTACAGACAGACCAGGCAGTTCTCATCAGCTGCCAGCAGACGATAAACACACGCTCCAGCTGTGGCTGATTGCTACTCAAACTGACCCAAATACAATCAGGGAAGTTTTGACTTGCAGAAAGTTGACATCTTCAGACTCCACCAGGTCAGATCAGAACCACCAGAGCGACTCTGGAGTCAGAAGCTGAGACCTGCGAGCTCTTCTACACAGAGTCTGCAGGGATTTTAAGGTGACTACCTTCGCTGTTTACTTCCGACTGCTATCAAAGAGAAGCGCTGCACAGATCTGTGTTGACCTGAAGTTTAGGAAGCCGTGGGAGGCTCGGCTGCCTCTGATCAATGTTGTTATCGTCGGCGTCTGTGTTCCCCAAAATCTGTACAAAGGAGGTTGTGTTAGCATGAGTCATAATCAGTGTTGTGGAAGCTACTTTGAAAGCTACCAATTACTTCTGGAAGAAGTTGAACCCCGAGGAGTAAAGTTATCGGACTACGTGAACTAAAGCTACTCAGAAAAACTAGTTCAGACGGCTTCGTACAAAAGAAAATGCCACTTAATTAAGTTTATGCAGTTGTGTCGACTCGGTGTCACGTATGTGCTGAAGTTGATTCTTTCTCAGGTGGAGATTTGCAAGGTTTTATCCGTAATGATGCCATCGCTGTACACAAAGAAAGATTTGTCATAATACAGGAGGAAACCACTGTGAAACCAGCGATGGTGGTTGTAGGACACACATCCACCCTTTTCCCCCCTCGAATGCAAATCTTGTTGTTTGCACTTGACACTTGTGCACAGTTGAGATTTATGACAAGCTTCTCCACATGTGACTCGGCGGCAGGAAAAGGAGCGAGTGCCGACTGTCGGGCGAGGATGATATAATGCCGAGGAAGAGATGTGTGGAGGGAAGTGCTCCGGTCGGAGGAGCTGACGGCATCACGAAAAGAAACTGGTGTCATGAAACAACGCTCGCATAGTAGTAAAAAAGTTAGTTTAAACTTTATTTTGGGGGTGAAGTCAACAAACTTCTCAAGCAGTTTGTATCAGATCGACTGGTGATGCCATCATGAAGGTTTTATGTCCTAGTTTGCCAAAATGGTTGCTGAGTGGCGAGACTTTGACAAATGTCAGGTGGTGGCTTCAGGACGAAAGAAAAAAGGGGCAGGGCTGTTAAATGGTAGTTAAATAACCAACCTTGTATGTTTCTGCAGACCAAAGTTATCTTGCAACACATTCAGTACGTTTACATGCAGCAAGAAATTCGAAATTCTTATCGTATCAGACCTAGTTCGGACTTTTAAAATGCATGTAAACACCTTAGTCCGACCTACTTCGGACCTATTTCGGACCACAACGGACATCTCAAAATCGGATAAGAACACCTAGATAATTCGTTCATTGTCGGCATATTAACGCCATGGAGGCTCGGCTATCGTATCGTATCGTATCCTATCGTATCGTATCGTATTTTTGCATTCTGCGCATGCTCGAGATTTTCCGCTGGGGCTTTCACCCGGAAGTGAAAGGAGACGTAAACAGTGGCGTCGTTGCCGGAAAAGGTCATTCAAAAACATGACTTCAACGATCCGTTGTTCTTTTTATGTGCATCATCAGGAGGCTACTGCAGCGTCGTCCAGCTCCTCGTACGCCATCTTTGTTTGAATGCCGTCAGATTGTTTGTTGTTGCTGATAAGTAGAGGTCAACCGGCTCTTTGTTGAGAGGGCTACAGCGCCACATAGCGTACGGAGTCAGACATGCTCCGGCCACTTTTCCGATTCTCTGAACGGCGTGTATACTCAGACCAGCGATCCGGTCTCATGCATGTCGTTATCTGATACGATAAGAATTTCGAATTTCTAGCTGCATGTAAACGTACTGTTTGTTTCCTTGGGTTTAACCTTCAGTTTTATGTTGTGACAGCCCCGGCACAAAAAACACTTGGCTAGGGTTCGTAAAAGATCATTCATTCATTCATTGTCAACCGCTGATGGTCACGGTCGCCGCTTTATCCCTTTTTTCAAGAGGTCGTAGGAAGGTTACTGGAACCAATCCCAGGTATCTAAGGGCGAAGGCAGGGTTCACCCCGGACCAGTCGCCAGCTCATCGCAGGGCCCTTACTGATGGCAGAGGCCGCCTCGCAAGGTGCCAACTGCACATCAGGAGCAATTTCGGGGTTCAGTATCTTGCTCAAGGATACTTCCACATGTACTTGGTGGCTGTAGCTCAGCAGGTAGAGCAGATCGACTAGTGTTTGGGAGGTAGCTGGTTTGAATCCCGGCTCCCCGGGGGCGGAGCTGAGCTACATGTCGAAGTATCCTAGTAAAAGATCATGTTTGGACTTAAAATACCTGTTTTTTTGTCACCACAAACACGGCTGGAAATGATCTCAAGGTCTCCTTAAAAACATCCAGTGGCTTCACACTTACAGATGTTGAAACACAGTCTTGAACAGCGGTCACTGGCTTGGCAGCTTTCTCTCCTTGTGCATGCTGTATGGGATTGTGTTGTTGTGTTGAGTTATGTGTTTTATGTTGAACCCCCTTGAAACCGAGATGGTTCATCTCAAGGGGCTGTCCATTAAATTTAGAAATTATTAGAACTGCGCAGTCAGGTTATTTCACACCTTTCATTTCACAAGTTGCCATTTTAAATAGTATCTGCTGTCGCTTTAAAGGTGCGGTGTGTAGGATTTTGTGGCATCTAGGAGTGACCAACTAAATACCCCTCATCTTACCCCTTTTACTGACTTACCCCTTTTACTGAGGCCGTTGGATATAAAAGACTCATTCTGAGGTAATGAAAACACCGAAATTCTTAGTTTCACTGACAAAAAACAATATTATTCTCAATATATGCTGATACAGCCGCCTAAATCTAACACACTTGACCTTTTTCAGTTGAAGAAAAGGGGAAACAGCAGATAGAAAAGAAAAAAACATACATATTGTTGAATAAACCTTCCGTTCTGAGTATTTCAGTATTTGGTCATAAACATGTAATGTGAACGTGATGTTACACGTATTGTAGAAATGTCAGTGTTCAGATCAGAGGTTAATTCCCACCATTTTCTCTCTGGAATGAAAATATGAGTTTTCAGTCAGACGATAATGTGTCCGCAGTGTCACAGATCAGAAGGAACAGGTTCCTTCCTGCGGTTAAGTCGCCTTCATAACTTAACGAGCGCGAGGTTTACAGGTCGACAGCACCTGATCCTCGCTACAGCTGTTTCTCAGGCGCCTCCCGCAGCAAATATGTGAATCATTTGACCCTGTTAAAAAAGGTCGAACTCTTCCCTGGCAATTAGGTGCATCCAGTGATGAGGTGATTCAGAGAGACAAGCCGACCCGAGTTAAGTTGAAGCTGTCAGATTGGATTTTTAACGAGCTCCACATTCTGCTGATACTCACTTAGCAACTGTTTTGTACTTCTCGAGAGTCTCACTGTCATTCACTTAACCTCGACACAAAGGATATACCCGGCGTCTTTGGTTCTGAAGCCCAGACGACGCAGATGAAGGAGTGCGGCGTTCTGACGGCGCTCTCCGAGCTGATGACACGAAACCCCCCGAGCATCTTTTCAGAAACACAGACGCAGGTGATGAGTGGAATCGATCGCGGCTTAAAACCACCTAACGCTCATGAATGAGGGTTTACTCTTTACTCTGAATTAAAGTTCACCTGAGTACGTGTGTGCAGGCAGACACAAACTTAACATGCAGCCTGAATCTCTCCACGTTATCGCCGCTCTTCCATTTCCCCCGGTTTGCACAAATCCATATTAAGCCGTGATATGTCTTTGGGGTTTGGCACCTTCACACCTTCAGCGAGGAGGAGATGAGAGTCGGCCTGTTAAATATTAATGCGGGGGCCAGATGCCCGACTGGCCGTTGGCATTTATCTTAACCTGCTCCAGCAGGTGTGAGCCCAGCAGGTCCCATCGGCATCCAGGAGGAGCACTCAACCTCTGGATCATTTAGAGGCGTTAAAGGATTATATCTGCGCTGAACCGAGACCGGACCAATACACCCGAGGGGATGGAGAGGAGGGACTGAAGGAGGGGAGAGGAGAGGAGAGGGAGAAATGATTGTGTCTTCTCAGCGAGTGGGGAGAGAACGAGCGAGAGAGAGCGAGAGAGTGAGCGAGGGAGCTTGGAGATGGATGGGGTGTGGTGTGCGCCTGGGCAAACACTCCCCGCTGTTTGCTTCTCTCTTCCCATTTTTCTCCCAAGGGCAAACAGAGAATTGAGCGAGCTGCAGCTGTCTGAGTGTGAGAGAGTGTGTGTGTGTGTGTGTGTGTGTGTGGGTGAAGTTGACCTCGGCGGCCTCTACATAAGTAGCAGGGAATCACCACCAACAAACCTCCCTCCTGGGGCCCTTGGCCACTGGCCCCCATCATTACTCCCTCGAGATCCGCAGGCAGCGCCACGGCCCCCTGCCACCAGCCTCGTATTAACCGTAATGAGGACACCGCGGCGAAGGAGAAGAGGAAGAGACCGTGTATGTGTCACCGCCGAAGGAAGGCGACATTCGCTGGCTTGAAAAAACACGACAGCGCTCACCCTCCCTCCTCCCTCATCCTATACCACCTTATTTCCTCGCCTTGTGCCTGTATTTTTCTCCTACGGAGCAGTGTGAGCAGTGGAACTCAGTCCATCATGATGATTTTAAGCTGTCGAGAATAACCGAGGGTGAGATGAGACGACCTGGTGGGTCATTCCATGAAATCGGTGCCTTTTGTGTCCCCAAGAAATTATCAGTCATAAAATTACAGTAACAACAAACAAAGATGTAATTTGAAAATATAACATTACCATGTCTTCTCTCCTCAATAAAACATCAAATTAAAATCAATTAAATATTATTTTAAATAATAAAAATGATCTTTAAGCTGATGAGGGTGAGGTTTTTGGCCTGTCCCTCACTGTTGTTGTTGTACGTCAGCAGGACTTTTAATTTGTAAAATGTTGGCAAAATGTTAAAATGTTCACATTTACATATTGTTTTAAGTATGATCTTATTGTGAAACAGTGTATTTGGTAAAAATATATATTAATTGTAATAAATATTTACCAATTTATCGGTGTCCCCTAATTTTATGTTAACCCTGTTACCCTAACCAAAAAACCCTATCAAAATAACGGTACATTCCAGATTTGACATGATTTACAGGAGGTTGCATCATCTCTGAACCAGGATGCTAACAGCTCAGTGACAAGTAAGTTTTGCTCATCTCTGATGTGCTATTTTTGATGTTTTTTCAAGGTTGAACCAGGGGGGACAAGCATACAACGTCAACCCTGTTACCATTTTTTAACATATAAATCCAAACAATTATTTATTTCTCATAATATAATCAATATGTACATGTAATTTCCTTTCAAAGTAGATAGCATGTGCTTTATCTAACATTTGTTTTAGCTAGCAATGGGCAAATTAGCTTGAAATGGTCAACCCTGTTACTGTCAACCCTGTTACCTTTCCAGTAACAGGACTTGACTAAAACAGTTATAAAATATGAAATTCCATAGCTGAGATGGCACAATATAATTTCTTGTCATTTTAAACTGTCTTTAATTCCTGGCTACTGAAAAAATAGCAATTAAATATAATTTAAATTTTAACTTTTCAAAGTTGAAAAGGCACCAATTTCATGGAATGACCCAACTGTAAAATTAAAATCTGGATGGCGTGTCATACAGTCGCACCGTGATATATACGTACATAAACTGTTTCGTAGGACACACATGCACGCACGAGCAAAACAAGCCAGGCATCGTTCCTGTTTTCTTAGCGAGCGAGAGAGAAAAACAACCCTTTTCATAATAGATTTGTAGGTTTGAGTCGGAGCGAGGATCCTTGGCTGTCTGGAGTATATATTTGATTCAAAGAAAAGGGGAAATGGAGAAGGCGAAGGAAAATAAGAGCACAGCTGCAGACGGAGGGAGGTGATGACTGATCTGAGGTGGACTGCACGCTGCTCTCTTATCTCGCTGCTGACGTGAGTTTGTGAGAAATGTGAAAGGAAACAGGCTTTTTTCTCCCTTTGAGCTTTTTTCCACACAACTCACAGTGTGAAATGTGTTCGACTAGCTGTTAATTTTCATTTCGGGGTCTTTGCCGGCGATGACTTCTGATCTATAAGTAGCTAGCTTGTGACCTAATGGCTTACAGGCCAGAACCCGTGGAGCAGCCGGGTCACGACTGGTGACTGCAGAGGTCACCTGAAGCTGTTAGTGTGGCGCTGTAGGGATTTAGAAAAGGATGATATATGATAATCAGACGTCAGACTTTTTGGCCACTTGGGGGCAGTGGAGCGAGCTCTAAATACAAGATAAACAATCCTTATACATCTCATATCATCCTAACACGATCTGTTTACATATCCTGCAGATGTTAGCATTCATGTGGACGTGTTTGTTGGACTAACATTTGTCAGGGCGTGAGAAAATGTTCGTCCAATATTGACTCATCCCGAGGCTTTGTTTTAACTTATGGCTCATATTTGCTAAATGTAAATCCCAAACTGTGATCACTAGCTAGTTGCTAACTCTGTCTGCTGTCTGGTGCACCAACAGACTGAGAACAAAATAAATGAGTTAGTTAGTCAGAGACGCCCAAAAGTCCTCTTTTCTAGCTAACATTGAGAAAGACGCGGCTGTAAAATGATTGATACATTCGTTAAGATCATCACAACCCACATTAAATCACTTCTTAGCCATGTGCTGGACCAGAAGTTAGCCTTTAGCGCCTGTGCTTTATGGGTCCTGCAATGCAGAAGATCCACTGAGCAGCTTTAAAAAGGGGATTCGCCTTCGACCCTGTATCTCATCTCACGCCTCCATGGATTGCGGGTCCGTAAACCAGAGCATTAAACCGAAACTAGCTAAAAATACCAATGTTTGTATGGGTGCTGTGGGTTTGCGGGAACGATGTGTGGGGTTGGTTGGTGGTTGAGAGCCTTGTGCATGCTGTATGTGATTGTGTTGTTGTGTTGAGTTATGTGTTTTATGTTGGACCCCCGTGAAAACGAGATGGTTCATCTCAAGGGGCTATCCATTAATAACCTGACTCTCGCCAGATGCATTTCGCTCCGCCTAGCCCTTCCGGCACCAGATTTTCATGGTAGAGCCAATCAGGACCCGAGTTTCATAGATGTGACGTAGCGGAGAAGCGACTGTTTTGATTCAGACAACAATGGCGGCTCGCATCGAGGAAGCAAGCGTCAACATTGATGCTGCTATTTCATCCGTGTCGTCCAATCTACCCAATATGTTTTCGTTAAAAGAACATCAGAGAACGGCTCTGAAGGCTTTTGTTGGTGGAAAGATGCGGTGTGTAGGACTTTGTGGCATCTAGGAGTGACCAACTGAATACCCCTCATCTTACTGAGGCTGCTAGAAACAGGAAAACAAACAAAAAAACGATATCATCCTCAATATATGCCAATACAGCCGCCTAAATCTAACACACTTGACCTTTTCAAGTGGAAGAAAAGGGGAAACATCAGTGGAACACTGTGATAGAAAAGAAAAGAAACACACTTATTGTTGAATAAACCTTCCGTTCTGAGTATTTCATGGATTACGGGTCCGTAAACCAGAGAATTCAACCGAAACTAGCTAAAAATACCAATGTTTGTATGGGTGCTGTGGGTTTGCGGGAACGATGTGTGGGTTGGTTGGTGGTTGAGCGCCTTGTGCATGCTGTATGTGATTGTGTTGTTGTGTTGAGTTGTGTGTTTTATGTTGGACCCCCTTGAAAACGAGATGGTTCATCTCAAGAAGCTATCATTAATAACCTGACTCTCGCCAGATGCATTTCGCTACCGCCTAGCCCTTCCGGCACCAGATTTTCATGGTAGAACCAATCAGGACCGCCGGGAGTTTCATAGATGTGACGTAGCGGAGAAGCGACTGTTTTGATTCAGACAACAATGGCGGCTCGCATCGAGGAAGCAAGCGTCAACATTGATGCTGCTATTTCATCCGTGTTGTCCAATCTACCCAATATTTTTTCATTAAAAGAACATCAGAGAACGGCTCTGAAGGCTTCTGTTGGTGGAAAGATGCGGTGTGTAGGACTTTGTGGCATCTAGGAGTGACCAACTGAATACCCCTCATCTTACTGAGGCTGCTAGAAACAGGACAACAAACAAAAAAACGATATCATCCTCAATATATGCCAATACAGCCGCCTAAATCTAACACACTTGACCTTTTCAAGTGGAAGAAAAGGGGAAACATCAGTGGAACATTGTGACAGAAAAGAAAGAAAAGAAACACACATATTGTTGAATAAACCTTCCGTTCTGAGTATTTCAGTGTTTGGTAGCTCGGGGGAAGCCACAGGAGAGGCGATGACCTTATTCAGCGTTCAAGAAATTGTCCCCCTTTTTTCCTCAAGACCGTCTCTTGGCATTTTAAAAGCGCTTGCCAGACTCTTGATACGCTGATGTTAACAGTCGGTGTCTTTTTTTTTTGAAAATCCATAAATTCGAATGCGTTCGTTTTAAACTGAAAGGCCTCTATTGTGACGAGCCGTCCTTGGTACCTCCTCAGAGCGAATTGGGCAAAAGGAGAAGGTCACCACTACTGGGAGGAAACGTATGAAAACATTCAGCGGCTCTGTGACTCTCTCTGTGTGTGAGTCAGTGTGTGTGTGTGTGTGAGTCAGTGTGTGTGAATTGCCGGTCATGCCTCGAGTAGCAGATGGGCATTCTGTATGACTGATGGTCTTGTGAAACATGAAGGTGTTGTGTCAATAAACGATGTTCCACCCCATCCATCAGCCGCCACCGACAGCAACATGTGCACATTTTTATCCGTTATACCTTGTGCATGCCTCTCACACACACACACACACACACACACACACACGTTGACCTGTACAAACACCCCTGCACGCACACACGCCCTCTTACAGTACCTGTGCAGTATATACACAGGAAACGCCTGCACAGACCTGATGCAGTCTACACAGCACATTCACCTCCTCCTCTACTGCTCTGCAACTGTGTCGCTGCATCGAATATGCATATGTGGGAAAATAAAGCCCCGAGAAGTAAATCTTGTCCAGCGGAGCAGGAAGGTATTGACTTTTCCACGTGTTCTTATATAGTTTCAGCGGTGTGAGGGGACTTGGACACCTTTACGGCACCGAGTCTCCTGAGAGAATCCGCCGTGTTGGTTTTTCCTCCCGCGTTCGAGCTGTTTCTCTCGTTTCAAGACAGAAAATGAATTCTGTACCGTACATCGGTGCCTTCAAGGGGGAATTGCGGTATTTTCTATGTGTTCATGTTTTGGTGTTTAAATGAATCAAACCCAGCAAAAGCTTTGGGATCGCTCCAGCAGATCGCGTCAGCTGGCAGATGCAACACAGCTGAATCCTTTCGGGGCAACTCCGACGTGTGAAGTTACGTCCACTAAAAGTGCTTGTTTCTTCCCCCAACATGCTGAGATCGTCGTCCTAAGAGCCCGAGAGCATTACCGAAATAATTCCTATGGGGACAGACCTTTTGTCAGAGGTGCAACAACCAGAAAAACAAGTCTTGTCCTGTAAGACCCACTGTTGTAAATTTAAAACGTTACCTTTAGCCATCCTAAAAAACAATCTGTTATATTTTTTTATCTTATTTTTTACCACATTTACATAGTCATTGGGTCCTATTGTTCAGTCTCACAATGCTATTGGATAGTAAATTTGTTTATAAGTCCCGCCCTTATGGCCATGAACTCACACAACCTCTCAAGGTTTCCTTCGAACAACATCTCTTTATTTCATTGGACTGGATTCATCAGATTCACGTAAGAAAAATGTCTTTTATATATTTTTTTGTTGTTATTACAATGTCTAGAACATGTACATATGTAGTTATTGTGGAATAGATTCATCAAATTTCATTTAGAGCTTGTTATATATTTGTTGTAATTCTATAACACTGGGTGAGTGTGGTAGTCAAAATAGCAGGCTTGTTGCAGTGGGCACAGGCAGGTTGTGTTCCCTCCACTACACCACTGAGTGTTTTCTTTATACATGGACAGTATACATACTACCTGTGTGTTGTGTTGTGGTCAAATTTGACTGATTTAAAAGTTTTATCTCTAAAAAATGTAGTTAATTTGATCAGACTGACCTAAAATTTCATGACTTTGTCCACAAAGCGGATCAACAGACAATTCAGTTCTGGGAAAGATGAAAATGTTCCTGAATGTGGGGTGTGGATGTAAGAGGGGGTATACATGTTTTCCTTTTAGTATGATAATTAGAGAGCTTAACAAGCAGTATTGTCATGTCAAGGCAGCATTGTGTGACTCTGTGGCTGGTGATTGGGATGCATAGTTCTTTTAGCATGATAAGTGGAGAGCAACAAGCTGTGAAGGCAGTATTGTGTGACTAAATGGCTAAAAAACTTACATAAACATTTATTTAAAAAAAACTCTTGAAAACATCTGAAAGGTTAAAACATTTTTTTTTTAGGTTTTCCTATATTTGGGTCTTACAGGGTTAAGGAGAAGTCTCGCTCTGAAATCTGCCGATGTGAATTGTTGCCTCATCTAGACGACCAAAATCAGCTAAACGGTTGAAGCTCCTCTCTCCAGCTCTTTCCACCGTCATCTTATTTAAACACTTCTGTCTCGCGAGACCTAAGAGTGAGACTTCTCCTTGAACTAGATTTGTGTTTAATTAATTATTATTGAACAAAAGTTCTGTCTCTGCGGAAGTCGTGTCCGTAAATGTCAGACAATTAAAATAACACCTTCAGCCTTTTGGTGGTAAAAACAAGCCCGAGCACTCGTGGATGTAACTTTGACAGGATCACAGCCGAGACGATCACCTGGACACATTCCAAACCTTTTGGGTCGTATGAATCATTTTCAAAAGCAACAGATGTAAATATTGAGGCTCAGGTTTAAAAACAACCAGATTTCCCTCTGAGCTTTTTGCGCGGCGCCTGGTTACTGTTAACTCATGCATTCACAAATAAAGGCAGCGAGAATGTGTCTCCTGAGCAGCACATCTGCTCGCCGATCGCTCGCTCCTTCATGCTGGATGACAGTCAGCTGTGATTCACAAAGACAACAATGGAGTCCAACTGTGATCCAAGAGAAATGTGTCCAGGAGCATTAAAAACATCTCATGGACACTTTAATCCGGCCGTGGACTGATTCTCACTGAAGTGCTCCATTAAGACTGTTTCTGCTGCACAAAGCAGAGTGAGTATTAATATTTGTTGGTGTAAGGACAAACTTTTAAGCTCACTGCTGAAAGCAGAACTATAAGCTGGTTTTAATTGTATTAAATTCAATGCAAAACTATTTCTTAAGCTTCCCTTTTAATGGCGGACTGCAGAGATTTCAGCGGATCGTAATGACTCCTGTGCACATTCCTCAGACGACTTCTCGGCTGTAATGAACGGACCGTCGTTTGCGGTTAGAGAAAAACGGAAAACTCAATATTCTCCGAGGTCACTTCCATCTCTCCACTGTCTGTCTCTGCAGATTAAATCATCCTCCACATTAGACAATGCCTGTCTGTTTGCTGTTTCCCCGTGTTTTTCAGACAAAAATACACCCACAGCCCTGTGACATTATTACCATTATCCATGGAAGTCTACTTCCAAATGTCAGCCGCGTCCCTGGAGGGATGTCATACGACCTCCGGCCGAATATTAGATGAGGAGGAGAGCGTTTGTCCGACTGTACCGGCGACCGTCAGACTGCTAATAGAGACCAGACAATGCAGTCGGCCGCCGCTGCTGGAGTCTGACTGAATGTTTTCAGCGCGCTGCCAGTCGAGATTACAGCCACAGATTGTTGGACAAACCGCAGCAGCTCCCCCCGAAAAAATCAGGAACAACTTCCAGTCCTGTTTTTCTTTTTTAGAAGAAAGCTGCAGATCAATTTTGCCATTACATGCTCGTGTCGTGGCATCACTGCTGTCTGCACACACACACACACACACAGCCGGACATGTTCAGACAGACGGCGCAGACGGGCAATAATAATATTCCCAGCGATTATCACTAACAGCATTACTTCCATTACACCTCCATGTATCATTCGCCTCAGCTTCATCCCTCTCGCCGATCCACATTAGCAGCCGTATTGATCATCTGTGATCCCTCAGTGTCTCCTTCCTGCCTTAATGGTCATTCTTTACGACGGAGGGCTCACCTGAGTGCTTTGTACAATAAAAAAAAACAAACTCACATTTACAGCGGATACCCACAATGTGTCATAACACCACAACAAAGTGTGAGTAAAGGTAAATGTGCTTCTGTTGTGGTTTCTGGGAAATTCTGGTGATGCAGAGAATTCAGATGTAGACGTTTATCTGACACTGCTTTGGGTTTGTGCTGCAGAATATGAAATGTGTTCACTCCAATCAGAAAATGAAGATGTCACTGCAGTTTGGTATTAATATTTAATCCACCTGTGGTTGTTTTTGTATTTTTGGTTGTGAGAACAGTCAAAAATGTTCGTTTGATCAAATAAAACATCCCAATTCTGGTTCAGATCAGAGTGCACGACGTGATGATCCTGTGCTGGTGTTGTTCCTGTAGTATCATAATCAATCTTGCTCCAGGACCATAATTGCAATTAACCAGTCATGTTTTTTGTAATGTCTTACCTTTGCAACTCTCAACAGAAAAAAGACTGGATAAACACACACACGTGAGACGTTTTAAGCTGTAACACATGATTAACGTTGGGTATGTTTTAAGAAAACCTAACCAGGTCATTTAGTTTTTGCTTAAACTAAACAAACTACAAACTGAACAGAAACAGAAAATAATAACTTGAGTCTGTGTAAAAATAATAAGACCAGAGGAACAAACCCTGGTCTCCTCGATGAAATTTTATTTTGTTGCTTTCTCATACGTATATTGATGATGACTCACCGGGACCGTCTCGACAAGATCAAACATGTTTGATATTTACGATGTAAAATGTGGATGATTACGTCGGTACTTTCCGAGCCCAGCCACAAACGATGAATGAGAGAGGCACGCTCAGCACACCGAGCTAACACTAGCTAGCATACTGCTGCTGACAGAAACTTAAATATCAGCTTAAGGATAGAAAACCTGTGTCTCGTTTAACCTCATGCTTTTGTTTCTCTGTCACTTGAACACATGACTCCATCGAGTTGTTGCACCGTGCTGATGTCCGTTTTGTTTATGTCTGCTTCCCCATGAGATATTTGGAGACAGTTAGGGACTTCCTTAGCAATAAACCCGCCGAGTGTGAGGTAGATCCAATGAACCGTCCTTGAGATATGTGAATAAACAGGCAGAGTCCAGTTCTCTGAATGTTTTCTAGCAAGACCCAAAAAAGCGTGAAAAACGGTTATTATATAAATTTATAGGCCTATTGCTGACTCCACCCTGTAACTTAGCACAGTCAAGGTCCAAACCCTGGTCTCCTCGATGAAATATGATTTTGTCGCCTTCTCATATGTAATAATGATGGACTTAAATTATGACTAGGTCAGTGCTCGTTCAAAAAATGACAGATTATCTGGTAATGTGAGGGGTTTACAGATCCAGTCTTCAGCCTCCTGAGCTGCTCACAGACTCATCGGGACCGATGAGCCTCGACACGATCGAACATGTTTGATATTTACGATATCGTAAATATAGAGATAAATATATAGAGAGGCACGCTCAGCAAACCGAGCTGCTGGCAACGGTGAAAAATCTAGCCCGAGGCTAACATTAGCTAGCATACTGCTGCTGACATGAACTTAAATATTTGCTGAAGAATAGAAAACCTGTGTCTCGTTTAACCTCATGCATTTGTTTCTCCGTCACTTGAACACATTACTTCATCAAGTCGTTGCACCGTGCTGATGTCCGTTTTGTTTACGTCTGCTTCCCCATGAGATATTTGGAGACGGTTAGGGACTTCCTTAGCAATAAACCCGCCTAGTGTGAAGTAGATCCGATGAACTGTTCTTGAGATATGTGAATAAAAAAAGTCCAGTTCTCTGAATGTTTTCTAGCAAGACCCAAAAAAGCAACGTGAAAAAACAGTTATTATATAAATTTATAGGCCCTTGCTGACTCCACCCTGTAACTTAGCACAGTCAAGGCGAGGCGAGCAGTCTGTCATCACCAGCTCCCATAATTCAGCAGCACATGAAACCTGCGAGGACGCTGCTGCACCTGAACGCTGCTCAGAAATCCCCCTCAGTCATCTGAGTCAGATTACCGACTCCGTCTCAGTGGGAGTTTGTCTTCCAATAAAAAAAAAAAATCAACTCACCTTGGCTCATTTCTTGCCTCGACGCCGTGAGACTTTATCCGGCGGGTGCTGAGGCGGGCCAATCAAAACGGGTGAGAAGGCACATTCCTGTTAGATTGCTCTGTAACCTGAACGCTGTAACTCCACTGTTTCACTTAACGATTGTCATGACAGAAGATAACATCGCCCCAACTTTTCTCCTCTCCCGTCTCACAGTATCATAAACTGTGCTGGCGTCGGGCTCGTGGTTCTGCTGCTCGGACCGGACAGCGTGCCAGAGATGCCAGATTGGAGGGGTGACCAAATGGTAATGGACTGAATACAACGTATGAATACAAATGACATAAATAACAAAAAGTTCAGTTTAGAACAACTAGGTTTAAACATTAAAGGGATATTCCGGTGTAAGTTTAATCCATGGTCTAACACACCTTGACACCGAGTAAGACTCCCCCTCGAGAGGTCAAGTTAGCTGACCGCTAGCTTAGCTAGTTTTAGCAACCTCAGAAAAGACCGCACGAAAACAATACACTGCTGCGGGGAAGCCCTGATCCCAGCTGAAGGATGAAAATGTCTGATTATTACTCCATTACTTCCGTTCTTTTCCCTGTCAGCTCTCGATAATAAGAACTGAGCGTTCCATGGAGTAATAATCAGACATTTCCATCCTTCAGCTGCAGAAATCTGCTGCACTCGGTAATCGACTCGTCAGGGCTTCCCCACACAGGCAGGCTGCTGGAGGAGAGGGTGAGTTGTGCTGTGTTTTTAATACAAATCCAGCAAAGCTAGCAGATGTTTGATGCTTCGTACTGTGTGCTGGGACTGTACATGTACTGTTGCTGAAGTTTGCTGCTGTTCTCACCATTAATTGTGGCTTTTTGATGGCGGTTTCTAGTTGGAGACATAAGCTGCAGTGTGTTGTTATCGTGCGGTCTTTTCTGAGGTTGCTAAAACTAGCTAAGCTAGCGGTCAGCTAACTTGACCTCTCGAGGGGGAGTCTTACTCGGTGTCACGGTGTGTTAGACCATGGATTAAACTTACACCGGAATATCCCTTTAATAACATTGTAAAAGCGAGTGTGTTCGGCTACATTATGCTCCTCATTACCATTGTTTCTTATTTTCAATTATCTCGGCAATTATAACAAGTGCACTGCTACAAATGCTGGTAATATGAGGGCATTTTTCGGTGCATAAAAGTTTGAACACCCTGCTCTGAAAGGCCTTGGTCTTCCTGTTTTTATTCTTCAAAGCGCTTCCTGTTTTACCTTGACTCGCTGAGGTGAAGTGCGCTGCTTAGCGATGCGTTTACACACCTCATCGGTCCGGCGCTGCTCCCGGACTCACAAATGTGTGACACGTAAAAGCAGAGCGAGCAGACAGATGGACACCCAGACTGTTCGGCCGCCCCCCTCCTCATTAAATCCTCTTCGTGCAGTTGACCCCGTGTGGCCGAGAGGACTCTATTCTGGCGCTGGCAGTTTATGCGGCGGGACCGGGCTGCCATTCATCACTCATGGCAGGTTAAACCATGTGCACAATCTGTTTATATCCATAATTATAAGGCATCAACCTGCCCATGGGCTGCGAGGGGTTCAAGAACATCTGCGTGGAGCGTTTCAGCAGCAGGAGGACGGCGGGAGCTGGTGAGGGTCTGCGGGTTATATACAGTGTCTGCAGGGGATAAATCTACTGTGATAGGTGTGTGTGTGGTCAGCAGACGGGCTGAGAGACGGAGTGAACATCTCTATCTGGGTGGATGGAGAGAGAGCAGAGTCCTCCTGAGGCGTGATGATTCTTCTAGAAGGTCGGCGACAAACTGGGTCGTCTTCTTTACTCGGTTTCTCTACCACGATTTCTGCCTCTCGTCTTCGTTAGCGTGTCTTTTCTCTGACAGCAGCTGCAGCTTCCAACACGACCGTCTGGCTTTCAGTAGCTTTCATTACTTTAAAGGTCCACTGTGTCGTGTTTTAAGTAATTTATGACCTCAAATCAGCGTCTTCATTCATAAATAAGTCCTCATTGGTGTAAAATGATCTCTGCCAACAATCTCACTTGAATCACACATTGTGACGTGAAGCAGGAAGTTGGGCGTGAAGAGAAGCAGGGCAGTTTCTGCTTTTCTCCCAAAATCCTCTTCCCGTTTAACATTGGGGCTTATGGGGCAGTTGCTGGAGTTTGTGTCGGTTAGACGCAGATAATTCAAAAACCGTACATCCTCCCGATAAAGTGGACACGTTGCCAGACAGAAGACAAGTGTGGCTACGTTCTTGGAAAATATCACTATTGTAGTGTGAAATCTGTGGCTAGGATCGTCATCTAAAGAAACATTTTCGGAGAGTTTTTTTCAGGCTCCCCCACTCTGCCAGTTGGTGCTGCGCGAACATTCCGCAATACACACACATTGAAAATCCTGAATTTTTTCGAAATCACTCACGATCAATTAAGGGTCACCGTTCAAAAACTAAACATTGCAGAAAGAAAGTTCAAATACAACTCAAATAGATAAGACTTGTGCCTACATTTTAAAGTTTGAATGGTGTCTCTAGGTCAAAGTCTGCCAGAGCAGGAGATGTTTGAAAAACGTTGATGATTTTGCGACTTTTTTGACCCCGTCCCATTCATTCCTTATGGGAAGTTTTTCATACGGAGGCTTCCATGTCCTTCCGCTCTATAAAAAACGATGAACTGGTGAGAGGGACAAAAAGCTCTACGTGGTACAGATAAGGCTAAAGGCGTTTTCACTCAGAGCCAGCGTGACTGTGGAACGGAGAAGGAGCTTAGCCAGACGCGCTCGTCAGCTGCAGTTTGAAGTCTGTTTGAAATAACGTACCTCATCACCCGAAACTAAACTTGATGAAGTGCTGTTTGAAGACATGTTGTTGTCACAGCTTCTTGAATCTTGACACATCCCGCCTGCCGTAGTTCCAACAGGCTGCAACGCACGTTTGAAAACGCGAGGCGCTAGAGAGCAGTATTCGTTTGGATGCAGAATAACATTTAACCACTAGATGGGAGAAATAATTCCACAGTGTGTCTTTAAGCAATGTTTTTTTTTAACTGCTTCTTAAAAGAGGACGACAGCGATCCAGGACGAGTTTAAAAGAAAGTCAGAAGTGAACGGAGACGGGTGTCTGTTGTGCTTGCAGCACCTGATGTATCCTCGGGCTCCAACCCAATTCCAAGAATGAGCGTTGGCATGATGGATATGTGGAACCACGTTTGGAATATGCAAGACTTTACATTTCAACGTTCGCTTTTCTACAACAGTCGTATGTTGCTAACCTGACTCTCGCCAGATGAATTTCGCTCCGCCTCGCTCCACTCATCCATCTGGGATCGCTCCATTGGAGATGTGTTTCAGAAGGCTGGGCCTGATCACAAATCCTTGCATATGATTGGATGAACCACTTGTCTGTCATCTTTATTGACGTGCTACTTCAACCACTCACATCGAAACCAACCTGTGACGTCGATGAGAGCGACGTTCTTTTAACGAAACAATATTGGGTAGATTGGACGACACGGATGAAACAGCAGCATCAATGTTGACGCTTGCTTCCTCGATGCGAGCCGCCATTGTTGTCTGAATCAAAACAGTCGCTTCTCCGCTACGTCACATCTATGAAACTCCCGCCCGGCGGTCCTGATTGGCTCGACCATAAAATCTGGTGCCGAAATCCCTCCCAACGGGAGCGATCCCAGATGGATGTGAGTGGAGCTAGGAGGAACGAAATGCATCTGGCGAGAGTCAGGTTAGTATGTTGCCACAGTGCTGAGGTTTACCCACCAAACCGACTGAGTTAGCATCAGAAAAAGATCAGGTTTTTCGGCTTATCAATAATTTTCTGCAGGTTTACCCACATTAACAAAACCTGCATGCGTGCACCTAGATTTGGTGTTTAATGTCTGCTCGTCTGCATGAGCGTCAGCCTTGGCTCCTGTGTTTCAGCTGCATTTTAATCAGCCGGTAATTTATTCCTCCCTTTGCTAACAGAATACATGACTAAGCAAGTCAACAGACTCACTTTAAAAAGGTGTTTTTTTTTTAGATAAAAGCCACATAAATATATATATAAAGAATAAAAAAATCAAGGTCCCGCGGCACGCTTGTTGAAAACACATCGGTAACACGGTGACGAAAACCTCCCCGAGTTGTAAAGATCCTGCACATTATGAACCTGCATCATGTGATCGGCCTTCAGGACAGCTGTCAGAGAAAGAGTGGAAAGAGGAAGCGAGGCCGAAGGGGTGTGAACAGTAACAGAATAACGCCGAGAGAAACGAACACAGAGCGAGTACATATGCATATTGGAGGTGCAGCGCAGTGAGGGAGACGCAGCCTAATAGCATAATGATATTAATGAGGGACCATTCATCATGCAGACTCATCACTTAAGTTGATGAATACCAGCAATTTGAAGCAGAGACTGGAGTGGAACATGCCTCTCGCTGCTCCACCAGCTAACCTTTTCAGTCTATTATGCCGACGCGTCTCCGCGGACCCGGCGCCGAATGAACCGACGCGGCGGCTGCTCGGTGTTCACCCGAACGAATCGGCAAACAAAATAAGAGTCGGTGGAACAAACTCAAAAATTACTCCAAGTGCTTTTTTTTTTTTCTGCCCCTCAAAGACAATCCAATTAAATACAGGCTCTCGTGTTCTGGTGCACGACACCCCCAACATCTCCCTCCTAAACACATTTTAATTAGATATAGTTAATTAATTACTCCCATCCGTGAACCCTTACTGTGCGATCGCAAAACGCTGATATGTTCATTACTGCGGAGGAGCGGTAAACAGACGCGTAAAGTTCGGGGAGAGATAGGAATCTGAAACGACGGAGGCCCCGGCTAATTAACGGGATCTAACGTCGGCTGATTAGGGAGAAAAAGCTTGAACCTCCTTATCTGGAGAAAAGAGAGAAAACACGTGGGATAAAAAAAAACTGTTCTGTTCGGCCCCTTGTAGCAATCAAGAGTTCAGTCGTACATGAATAATTCATCCGTAAAGAGCACTTGTTTGTGAGTCAGTTGTGATATTTAAGGCGTTTAACTGTTGTTGTGTTTCTTTCTCTTCTCCGTCCCCTCAGTTAGAAAAGATCACAAGCAGCTGCAGATGTGTTTTCTGTTTGCCTTCCCGCGGAGGGATTTAACCGAAATAAGCTTTAATGAATAGGACCGCGTGACGGAAAAGACACAATTTACATACAAATTGTAAGTTTGCGCTGACACGTTTAAAAATAGACAGAAGATGCTGTTTTTGTGATGGCTCGCCAGTTCACCAAATAAACAAATCTATTTTATTGTTATCCACGAGCGAAAGGAGCAGAAATAAACCTGCAGTTTCCTCACCGTGTGAAAACTTAATTCATTAAAGCAGAGAATATTTCCATAATTTTACTTTCCAGGCTCCAATTTGCATCCCCCAAACCAATCAGCACTAATGTTTCTCTCTTTTCTTTAATATATATTTTGTATTAAACATGCCTGGAGATAATTGCCATTTATTAAATCAGGACTATTAAGGACAAAAAAAGGGGAATTGTCGCGGCGCTAATTTGCTCCGAAATGAGCACATTTGTAGAATTTTTTTTTCCCAGTAATCCAATCACTTCCTCCGACGATGCGTACGAGCTCGCGTGTGAACAGATAGAGAGGAATTCATTCTCCTCTCTCTCTCTCCGGCAGACGAGAATCCATCAACTCATCCGAAGTCTCAGAAAATAAAAGTCAGGTGGAGAAACTGTTCCCGTCTGGGAGGCAATATTTCAGTGTCGGACCAGTAATAACAGCATGTGGGAAGAATGTGAGGCGCTTAAATCACTCGAGCTCCGGGGATACACATTTTTGAACACTGGAGTCCGACCAGACAAGTGTTTTTTTTCTTTTTTGTGTGTGCAACCGGCGAGACAATGTGTTTTTTTTTCCTTTCTCTTCCCAGTCGCTTTCATTTCACCAGACAGCACGGCACTTACTTTGAGCGCCGACAAAAAGACGCACAAAAAAATGTCACAATCAAAAGGCTCCTGATGTTTGGATTGTACACCGGGGGTGCTGACAGCCGAGCGGAGCCGTGCGACTACAACCGAGACGCACTTTCACATTTCCCTTCTGCCGCCGCTTCCTGTCAGTCTGCCGCTGTCATCCCGCCTCTCTCTCTGTTTCATCACTCTTCTCTCGCCATCTGTTTTTCTGAGTTTTCCTTCCTTCTGCACACACACACACACACGGATCATCCTTTATTCCAATACACCCGGTGATTCTTCGCAATTCGCGGTGGGCGTGCTATCAGACCCATTAGTCCAATATCCTGGCGTTGAGTGGGGGACGGTGAGAAATGGATCGGCTGGTGATGTCAGGTGTGTGTGTGTGTGTGTGTGTGTGTGGGCAGCGGTGAATGTGATGAGTGTGTGGTTTAATGGATAGGCGGTGAAGAGTGAGTGGTGGTAGAGAGGAAGAAAAAGAACAAGATAGCCAGGAAGCTAACACGGGGCGCGTGACGTAACGTGACATGTATGTGTTGAAGAGGTGAAGATGAGTCACGCGGAAAAGTTTCTACTCGTTGGCCTATTAATATTTAACGACGTCAGCCTGAACCCGAACTCATCAAAGATCTGAAACACGTCTCCGTTTCAAAGCAAACAAGCGAACTACATCTGGGTTAGAACGCTCACTTTGTACTTTTAAGACTTTTATACACAAACTACCGCGGAGGCCCGAGCTCGTGATGGTTATTAGGATTTATTAGGGCGTCCCGAGTGGATCTGTAATGAGTTTTATCGTAAGTTTCAGCCTTTTGTTCGACAGAAAACAGAATCCCGCTGCCTCGTTTGATCAGCGCCAGAGCTCGGCTAGTAAAAAGTGTTCAGATAACGGATGTTTTGTCAGTCTTTAGAAGTCGCCGAGGTTCGGGTCAGAGTTACTGTCAAGAGAAGCAGCGCATAAAAACTTCCATGTTAAAAATTAGTGGTTTTTATTGTTCATCAGTCGGTTCTGGAGCTGATTTGTTTCCTAACATGCAAAGTTAGTTAAAAACGGATGAGAGGGTTGTTGTGGATGGATTCAACAAAGGTCCTGTTGTGAACAGAGATTTCTTGAGCTCCAGGTCTCATCAGGAGCTGCTGGGTGCACCTGTGATGTTCTCCCTCAGGTGACTGATTGCAGGCAGCTGGGAGAAGATATAAGAGGGCTGCAGTTTCTCCAGGGAGTCGACACCATCAGTCGGCTTTCTGTTGGCCAGTTTCTACACATTTTGTTCCTTCACTTTTAGTTTTTGGGTCCAGTCCTTTGGTTGGTCCATCATTTTGAGAGAATCAGTGGGTGGTTGTGTGTGTTTTATTCCCACCGCCATGTTTTTAGACACCGAGGGACCAATTAGCTTTGACCGTTGTGATTTGTGACCTCTGTCCTTCAGGTTTTGCTTCCTGATGGGAAACGTAACAGGATTTTTTATAAATTCAGAAGGTGCATGACATAAACCAAAGACTTCACCATTTTACTTTGGTTTATTAACATGCCAGACACACAACAAACCACTTAAAAGATTATGAAAAGACTCCACAATGCAAGAAAACAGCTGTCATACGACACACATCCCGTCAAAAGCCAATAGAGGCCCGTAGGTTTGACTAAAGCCCCGTTTACACGAAGGGAAAACGCAGATATTTCCAGGCGGTTTGGCCTCTCATTTACACGAAAACCCCGTTTTTATCACAGAAAACGATTATTTCTAAAAACTCCGGTTATGTGTTGTCGTGTCAGCTGGGAGAAACGGGGTTTTAGCTTCTCACGCTCATTAGGCTATGCGCCAGAAAATGCTTAACGTCATGTGAGCGTTGTTTTGAAAGGAACAGGAAGTCGCTCGTGTTATTCGTTGTTGTTGATTCTGAGGATTCTGATTGGCTTGCATGGCTTTATCCTTCTCCCTACACTGCCGCCCAGAGGTTTGGCAGAGTTAGAATGGCGCTCGACAGCGTATTTATGCGGGTTGATGTAAATGACAACTTTTTTGAAAACGATGTTGTGTGCACGATGTTATTTTTGAAAACGGAGGGGGGGAAATATTCGTTTCTCTAAATACACTGCTATGTATAAACGTGGACTTAGTTTTTGGGTCCAGTCCTTTTGTTGGACCATCATTTTGATAGAATCAGTGGGTGGCTGTGTGTTTTATTCCCACCGCCACGTTTTTAGACACCGAGGGACCAATTAGCTTTGACCGTTGTTGTGATTTGTGACCTCTGTCCTTCAGGTTTTGCTTTCTGAGGGGAAACGTAACAGGTTTTTTTTCATTCACATGACATAAACCAAAGACTTCACCATTTTACTTTGGTTTATTAACATGCCAGACACACAACAAACCACTTAAAAGGTTATGAAAAGACTCCACAATGCAAGAAAACAGCGGATCATACGACACATATCCCGTCAAAAGCCAATAGAGGCCTGTAGGTTTGACTTGTATTTGTTGGCATGACCCGGATTCCCTCAACAAAATGCCTTTGAGATTTTGGATTATTGCAGAAAAATAAGCTCCAACAAGCTTTTGATACTTACAGGTTTGGTTCAGCAAGAAAATCTGTCACAGTTTAATGGTAGCACAAAGCTAATTGTGGTTTTACTGATAGTAAAAACTATCCACATTTATCAATACACCAACTGTGATCTGTGAAACATCTCAGCCAGTCGTGAGCCCACAGCTGAGATTCACGGTTTCAGACAGACTTCTTACAGACGTGGAAGAAGGAGATTATCACACTAATGAACAGGATTACCAAGAAAGGCGAGATTACTCAAACATTAGACATTTTAACGTGCATTTGTTCAAGCGCTCTGGTGGGATGAGCTGACGGCAGCGAGTCACGGTGCTCCGGATTGTGTCCGTGAATCCTTTTTTTTTAAGTGGTTTTGATTTGATTTTACTGGTGATTCTCTGCAGCTCTTTTGTCCTGGTGACCATTTAAATTAATGGCTCCCTCTCTCTCTCTCTCTGTCTCTCTCCATTCACTTAGATAGGGGCCTTGTCAAGATGGCTGCCAGGTGACAAGACTTGACTAAAAGCTGCATTAAACAGAGCAGCTAAGGTCGATGGCAATGTCATAGGTTTCACAGGTACTAAAACATAAACCAAGAGTGTGTTAAAACTGAACTTTTGGTGTGACGTTTGGCAGATTTTAAGGTATTTAACCAGATTAGTGGAAACCATGACTCTAGAGGAAAAGTCAGGGGATCATTGAAGTCATTATCATTCATTCCTCCAGCAGCAATTAACATCTACACAACATTTAATTGTGGAATCATACAGTAGATGGTCAGATCAATCAGCCGTCCCCAGAGCCTCGCCTGGCATGGCTGATTAAATGCTCTGATCCTTTTTAAAAGCACTGAAAGAGATGATTTTTTATGTTTTTCAAAGGAAATAATACCAGTTATTGTACAGATTAAAGCACCGTATGCAGCAGCAGCCATCCTGAATAAAGGCACCTACAGAAAACACACAAATCAAGGAACACGGAGCAGATTCCTCGTGTGCTTTAAAGAAAACCATCTTCAGTGGAAAGTGAAGCAGTGATCAGTATTTTCATCAATGAACGGCATTAATCAATTGGTATTTAAAAGTAGCTGAAGTCTTGAACAACACGAGGAGCCGCAGTTTTGCTGACATGTGGGAAAAAATGCACTTCCGACAATAACAATATTTACGTCCATAAAGACTTCGACCTGTGCAATCATCTCACCTAACAAAGTCATTCGAGGCAGAAAATGACTCATTTGGAAATAATCAACGAGAGAAACACGTCCTGAGTGGAACAGCGTTTCGTTTCATTGTACAAAACAATGAAACTCTTTATCTTTTTCACTGTGTTTCCTAATACTGATATCTTGTTATGGTGAACAAGGATTTCATTTTTAAAGATGATGACGTGTTATATTTAATAAAAATAAAACAATTGAAATGGTTTGAGAAACAAACATTATATCCTTAAACCATTTTCTCTCTCTCTCACAGCAATCTGACAACGTTTCAACAGTTTTGTATTTTTCATTCGAGAGATTTTTGTTTTTGTTCTCTGAGCTCTTTAAGGGACCAAGTTAGAAAAAGGTCAGAACTGTATGTCGGTGGCGTCAGCGCTGAATTTTGTCAACGGGCCAATTTGACGACGGGGACGACGACACCAAGGTGGTTTTCTTTTTGCCATCTGGCGCCTCGTCTGCTAACAGGACCGCTTGCATGACTGAACGAACAAGCACTAAACTCCGTAAACCAACCTCGTGCTGGATTCCCTGTTGTTAAAACAGGCTGCAGTCGGTCCAAGAGTTTGTGTCAGGACCCGACGTCGGCCGTGAGTTTGGTACAGTTAGCAGCTACTTTAGCAGCAAGTGAAGCCGTCTGTTCATCAGGAAACTCCGCTGAATCACAGGACGTGAGAGGAGAAACCAAAACACTGTCTTCTTAAAATAAATACACCCAAATCGGTGGATAAAGTCTCATCTTTCTGACATGAAATCTAAACTCTGTGCCCACTTTGAGTTTTACAGGAAGAAACCACGACTGATTTTGATTTACAAACACAGAGAAACTGATCATTTTGTAAATTCGTTGGTGTATTTTGTTAAATAGGTAAATGATTAAAGGCATTTTTCATTCACATCAAGTCTTAATATTTATTTTAAAACCTTTGTTTGCTGCTCATCTTGTCAGAAGTATTTAAAGGCACCGTGTGGAGCGTTTGACCGTCAGCAGAGCTGTTGTCGAGGATCGTTTTCATATGTGGGTCTGTTTTTATTTTCATCACTCGCTCTCTCTCCAGGATTCTCTTCCCTCTCGCCGCTCACGCTACACTGCTGCGTGCAACATTGATGTTAACAATGCAGGACTTGAAATATTCACAAGATCGGCTTGATGAATGTTTGATGAGGAACAACACACACTCGCTTCGACATGTTAGTCACAGAACGTCGACACGGCCCGCTTAGCATGAGCGGCACGTTTAGCGGCGCGGCCTCGGCCCTCCGTCTGCGTCTACGCGGGATGCATTCAGGCGCAGCGCTGAGCGTAGGAGGTCACCCACGCTTCTGGTAGCGCTCGGGGGGCCCCGACACAAAATCGCCGTCGCTTGGCATGTAGAACGTAAAGTTGAGGCGTGAAAATACGCTTCAGGTTTGGGTTACGCGACACGGCAGCCGTGTGTGTAGACAGCTGTGCTGATCAAATAAAGGCTGATCTGCTCCGTCGGACTCGTGTGAGACGGACATGTGGCTGAGACGCGTCCCGCGGACGAGCCGCCGCCGGAGCTCAAAGTTACACAGAGAGCGTCGGTGCAGAACGCCGAATCCAAACAGAACTTTTGTTCGCTTGCAGGAAAAACTCCACAGGGCGCCTTTTAATTTAAAGTCACGTTTTCAGAGGGGGATGAAGCTTAAAGGGATATTCCGGTGTAAGTTTAATCCATGGTCTAACACACCGTGACACCGAGTAAGACTCCCCCTCGAGAGGTCAAGTTAGCTGACCGCTAGCTTAGCTAGTTTTAGCAACCTCAGAAAAGACCGCACGATAACAATACACTGCAGCTTATGTCTCCAACTAGAAACCGCCATCAAAAAGCCACAATTAATGGTGAGAACAGCAGCAAACTTCAGCAACAGTACATGTACAGTCCCAGCACACAGTACGAAGCATCAAACATCTGCTAGCTTTGCTGGATTTGTATTAAAAACACAGCACAACTCACCCTCTCCTCCAGCAGCCTGCCTGTGTGGGGAAGCCCTGACGAGTCGATTACCGAGTGCAGTAGATTTCTGCAGCTCAAGGATGAAAATGTCTGATTATTACTCCATTACTTCCGTTCTTTTCCCTGTCAGCTCTCGATAATAAGAACTGAGCGTTCCATGGAGTAATAATCATCGTGTGGTCTTTTCTGAGGTTGCTAAAACTAGCTAAGCTAGCGGTCAGCAAACTTGACCTCTCGAGGGGGAGTCTTACTCGGTGTCAAGGTGTGTTAGACCATGGATTAAACTTACACCGGAATATCCCTTTAAGCAGAATAAAATTTTCTTGATTCATAACAAGAGACCGTCCAGATTTCATCGTGTCTGTAACCGTATACGTATGAACCTGGGAAGCACAGACCTGCCTCTCCGGTGGGCGGGCTGTCTCGGTCCGACTGAGGAGATTCTGCTTCTCACTTCTTCCTCATTTATCACTTCGTACAGCAATGGAATCTTCCTCTGTGTTCAGACACATCCACCGGCTCCATTACTCACTCTTCAGACGGTTTGACAGCCCAGATGAGTGTGTGTGTGTGTGTGTGTGTGTGTGTGTGTGTGTGTGTGTGTGTGAATTTGTGTGGGCCATCTCTCAGCTGTGCGTGGGGGGGTCTTTTTTTTTTTTTTTTCCTGGATGTCTGTGCATTAAGCTCCCCTCTCACCACACACGTTCACACAAAGGCCTTTCTGTTCCAAAAATGTATCACGGTTTCCGTTGCGTAGACGTGACGGGACAGGTGTAAAAGGCTGGAGGCTGCGTCTGGCATCGGGGGGGGAGATAATGTAAACCGCCAGGAATGTGATCCACATCACAGAGACTGATTTAAGAGAGGGGCTCGGAGGGGTGAGAGGTCACCCACTGCACTGCAACAAAAGAAATGAAACATTATCCCCGTGACAATCAAACCCTACTTAAGGGACCCTTTTTTCAGCCAATTGCCATTGTCTGTCAACCTCCCGGGCGAGTAATGGCTGCTTTTAGCTCGGCGGCTGATTTATGTTGGCTGACAGTGTTGCTGAGAGCTCAACAGAACAGAACATGAAGGTTCTTGTCAAACACAGTGGAAGGAAAAAAACAAATTGGCAGTGGAATAAAAGATTAGCTCATCCAAATTCCAATAAAAAAACATATTATGATCTCTTGTGCTATCTAGTCTTGTAAATGATTTTAGTTTAACAGGTCTTGATTTTGACGTTAAAGGATCACAACATTTTAAAATACGGTACTTCAAAACATATCTACATATTATACCTCATTAGAAAAGGTAATAACTGGAATAACTCAACTCGCTGCAGAGGAAATACACCTTCACAACTACTTCTCCTGTGGATTTATCTGGAGGAACTCAGATCTTTTCTGATTTGATCTTTTGTTTCAAGCAAAAAGATGCATTTCACCTTGTTCATATCTTTAAAATATATCTACCAAAGGAACGGCGCCATGAAAACACTCAAAAAAAAGAATAAAATCATAAATAAAAGCTGCACTTTAAGGCCACTGGCGGCTTACTTGCTTTGGCAAAAGTCATTCTGCGTCATTTAGAGTTTTTCATGTTCTATCATGAGGGTTTCCTGCAGAAACGCAATAGGCCAACATGTTCTCTCTCTTTTATTTTGAAAGAATTTAGCAGAACGTACACGTCCATGTGAAGTACAGTGAGGATATTTGATCTTTTACTTGGCTCAGGAGGTAGATCGGGCCATCCAGTAATCAGAACTTCACTGGTTCCACCTTGCATGGCAGCCTCTGCAGGAAGATCTTATGAACTGAAATCAACAACTTGCTTGGTGTTTTCGTATGCTAGCTAACGTTAGCCGCTTTTTAGCGCTGAAATTAGTTACGTGCTCGCGACGGACGGGGTGTAAAAGTGACGGGATGATTTGTGTGTAAGCGCTTGTGCCTTACTTCCTCTCTCCAAGAGACTAAATAGCGCTTTCTTTGGGCTTTTGCTTGACAGGCGGACTGACTAGCCAGCAAACTTAGCTTGCGAGTAGCAGCCGAACTCGAGCCACGTTTCATAGAGTTTCTTCTCGTCACTTTCCTGAGTGTCATTCTGTGTCATGAAAAACTCTCTTTTTGCTCTGTTTTGGTCTCCACCGACTCCTAAAAGAAATACCTTTTTAGCTGCGTAATGGTCCACTTTGTTCTTTAGCTAACGCCACCATGAAAACGCATAAAAGAATACAAATCATATAAATAAAAAGCTACTTGCTTTGGCAAATGTCATTTTGCGTCTTGTTTCTGTTGACCTGATGAAATTAAATCTAACATTCACTCTCTTTTTGCTCTGTTTTGGTCTCCACCAGCTCCTGAAAGAACCTTTTTAACTGCTTAAAGACACACTGTGGAATTATTTCTCCCATCTAGTGGTTAAATGTTATTCTGCATCCAAACGAATACTGCTCTCTAGCGCCTCGCGTTTTCAAACGTGCGTTGCAGCCTGTTGGAACTACGGCAGGCGGGATGTGTCAAGATTCAAGAAGCTGTGACAACAACAT
The DNA here is from genome assembly GCA_039737535.1 of Lagodon rhomboides. Classification (NCBI taxonomy): domain Eukaryota; kingdom Metazoa; phylum Chordata; class Actinopteri; order Spariformes; family Sparidae; genus Lagodon; species Lagodon rhomboides. The sequence continues at coordinate 26,897,788 of CM077798.1, read as the reverse complement.
GTCTTCAAACAGCACTTCATCAAGTTTAGTTTCGATTTAGTGTTTTTGATGAGGTACGTTATTTCAAACAGACTTCAAACTGCAGCTGACGAGCGCGTCTGGCTAAGCTCCTTCTCCGTTCCACAGTCACGCTGGCTCTGAGTGAAAACGCCTTTAGCCTTATCTGTACCACGTAGAGCTTTTTGTCCCTCTCACCAGTTCATTGTTTGTTATAGAGCGGAAGGACATGGAAGCCTCCGTATGAAAAACTGTCCCATAAGGAATGAATGGGACGGGGTCAAAAAAGTCGCAAAATCATCAACGTTTTTCAAACATCTCCTGCTCTGGCATACTTTGACCTAGAGACACCATTCAAACTTTAAAATGTAGGCACAAGTCTCATCTATTTGAGTTGTATTTGAACTTTCTTTCTACGATGTTTAGTTTTTGAACGGTGACCCTTAATTGATCGTGAGTGATTTTGAAAAAATTCAGAAAAATTCAGGATTTTCAATGAGTGTGTATTGCGGAATGTTCGTGCAGCACCAACTGGCAGAGTGGGGGAGCCTGAAAAAACTCTCCGAAAATGTTTCTTTAGATGACGATCCTAGCCACAGATTTCACACTACAATAGTGATATTTTCCAAGAACGTAGCCACACTTGTCTTCTGTCTGGCAACGTGTCCACTTTATCGGGAGGATGTACGGTTTTTGAATTATCTGCGTCTAACCGACACAAACTCCAGCAACTGCCCCATAAGCCCCAATGTTAAACGGGAAGAGGATTTTGGGAGAAAAGCAGAAACTGCCCTGCTTCTCTTCACGCCCAACTTCCTGCTTCACGTCACAATGTGTGATTCTTCCCTCAGGAGGAGAAGTGAGATTGTTGGCAGAGATCATTTTACACCAATGAGGACTTATTTATGAATGAAGACGCTGATTTGAGGTAATAAATTACTTAAAACACGACACAGTGGAGCTTTTAATGGTCCACTTTGTTCTTTAGCTAGTTGCTAACTTTGTCTTCTGTTTGGTGCTGAACAGCAGAGATCAGTGGGTCGATCAGGTTAAGTTCTGAAAGACCGCACCGTCGACACCACACATAGTTATCCGATCTCATTAATTTGAACATTTTTCCAGTTTGGTGCGATAACAGCATGCACATATATACACACACATTCACATCCGTCTTCAGTTAAGGAGGAGTTCAGTTGGATCAGTACATTAGCGATGACCAAAGACCCTGCCTTGATGAATCTCCCTGCCCTGCTAGCTCATCTGTTTAGACTGACAGACCAAAAGGGCAGGGGGATTAGTCGCTTATTAAGCAGCGGGAACTCGCTCTTTAATCACTGCCGTTGTTTAGCAGACAGGAAAGTGTTGCCGCTTCTCTGCAGCAACAGAACTCCTGGAAACATCCCCAAACCAAACAAACGGTGCATATTTTGGTGTTTCGATGCAGCTTTATGTGTTTCAGTTCTCACCTGCCTGCTTTTAGACGCCATTATCACTTTGCATCTTGGAGCTGGTGTGAAATCAGTGTGTCTTTAGAAAAGGCCACATATAAACGATGTGAAGCGCTTCAGCTTATTACCTTCATGCACCTTTTTAGATTTCTGCCTCCTTAGCGCTGACAATGTGCTGCTGGGAACGGACCTCATGCTGAGTGCATCCCTCCCACATACATCCTGGATGCATCTGGAGAAAGGATCCGAGTGCACTAAACATCTAATTACCACTAAGAAGATAATACAATCTGTGACAGCTGAGGGTGGTTGGAAAGCGCTGCATTGAGAACATATGGCGTGCAAAGGTGTCTGTCGGGGTAATGAGGACCTGGTTGTCACAGTTACAGAAATTACGTACGCGGATGGATGCGTTCCTTTCGTTGGATCCTCGTCTGGTCTGGCTAAAATAAATGCGAGGGGCATGATGTCTCCAGAAATAGTACGATTTTAATTAAAAAATAGTCACAGGAAACAGCAGGGAGATCAAAATTAAGTGTAAATGCTAAAAGAGCAAGTTCAGTGTTCTGATATTTAACGAAAAGCACAACAGCTCAGTTCCTGAACGGCTCGAAGGTCTTTTACTGCTCGCTGTCGTAACTCATTTGACGGATCCAGCACATGAGAAGTTTGTCATTATTTTAAATACTGGGATGTTTTCACACAACATTTAACATTCTCCACGCAGGTAATTAATGACGGCCATCTGGTTGGAACGTGATTGAGACTAATCACAGCGGAGCGTACAGCAGGATGTTCGGTCCAAAGCAAGACGGCATCTGCTGTAGTTCGCTAAAGTTGGGTCGGTTACGAGACAATGATTTTCTTTTATTTGCCAAGATTTGTTAAAGTCACTTGTTTTTGAAGACGATACTCACGCCAGATCCGAGTTCGGTCCGTCTCCGATCGCCACGGCAGCGTTGCGTATCTCCGTTGCAGCTCCAGCAGTCCGGACTCTTCTGTAGCGGATACGAAAAGGCCTCTATTTCTGCCAGATGCCGGAGCATGGTGCGGCGCATCAAATCAGCTGAATTCAGCACAGAGCAGACAGGAAGTCAGACACCGAAACAACACCACAACATCCGGTTATCTTTCAGAATAAAACACTCAAAAAAGAGACAAAATCCAAGCACTTCTTCCAATCCTTCGGTTGGGAACACTAAACTTTTGTCTGTTGTATTTATAACAACCTGGCAACGTTTCTATCTGCTTTCACGTCTCCATTCAAGACCAAAGCCCCGTTTACACGAAGGGAAAACAGATATTTCCAGGCGGTTTGGCCTCTCATTTACACCAAAACCCCGTTTTTATCACAGAAAACGATTATTTCTAAAAACTCCGGGCAAAGTGGAGAATTTGGAAAACTCCGGTTATGTGTTGTCGTGTCAGCTGGGAGAAACGGGGTTTTAGGTTCTCACGCTCATTAGGCTATGCGCCAGAAAATGCTTAACGTCATGTGAGCGTTGTTTTGAAAGGAACAGGAAGTCGCTCGTGTTATTCGTTGTTGTTGATTCTGAGGATTCTGATTGGCTTGCAGGGCTTCATCCTTCTCCCTACACTGCCGCCCAGAGGTTTGGCAGAGTTATAATGGCGCTCGACGGCATATTTATGCGGGTTGATGGAAATGACAACTTTTTTGAAAACGATGTTGTGTGCACGATGTTATTTTTGAAAACGGAGGGGGAGAAATATTCGTTTCTCTAAATACCCTGCTGTGTATAAACGTGGACTGAATCTACTGTGCTGCTGGTAGTTGTTACTCTGAGGAACATGGGAACAGTGACGCCAACAATAAAACAACTTGTGCTGAAGGGGAAATATGACCCTCTTGCTCAAATGTAGGTCGCAGTCCATTGTTTGAAATATGAAGGGTCATCGTCACAGTACGGTACGTTCCACTGGAAACGGAAAGTGTACTAGCTTGCACACTGCAAAATGCTACTGGATGCATTTTTCTGACATACTAAATCTTTTTCTGGCATGCTAAATGGTAGTGTTGGTACTGGAACACAGCCTGGGGAGCAAGTTTTGACAGCGCGCTCTCGTTTTACTTTCGTGATAAAACCATTAACTTGTTGTTCTGTGACAGGCTAAAAATATAGCAGTTGCACAAGTAACGAGAGGTCACAAAGTAGTCTGTGAATATTCTCATTCATCCAGGTCATAGTTATCTCAAGGAAAAGGCTTCATCAGTTCCTGCAGGAACTGATGGAACTGCAGGAACTGATGAAGTCTCTGGATGAGAGGTGAAACGTCTTCAAGACAAAAACGTCTTCAAGACAAAAACCAAATCCAGTTGCGTTCGATTCAATTTCCTTGAGGTCACAAAGTAGGTTTAAAACCTTATCAATGTCAGTTTGACAACATAAATCCTCTAAAATTTGGTAAGGTTGGGGCGCCGTTTAGCTCACTCGGTAGAGCGGGCGTCCCATGTACAGAGGCTAAGTCCTCGCTGCAGCGGACCCGGGTTCGCCTCCCGGCCCGAGACCCTTTGCTGCATGTCACTCCCCCTCTCTCTCACCCTGTTTCCTGTCATATCTTCAGCTATATAGTATCAATAAAGCCATATAAAGGCCAAAAAAAAAAACTTTAAAATTTGGTAAGGTTAGCTAACATTAGCCATTCTTCGCTAGCTGTCATTCCAGACCACGTAAGACAGCTGCAGTTAGCTTTATTTTAGCTTAAATTAAGCTAATGAGCTCATCAAATGGAGAATGTATAGTTCAGAGATGCAACATACAGAGACGCTTTGTCCAAGTTTAAAAAAAGAAGAAATTACAAAAGTATGCAAGGAGTTGTCAAGTCAGAATGACAACTTGACAACGCCTTGATTGCAAAGGGCCTGAGAACTGTGAGACCTGCAGAAACGAGGTCAAGGGCCACAAACGGTGGAGAAGTCTTGACACAGTGAGGTTCAAGCCCAGGTTAAGACTTAAAGTGAGTTATGACTGGCAGGGCGATGTCAAGTTTCAACAGATCTGCGTGCGGTTGAAACTGTATCGCCCCTCTTGTCACAGACGAGAACAGATCGACCTCGGTTTGGACATGTACGCTACTGTAACTCTACCCTGATGGCACTTTTAAACTTCACAACATTGAGTTTTGTGTGAGAATAAAAAAAACCAGAGCGAGTCTCTGCGCGTTTCGCCCGATGACTAAGCTCAGCCTCTAGACACTTCGTATACGAATCCACTGACGAGTTCCTCCTCAGGTCAGGTGTGCTGCTGGAAAATGTCATGAAGTCAAAAAAAACAACAAGCGGTGTGTACTTACTGGAAGCTTATAATTCTTATAATTATTCCCGGTGCATCCAGAACAGAATCGGGGGAACATGGCTTTTCTAGTTGGCGTGGCTGACAGCGCGATGACAGCCGAGGCGGAGACGGGACATCAAAGCGCAGGTGGAGAGCCGGTAACATGGGGGCTGAGCAGGATGAAGGGATCACATCACCTGAGATAAAAGAAGGCCGGGGCGTCGCACACACACACACACCAAAACAAGACCACCGCACCACCGAGGCCTCCGATATCTCTCACCTGTTGCCCGCCGACCTTCAAAAGGTCTTGTTTTATCTTTTGTCTACAGCGTGTCTGAGCGAGGAGGGATGTGTGCTGCCTGCGAATGAGTGTGTGTGTTTGAGTTTGTTGCTTTTTCATGTCGCAGAATCTGAGAAGCGCGACCGAGCTCGCGGTGTATGTTCGCACACACCTTCCCTTTTGTTTGTGCATATGTTAATGCTCTTCCCCCAGCCTCTCTCTGCTGCCGCCGTCTTTATTTAAGGTGACTCCGCGGCTCAGAAGCCCCTTTGAGGCCAGACAAAAGCACAAACCATCGCACAAGACGAGCCAAGATAAGCTCGGAGCTGCTCTTCTTACCTCTGCCCTCGCCGCGACTCCATCCGAAACACTTTGATGCTCAGCCGGACGTCGGAACAAAATGTTAAGATCATTTTAAATTCTGAACCAGGCTTTCCATTAGTTCATATATTTATTTCTTTTTTTTCTTCTTCTTCCCCGGTTGGATGCCGTAGTGGACCGAGCCGATGCTCTCACCTCCTCTCAATCATTAATCACTCAAGAGTCTTGCCGGTGAAGATAGCTCAATCTCGAAATGTATTAAAGTTAAAAACCCAGTCTGGCAGGTTGATGAATTAATAATAATGTTCATATGAAGGTCTATTCAAAGTGGGATGGGGGAAAGTGGCAAGAATCAAGATCTCCGCGCTGCTATCACTTTGGACTTATAAGATCCATGTGAAGTGTCTGAATAAAATATGACCTTGGGAATATTTAGCGTGGATCATTTTGCTAATGTAAAAATCAAACAGGTTATGCTGGAAACGTATTTTTAGAGTTTCGAGTGTAATCTTTAATGTGTTTGGAAGAATTCAAAGGGTCACTGCTGGGTTGTGTATTTGTTCGGCTCTTGTGTATGATGTCAGGAATAATGTCCGCCCATTATCTGGAATATACTGACGACACTGAGCTCAGATCAGATGGTTGCTTCCATGGAATCCACTCGTTCCTGATAATGGACACCTTTAAAGGGCCTTAGCCTCACTTAGCCCACAGTTTCCGTCGCCTGAGGGTTTGACTAATTAGCTGGAAGAGTCATTAGCATCCCGTAAAGTTCCTTTTGTAATGGAGACGTTGTTCACTACCTCAGTAAATAGGATGAGTTGGTGATGTCATCAGGAGTGACCGGACCGTGGAGGTACCGCGCTTCTGTCCAAACACCTGCTCGCTCAGTCAGTCACGATGTCACGTTCCCTTTTTAATAGCATCATCAATGAAAAACAAACTTATCAGGAAAATATGAGCTGGTCAGAAACCATCTTCGGGAAGGTTTTTAGTCGGCCCATATCCGTTCTGCGAACACGGAAGGGGACGGGTAAAATATTTTGGCCTCACGTTTGGGGATCGCTCATGTCGTCCGTCTTTATATACAGTCAGTGAGCTGCTCTCAGGAGTTATTAGAGCTATTTTTGGCGAGATGAGATCGCACAAACAATTAGGTTTCGTCCTCTGAGCACCCATCAGTATTGTTGTAAATGTCATAGTGATCAATCCTGTGGTTACAGAGATATTTCAGTCCAGACAAACGGACTGAGTGACCGTGCCATCGATGTGACTGAAACGTACGGTTTAAAGGGATATTCCGGTGTAAATTTAATCCGTGGTCTAACACACCTTGACACCGAGTAAGACTCCCCCTCGAGAGGTCAAGTTAGCTGACCGCTAGCTTAGCTAGTTTTAGCAACCTCAGAAAAGACCGCACGATAACAATACACTGCAGCTTATGTCTCCAACTAGAAACCGCCATCAAAAAGCCACAATTAATGGTGAGAACAGCAGCAAACTTCAGCAACAGTACATGTACAGTCCCAGCACACAGTATGAAATGTCTGATCAATACTCCATGGCATGCTCAGTCTTATGCTCGAGAGTTGACAGGTAAAACAAGGGAAGCAATGGAGCACAACTCGACACTCTCATCCTCCAGCAGCTCTGCACTCGGTGATCGGCGGTCAAGCTTCCTGCACAGGCAGGCTGCTGGAGGAGCGGGTGAGTTGTGCTGTGATTTTAATGCAGATCTAGCAAGGATAGCAGATGTCTGATGCTATCGTACTGCGTGCTGGGACTGTACATGTACTGTTGCTGAAGCCTGCTGCAGCTCTCACCATTAATTGTGGACTTTTTGATGGCGGTTTCCAGTTGGAGACAGAAGCTGCAGTGTATTGTTACTGCGGTCTTTTCTGAGGTTGCTAAAACTAGCTAAGCTAGCGGTCAGCTAACTTGACCTCTCGAGGGGGAGTCTTACTCGGTGTCAAGGTGTGTTAGACCATGGATTAAACTTACACCGGAATATCCCTTTAATGATGCTAGTGAAGATGGGACCCTAAAGATTATTTTGGTTTTTACAGATTTCTAACTGTGCTGGCTCGAAACAAGACAGAATACAACAGAGTGAGGTGTACGGGCACGAAGGTTATTGAGGATACGACTACAGGGACGCCCTGCATAGCAGAGCTGTTGCCCTTCAACTTTGTGTCTTGTATTTTCCACAAACTCGTGTATTTGTGTGTCCGCCGCTGCAGCGATGGTGGAGTCGCTCCGCGGCAGGCGGCGATTCAGCTTCACAACTTGGTTCATCAGCAGGTACAGGAGACGCAGGGTATGTCGGCTAAACGGTGGGTGACCGAGCGTAATGATGCTGCTTTCAGTACGGCGCCGTGTGCAGCTCGAGGCGTCCGACCGCTGCAGCCTGTCTCAGCATTTCTTCTCCATCTGTGGGTGGTGCTGCGCAAGAGTCAGTTTGGCCGGGGATGAGGAGAGAGGAGTGAGGTGAGGAGGGAAGGCATTAAGTGAGGAAGATGGTTTTCTCCATGGTTGGAGGATTGTTGGGGGGGAGAAGAGAATTTACTTGTGAAGGTCAAAACTTTTTGCACAAGTCAGAGTCGATCTAGTTCAGCAGTGTTGGTTTCCTGAAATGATCATCGCGACTGATGTCAGACAGGATTTATGTAGCAGACGATGACATACAGGCATCAAAAAGCCGTTCAAATGGTCCACAAAGCTTCAGCTTTTGTTTATAACATGCCAGAGAAATGTAATCGAGTGACATATTGACAAAAAAGGAATCAGTATCGACTCCATATATTCCTCGCACCGTCACCGTCCTGTAGACTTGTAGTCAAGACCGCCTAAACCGAGACCAAGACACTACCAAGACCAGAGAGTATCAAGACCAAGACCAAGACCAAGACTTGTTCAGCTCGAGACCGAGACCAAGACCAAAGACTGTCAAGGCCGTGACAAGACCAAGACCACGGAAAAGTGGTCTCGAGAACTACAAGTCTACCGTCCTGTCATGTTTGATGCCTCCAGCAGTATGTTGGACTTGTGGGTGGACGACGTCCGGCTGAAGCAGCTGACCCTCGAGTGTGTTGAACCGAGCGAAGGTGTGTTTTTAATACGTCCCTGAGTCTCGGCTTCAGGACAGAGTGGTTTATCTTTAGATTGTATAAACTGGATCGTCTTAACATGCGCTGCTGGTTCCCGTCTCGTAAATATAAATAACATCACGGCCTCAGTCTGAGCTGGATTCAAGGCTTTTCTGGTTGCATTTTCCAGTTTTGTATGCACTGCAGAGAGGAACTGCTGTTGTTGTACAGGCAGGCTGACGGCTCTGAAAAGCTGAGGATGCTTCCTGCTTTCAGTGAGAGAGCTCTTAAAGCTGCAGCGCTTCCTGCTCACTGTGAGTTGTTCTGGCTTCGTACAACGTTCCTCTTGGAACAGGGATACCTCGTGTAAAAGTAATCCTTTCAAGATGAGGAAATGATGCTTATTTAAAACATTTTACTAATAAAAAAACTGAAAGTTAGTGAAGGGCAGCAGTGTTAAGGAGTCAGCAATACGCTATTCCGTTAGTCGTAAGAGTCAGCTGATCCATCGCTCATCAAACAAAAACACAACTCCTTCCGACAGGAGCCATCACTTTTGTTCCTCCGGTCCATTGTCGTTGGGTACGTTTTTGTTTTCTTTATGTTCTCGCCTACGACATGAACGTGTCAAGGACGGCGAAGCTCCTCAGTTTGCAAGGCTGATCGACTTTAATTGGTTGTCGACAAATCAATAACCCATTATTCCTTTTCTACTGTTATATAAGTTGGTAGCTGTGTTGCTAAGGAGCCAATTCGTTCGTGATTTTAGGCGAGGTCGGTGAGACGCCAAGAGGTTTTACTGTCGAGACCAGGTTGGTTTACGGCTAAAATGTTAACCTCTCCCTTTGTGTTATACTTTGAGGGCGACGCGTTACACAACCGTCCCGTCCGTTTTCTGTTTAACCGCCCAAATCCTTTCAATTGTCTCTCTCCTCAATTTAATTTTGATTCTCCAAATGTTCTCAGTGATCCGAACAAACAAACTCAGCGTTGTTTTCATTTAGGTTAACATTTTTTAAACCACGCAAGTTAACGTTGGAGACCTGAAACAAAACATTTGCGTCATCGTGTTTACATTGTTGGAAAAATTTGCAGAATAATGGCTGCTTTCTCAGGAGTGTGTGTGTGTGTGTGTGTGTGTGTGTGTGTGATGAGAGGTTGGTAACTTGTTTATCTAAGTCAGCTCACCTTGGGTCGACGCTGTGAGCCGACGGAGCGAGATAATCTCTCCCGTTAGTCAGCACAAAAAAAAAAAAAAGGAAAGATTTAAATTGGGGGCTCGAAAAGTGAAGTGAAAGGCCCCGAGGAAACCAAAAATAGGTGTCTTGCGGAGAGACTAATGGAGCCCTGCGATAAACAAAATTACAGATCAGCTTGGCGTCGGCTCACATTTCGGGAGCCGCAGAAACCTGATTTCCTGTTTATCTAGATGGGTAGATCGGCGAGAGTTGAGGCGTAATTTGAGGCCGTATTTCATGCGAGTTTAACAAGAGGCTTTTTCCTGACTTGACATCTGTGTGGTGACATGCACACGGCCACTCGCATGACTCATTAGAGTGTGTGTGTGTGTGTGTGTGTGTGTGTGTGTGTGTGTGTCGTAATGGCTTTGGGGTTAGGCTGCCTCCGTTCTGATGTGCGAGCCAGCGTCTGTCAGCTCGTGATGTATAGCTGGATGTGTTTTTTTGTCCGCGTTTTGAACGCTGACACTCAAGGATTGTGGTTTAAAGATTGTGCGGACAGGAAGACCTGCAGGGCATTTTTTCTCTCCTCCCTGATGAGCTTCTGCTGCGAGCTAAGACGGAGGAGAGTGACGGGAACAAAGGGGGAAGTTGTCAGGGAGTCGAAGTGAAAGGAAATACACTGTAGGGGAAGATAGGGGCTCTGATAGAAAACAAGCGCCGTATTGAAGCAGATCCAGGAGAAAAAAACAGAAAAAAAACACAGATCGGAGCAGATGTGAACCTGTTGAATGAGGTCAAGGTGGCGGGAACAAAACACACCGTCTCAGCGCAGATTTCTCGTCAACAATGGGGAGTTGGAGTGGCCGGTGGATTAGCACACTTTATTCACCGTGGTGACGCCGCAGTAGGGCTCTAAAGTCGACTGGTCGACTTATTGGTCGATACGTTCTGGGTCGACCAAAATTCTGATTGGTCGATTTTTGCCGTGTTAATTTCATACAGTCTACAGTATTAAGGTTAATTTCATCAGGAGGAAAGTACCAAGTGCTAATGGGGGTGTTTTCAGAGCACCCCTGTTTCACAGGTAACAGCCTGTCTTCAGAGAACACCCCCCTTGTTTTCACTATTTTGGATTAGCCCAACCCACCAGAGACAGGTAGACTGAAGAACGTCCACGTTATTCAACGTCCGGTGGTTTGTTGAATATTTATTTTTAATAAGTATTTTTTTTATAAGTTGAATGCAAAGTATGTGGCGGTATTTGGAAGGAGTCAAGAGACCTTTGAAACTAAATAATAAATCAAATCGCCATCAGTAAACTGGACGCTGTCTGACTCTGTCACTCGCGGGGACGGAGGATGTCTTCCGGGGGAAAGTTCACTGAAGTCTCGGTCTGGAGGGCTGCTGACCGTCACGGTGATTTATTTTCATCACAAACACTCAGCGAGTTAAAGTTTTTTGCCGGTGACAGACGCTGTTTTTTGGGCAGAAATGTGATGAGGAGTCGGCCAGACAGACAGGAGGACAGACAGGAGGACAGACGGGAGGACAGGCAGGAGGATAGACGGGAGGACAGACAGGAGGACAGACGGGAGGACAGACAAGAGGACGGACAGGAGGACAGACGGGAGGACAGGCAGGACAGACGGGAGGACAGGCAGGAGGACAGGCAGGAGGACAGACGGGAGGACAGACGGGAGGACAGACAAGAGGACGGACAGGAGGACAGACGGGAGGACAGGCAGGACAGACGGGAGGACAGACAGGAGGACAGACAGGAGGACAGGCGGGAGGACAGACGGGAGGACAGACAGGAGGACAGACAAGAGGACAGACAGGAGGACAGGCGGGAGGACAGACAGGAGGACAGACAGGAGGACAGGCAGGAGGACAGACAGGAGGACAGACGGGAGGACAGACGGGAGGACAGACGGGAGGACAGACGGGAGGACAGACAGGAGGACAGACAGGAGGACAGACAGGAGGACAGGCGGGAGGACAGACGGGAGGACAGACGGAGGACAGACAGGAGGACAGACGGAAGGACAGACAGGAGGACAGGCAGGAGGACAGACAGGAGGACAGACGGGAGGACAGGCAGGAGGACAGACAGGAGGACAGACGGGAGGACAGACGGGAGGACAGGCAGGAGGACAGACAGGAGGACAGACAGGAGGACAGACGGGAGGACAGACAGGAGGACAGACGGGAGGACAGACAGGAGGACAGACAGGAGGACAGACGGGAGGACAGACAGGAGGACAGACAGGATGACAGACAAGAGGACAGACAGGAGGACAGACAGGATGACAGACAAGAGGACAGACAGGAGGACAGACAGGAGGACAGACGGGAGAGACAGACGGGAGGACAGACGCTTCTCCACGTATATCTGCGGTTTTGTTTCCCTCATATAAGTTGCCAAACACAGTTACAGTTACTAGTAGTCTTTTTTGCCTAATGCGCCATGGCGCCATGCCCACTGTTTGTGGGCTGTTGTTTTGAACCTATGCTTTATTTTTCAGTAATGCACAGCTTTATTTCGTTTGCACGTTTTCGTTTGGGATGTTTAATAAAGATCATTTTCCCTGAATTGCCTTTTGTGTTTAATTGCCCTCTTGTGCTGATATCAGTATATCCCCCACCCACCGATTAGTCGATTTTTAGTCGAAATTTCAGGGTTTCAGTCAACCAAGAATGTCTTTGGTTGATTACAGCCCTACGCCGCAGTGATTCACATCAGCGTGCCGTTATGCCGCCCACGCCGATACTCGTCCTCGCGTTCAAATCAAAGAGGTTGCATGTAATATTTTTAAAGTACAGTCTTGCAAATTGCTGCCTTGAGCTCGACATATTTTAACAGTAAAGCCTTTTCTTTTTGTGTTTTGTTTTTAATTGGTCCAAACACCTGATTTTTTTTATAATCCGCCTGGAAGCTTTTTAAAATTATCTCAAGAACTTTCACCCAGGAAAAGTCCTTGTTGGAAGTTTTCCAAACCTCACAGGATGGTATGTTGTGTAAATGCATGTTCTGAAGGCACACATGAACCTCGTTAATTAGCACCGCGCGCCGCGGAGGACGTGAACGCTCCCGTAAACTTGCAACCTTGGAGTCGGTGTGAAAATAATCCGCCGAGGCAAAGAGTTAATTACAGTGCAGGGGGGAGACCTCACAGAGCCGCTTTTGTTGTGTGACGGAGGTTTACGCAATCAGTCAGAAATGCAAAAAGGTGAGCTTCCCCTCAGGCCGAGGCTCTGACAGCTTCAACTCTCACCGCTATCAAAATACATCGGCTCTTTCCTGAGCGTGGGCCCGACGGCTAAACACAAGGCGAAGTCGCCCAGACTCCTGCATGAAACATTATACAATAGCCAATAAATTGTGAACCCGAGGCTCGGCCTTAAAACCTTAACACATGAATGTAAAACGACCTGACTTGTCAGGAAACACCCTTTTAGCACCGGCGGGATGGAGTGGGTGGGTGGGACGGGGTTGTTGAAGTCAATCAAATGGACTTGGAAAGGATTAGGCCTCAACAGCAGGAAAACAGCCCGTCTCTTTAGCGTTCTTTAATAAGTGGGCCAGTCAGTCTGCTAAAGTCATGTACAGTTAATGCGGTGGTTCAACACATCCTGCAGATGAACAGTTGTTTTTGAGGTGGATTTTTTCAGTAACATTAAATTAAAGGTGACCTAATGTGCTTTTTTGCTCCAGTGTTTTATCCTGTGAAGGTCATCGTGCATGTAAAACGTCTTAAAAAATGAAAAAGGTCGAAGAAGCTCCTCTCTCCCACAGAAAACACCGGTCCTGAAACGCCTCGTCAGCAGTCCTGCCTTTTTAATTTGGCGACATCACCCATAATGCCCAGTTTTGCATGTGAGAATAGATTTAGCACAGCAGCTCTGCGGTCGTTAACGTCGCTGGGTCAGGCGTGTGTGAGCCGACCAATCAGAGCAGACTACAGAGCTGCAGCGCTGCACGGTGGAGCATTAACCCATTTGTGCCCAGATTTTTTACGGAGTTGTAAGGCAGATCATTTTATCAGTTGAGTCCCTCTGAATCATGTTATGTATTTATTTTTTCCATTTTGTACTTTGTTTTGAAGAAAATAGCATTTTTATGACTGGCAACAATTGTCGCCAGTAGTCACACAGCTTGTCACTCGGTCAAATGTCACCTAATAATAATAATATAGAAATAATAACAATGATATAGTAAAAAATAAAATATTAATATAGTCATAATAAATAATAACAAAAAGGTGGAGGGGGTAAAACAAAAGAAAATACGTAAAACTGTACATGGATACCGATGGATATTATCATTCCAGGAAGGTAGCTAATGATCGTGGTCCAAACCTCGGTTCCCCCTGTATAAAATTCAAAACAACAAACAATTTGAACAAAAAAATATTCATCCTAGGTAAAATGTTTGAGGGTAGGGTTACTCTAGAGACTCGAATGATTAAATAATTATAATATGTTTGCGGGGAAAATCATAAGAAATGTATGAAAATGACCTCTTTCCAGGAGGATTTGCAACCGCCATGTCTTCAGCCGGAAGGAGCAGGAAGCAGATGATGTCATGCGACAGGAAGCACTTGGAAACGATTTTTTATAAATCAAAACCTTTGTCTAAGTTGTCTACGAGCATATAAGTGGAAAAAGTTGCACGAGGACCTTTGAGATGTTTTATTGTGAGTCGAAAATGACAGTGATACACTTTGGCAACAATTGTTGCCAGTAGGGCAAAACATGGGTTAAAGCTCGTAAACCTGCTCTAGTAGTGACTCAAAATAAAATCAGTAACCTGGAAATGAGCATAATGTCTCTCAGACTTGTTTTCATGAGGCCGATAACGATTTCTGTCGTCAAGGAGACTGAAAAGAATCGACAGTCCACTCGAGACTTTTACTTAAGTACAATTCTGAGATGCTGCTCTGCTCAGTCTGCTGTCTCACTGGTTATTGTGACGAAACATTTACTAGAGATCAGAACGACACCGATTGGTAATCTTATAATCAAATCACACTTTATATATTCTTTAAGTGGGCTGAGCGGCTCCGGTCCTCCCACGTCCCCCACGGCAGCTGCAGGAGTCCGAGCGCCCCTGGCTGCACTAATCTGTCCACCAACTGAGTAAACTGAACCTGATTCGCAGCTTCGCCCTCTGGGAAGATCGGCGACCGGCGAAACGACATCAAATCGCTTTGTACCACATGCTCGGTGAACTCGACACCATTGATTGGTTTATTAGACACAGCCGTTCTTTAAGGCTCTAATATGGGAGTGGTGCCGCCGCCGCAGGGCAGCGTTCACCGCGAGAACAGCGACAATAAATCAGCCGCCCGCTCCGTATCTCAGCGGCTGCACCAGCAGCTAACAGGATTGGAGAGCGACAAGATTCCATGTAGCATAATTACATCAATCTGATTAGAAATTATGCTAATCCTGTTACAAAAGAGTGGTAATTGAGCAAAACGGAGATACTGTGACAGTCGTTTGACACGTTTGAAGAGCTGCAGATATTGACAGGACCGTTCAGATAATAATACTCTAATTTATTTGGCTTTTAAAACATTTTTCTCTTCAGACCACCTGCCAATATAAGAGAAATCCAGCACTTGCTGAGCCGGAGTGATCTAATAACCTCGCTGCCAAGTAATGTTTTAGCAGGTAGCGGCAATAAATTTCATTCGGAGAGAGATGACCTTGCCCCGTTTCAGCCCAGCCAGCAGCTGCTCGCTCTGTCAGGCTTTCCTCCGTGTGCCACCGCAGCAGCTGAGGAGCCATTTTGGGGCCTGATGCATTCAACAGCTGGTGGTGCCAAGCCCAGGTTGGGTGGAGGAGGAGGAGGAGGAGGAGGTGGAGGGAAGGGGGGGGAGCACAAGGTTGTCTGTCTACCGAGCCGTGCGAACATGGGACACGGAGCGTATCGGACGACCGGCTCGCAGCCAAATGGCAGAACAAGGAACAGCACTTGACTCTGATGGCTCCGCTCGGGGTCGACCCAAAATCACATTTAAACTGCAGCTTTAAGCGTCCCATCACTCAGACGGCTGCGTAACGCACGCCACGAGAACGCTGCAGGTAACTCGGCCATATGCTGCGTGTCTTTAAAGGGATATTCCGGTGTAAGTTTAATCCATGGTCTAACACACCGTGACACCGAGTAAGACTCCCCCTCGAGAGGTCAAGTTAGCTGACCGCTAGCTTAGCTAGTTTTAGCAACCTCAGAAAAGACCGTATGACCGTATGTCTGATTATTACTCCATGGAACGCTCAGTTCTTATTATCGAGAGCTGACAGGGAAAAGAACGGAAGTAATGGAGTAATATTCAGATATTTTCATCCTTGAGCTGCAGAAATCTACTGCACTCGGTAATTCGACTCGTCAGGGCTTCCCCACACAGGCAGGCTGCTGGAGGAGAGGGTGAGCTGTGCTGTGTTTTTAATACAAATCCAGCAAAGCTAGCAGATGTTTGATGCTTCGTACTGTGTGCTGGGACTGTACATGTACTGTTGCTGAAGTTTGCTGCTGTTCTCACCATTAATTGTGGCTTTTTGATGGCGGTTTCTAGTTGGAGACATAAGCTGCAGTGTATTGTTATCGTGCGGTCTTTTCTGAGGTTGCTAAAACTAGCTAAGCTAGCGGTCAGCTAACTTGACCTCTCGAGGGGAGTCTCACTCTGTGTCACGGTGTGTTAGACCATGGATTAAACTTACACCGGAATATCCCTTTAAGGACAAAACCTCCGCGGCCGGCGTCGGTTCACGCCGCCGCTCCCTGCTCCGGTCCCAGCATGCATGTGAGACTCGAGCTTCACTTTACAACAGTGTGAAAAAGGCAAACGTGGACGGTTTCCCACTTTTTTTCTTCTTACGATCCCTGGATGTGTTTACATAGAATCAACCTTAGCGGTGTCAGGTGATGGAAAAACCTCTGACTGTTTACAGACAGCGGAGGATGTGAGTGGGGGAATCATTTAGCCGGTGACCTTTTTCGTCTTGAAAAGTCTCAGACCTCTCGCTGCACTTCCTCGCAGCTCGCTCACCCTGTGATGTGATGACGAGACATAAAAATCCACAGCCAGATGTTCAAAGTGCTTTTCTTCTTCTTCCCCTTTTCCTCCGTTGCTGTGTGGAATGCTGCGGCGTGCACGGAGGATAGGTTCGGTTAAGATGAAGCGGCGAGGAGGTTTCCTGTAAAGTCGTTCTCACATGTAAATCATCGTCCTGCATCTCTCAGCTGACTCTCGGGGACGAATCCGACTCCGGCTGTGTGTTCCTCTCCTGTGTGTGTGTTTAGTGTTTCTCCTCACTGATTATACGCTTCCTTTGTGATGTCTGTGTGTGTTTTTCTGGAGAAACTACAGAGATGACAAGACAGCTGAGCAAATGAAGGAGGAGGTAAACATTTGGACAGGACACACCAGGTGGATGGCGAGTAGCATCCAGATGGCTCCGTGACGAATCGCCCCGTGTGTCATCCTCTCTCCGTCTCCCTCTCTGGATCTGGGTCTCTGCAATTCAGGATTCAGAGGAAAATTCTTAATTAGGACGTTTTATAAGACAACGTATATTACCGTCATATGTGTAGCACATCTCTTGCGTCCTTCTGTGTGAGACCAGACGTCCTGAAGATCCAAAATGAAGCCCATAATTCAACTCCACACACAAACCTCACTGATCATTTTATAATTAAGTACATTTAGTGTCCAGTGTTGGGAATATTAGTTTGGAAATGTAATTGGTTACAATTACAAGTTACCCTGTTGAAAATGTAATAGTAGTGTAACTATTTCAGTTACTTTTTTAAATAATGTAACTAATTACATTTGATTACATTTTAATTACTTTTCTTAATTTTGAATGAATGCTCTCAACACGTTTTAAGACCTGATAGTGTTGATGTTAACCTTTCAGCAGTACTTCAGACTACATAAAGACAATATAATAAAAGACTCCACAAGACTGAACTTCAGTAACTGTTCTTTACTGTTAGAACAGCTGTATACAGTACACTTACTGTACTCATGACACTGTTCTTGCATCAGAAATGATATGAAACTAAAGCTGACTTTGTCATCATCACTTAATCTGCTAGGCATGAAAAGACAAACGGAAGGTTGGCACTTCTTCCCCATTTTATTGTATGTGAGTGCTTGCAGTTACATACTGTACGTACCTTTAGATGTGCCGGAAAACACTCTTTACATTTTACCACAATGTTTGGGCCCTTATCTGCTGTCTGTTCGAAGTGGTTTTTAAATTTCCAACTCAGGAACGTATTCTTCGCCTCCGACATTGTTGCTGACTGCCGTTCAGCTAGCAAGTCAGTTGAGTCTAGCAGCAGAATGGCACATGACCAGAGAGAGCCAATCACAACCGACGGTATCTAACTTGCGGCTTTAGAAGGAGGAAGTTGAAAACGATTTGATAAACCCGAGCTTTTGCGGCGATTTTTCAAATGTAACTAAAATTGTAATCATGGAAATTTCCAAAAGCAACTGTAATTTAATTACACAGTTTCCCTCAGTAATGTAACGGATTACAATTACGTAAATTTTGTAATTAGTTACATAACGCCGTTACATGTAATTCGTTACTCCTCAACACTGTTAGTGTCTGATACTTGAAGATTTTTACTCGAGTACTCATCATACTTGACGGCAACGATGGCGCACGAAGATACAGCGGCCGATAGATCCTCCAAATTATGCTACATTTTATCTATTTTCATTTCATTATCAGTCTTTTTCTTTGGCTTTGTGCTGAAACACTTGACTGCATACGGCAGGAAAAAAACTGTCATCAGCGTTGGAGAAGAACAGCGAGTGTTTTGGATCAAGAGCGGCGGACCAACCTGACCAGCTGGACCGCCGCGGGGAGGAGGAGGAGGAGGAGAGCCACACTCATCCAGCCTGGTTTAAGGCCGCCGCTGCCGGCTAATCGCAGGAAATGGACCAACTTGGACTCAGGCTGGCGAAAACATCATGAAATCAGGCTGTTGTGCGCTGAGACCAGTCCACATCTCATATCCTGGATCGAGGACGATGTCAAACTGCGCTGCTAGCAAACTTTTCATCTATAAGGAAATTCCAGATGCATCTTCTCCCAGTGTGTTCAATACCTTTTCATCAGACGGATGAGCAATGCACCGACATACAGATATGAGACGAGAGGCAGAATGTGTGTCACGGTCGACATGTATACTTTCATTCCCTGCACGATGACTCAACTCTCTCATACGTGATTGTGTTTGAGCAGGTTTCAGCACAGCTCCCCTTTTTTTAAACGTAGCTGGAATGAAAAGAATCGGGTACATAAAAGAATAATAATGAGCGCAGCAGAGGTCAGCTGCCGTGACCTCACAGCAGATACAGTTCCTACTTTAGTTCATAATAATGTGCGTTTGTATGAACTGTTGGATCACCCCTCAGAGCAATTACTGAATCTAAGCGTTGAAGGTTTCCTCTGTTTCCTCCTCTAACATGTCTGGGTTTCGATGATTCACTGATTAACCTGCGTTTTCAGTCGGGTTGGGTGAACAATGCTGCCGAATCCTTACTTGACACACTGTACACCTCCTCCGGTGCACCCGAGGTGTGCCAATGAATATTTCAGTAAATCTAAATGGATATTACTCCTGAGTCAGACGTGCTGGCACAGGCGGCGGCGCCACAGGTGGGGCATTAGTGCCAGCCACGCTCGCAGCGCAGGGTAATGTCTCGAGACATCGCCGGCTCGGGTCACTTCAGGTTTTTTTTATTCTCCTCCTGTTCTGATAAGAGAAGGTCGCATGTGGACAGTTCAGCTGCCGACTTCTAAAAGGTTTCGGCAGCTTTTTTGCTCAGCAACCACGAGCAGCTGGAGTCCGGAGCTCCATCACTGGACGTTTGGATCTGAACACTGTTAACCTGAGCATTAAGAGTGAGGAAAGTCTGAGTCGGGGTCAAGAGTCAAGACTATTTTGTTGACTGGATGCAATTATTTTAATGTTTTCATAAACCTAACCGAGAGTCTTTTGTGCTTAATCAAACCGAAACACAACATTTTCACATTAACAGTCCAAAAGTCATAATATCTGAACTGTTTGTCAGGAAGCTTTATTTTGAAAGTCTTCCCAGACGGTTCTGGTGCAAATCGATGTTAGAGGTGTTGGTGAAGCGTCATAATTTGAAGCTTAAGGCGACCGACCAATCGGCTGTATGTGACGAGATCACGTGTTTAATAAAGACATTTGAAGAAATCAGCACCGACGTCTCTTTCCAGAAATCATGATCCACTTACTCGAGATGATCGAACGACCTGGTTGTGAACATTTTTCACGTAGGATCTATTTTGTTTCTTAACCCGCCAAGCACACCGGCAGAAGAAGCGTGCACGGACTCTCATGTGCAAGGGCTAGCTAACTAAGCTAGCAAACATTACTAGCACCGACATGAATGTTTGAAACCCTTAAAGAGTTCATTTAAATGTGCTATAAGTGTAACTAAGCTATGAGTTTACTTTTCATGTAACTTATCAGAGATATACTGAACAAAATTATGTTTAATTATATTTGGTTTATGCTGGAAATTATACAAAAAAGACCAGGTGAACAGTACTGGGCTTATAAATACAATATATTGTACTTATAATATACACTTGTATACTTTAAAGAGGTATTATTATACAGAGCTTCTAACCCTTTAAGTCTGTATTCATTCTGTGTTAGCATACTTAGTCTTAAGTACTTTAGTCCTAAGAAGTATTATATAGCAGTAATGTAAGTACGAACACATGGATATGTTTACTCAACAAAGTTAACATGAGGTGTACTTCTTTTTTTTTTTGGAAGGGAAAATATGTAGCCAATTATTTTTTTATTTCGGGGTGAACTGTCAAGGACTGTGCAGAACAGGATCCATTCCTTTGTGTTGATATAATTGTTAAATGTCCTCATTTCACTGAGCACTTAAAGATCACATCCATGTGTGATTAAACTGTGCTGTAATGAACATGCTGACACTGACTTCCAGCGAGCCTGCAGGTCACTCAGATTCCAGCTCCAGATGTTTACGCGTCTTCCAGAAAGGCTCCAGGCAACAGATTCCTCATCAGAAGATAAGCTCGTATTATAGCCGAGACCTTCTCTTCCCACAAGTACAAAAAGCCGAGCGCGGGAACTGCCTTTAACCAGTCGCTGTATGAATACTCTGATGGAGGAGCTTACGTCTTCCCCCAGCAGTGTTTCATGAAACAGAATGCACGGAGCAAATGTGACACTGTGCTTTTTCATATAAACCCCTAAAATCAATGCAGGCTTAAGCAGCAGCTAACACTGTGTAAACTGTGCAGCCGTGATCTTTATAAGGACGAGCGAGGGGGAAGAAAACACAGCAGCCAGTGTCTTTTGTCACTAGATGCACATTATTCTTTGCTCCTGGGTCTGAATTTGCAAAGAGACGCCGTCGCTACAAAGAGGCTACGAGCCCCATTCAGTGTCTCGCTCATCCCCTTCCCCTCTCACTCAGGACAATACTTCATATTGTTGCGTATCCGTCTCCTTTCATGTCTCTCCTCGGGGACCAAACCAGTATCATAAGTAATGCATCAAATGTGGTTCTGCCCATTTATTTTCCATAAGACTGTGTCAGTCAGGCTCAAAAGTAATAAGCCAACGCCGCCGCGCCGCTGCTAAAGACATCTGCAAAGTAAATAAAGCCGCCTTCCTGACACCACAAATGTGTGTCTATGACTGCTGTCGCCATGGCACCGGCTGTCGGCGTCGTTGTCACCGGGCTCGTCACGGCGGTGTGGGCTGATGTTAATCTTTTCTGCGGGTGTGACAGCTTGTGGTCGGGCGGAGCGCTAGAACTCCAGAAGCAGGAGTCGGTGTGGTCGGTGTGTCGGTCGGCTACTGTTGAGGATCAGGAGCCAGTCGGAGGGCCGAGGATATATAATCCTGTTTTCTTTGATTCACAGACGCACAGCTCGGTTATTTAATTTAATTCTCTTCTGGTTGGCTGGTCTGTCTGTCTCTCTGCAGGTATTCCGGGTCCCCAGAGGATGATCCTCAATGACTTTGGTGACCTCGACTTGTTTGTTTTAGCACAATTATCAGCAGTTTTAGTTGTCCAGTAGGTTTGTGCAGACGTTAACAGCTCTCAACAGTTATTGGATGGTTCTCCATGAGATCTGGTACAGACGTGCATGGCCCCCTGAGGATGAATATGCATGTATCTGGTACTTTCATTGAGCCAAAATTTGTATTCATCAAATACCTGCAAAACTAATGACACCGGTCATCTGGTGCAGTGGTATAAAAAGGGAGAAAAGTCCTAAGTTCATGTACATAAATGACAGAATTAACTTTACGTCACTTATTATTAAGTTATGAGACTGACTTTAGTGAATTTAACCCAAAGTATGATCTTTTTCTAAACCTTACCAAGTAGTTTTGGAGCCTAAACCTAACATCAACAGCTTTATTTTGAAAGTTTAACCAGCTGACTTTTTAACCGTCCACCACTGATGCTAGCTGGGTAGGTAGAGCGCCAGAGTCTGAAGCTTAAGGCCCCTTCCAGACGTACCAAAACGATCTTTTATTTATCCGTCTTCCTTGGCATCGTTTCAAGAATATTTGCGTCCACATGGATCCACTGTAAACGACTCAACACGCTGTAGTTCATACTCCAGGCCTATAGGTGGTGCTGGAAATTCCCAAAAACGGAGAAGAAGAGACGGAGCATGCGTCTCTTCTTCTCCGTTCTTCTCTTATTGACGGGGCCTTTAGGACACGAAAATAGCTAGTCGGTGGTCCATAATCCTTTTTCTGCTCAGCGTCGTGGCAGAGGAGCAGAATATTTTGCCCTAGTAACCCTGATAGGCTCAATATCTTCTGCAGCACGAACAGTCCGCCGTTGTTGTTGAAATGAGACGTCGCGGGGTTCAGAGGTCGAAGGCGAGAGGTTGAGGGGTGGGGCGATGACATCATCGTATTGTGTCTGCGTTTATTAATTTCTCCACCCTGAGACCCGTTTTCAAAAAAGTGCGTTTACAGGATCCATGTGGACGATCAGCCAACACGATGCAAAACATGTGTGTTTACACAAAACAGCGTTTTTGTCTGGACGGGGCCTCAGTCCACCGACCGAGCTGCTGTAATCAACGAGTCGGATCAGCTGTGCTAACAGTTAACGCTAGCAAATGTCAGAATGCCACACACGCTAAACTACGATGATGAGGATGGTATCGTATGCCATCACGCTCACTGTAACATCAGCACGGCCTCGGCACTCAGCTCGGTTCGGTTCAGCTTCAGAGCTGCAGGGATCTCGGAGTCTTGGACTGAATTGATTCATTCAGAGCTCCGTCTTATAACACAAGAGTCCCTTGTAAACCGTGTTCAGCGATCAGTTGGTGTTCTGGAGAAGCCAGAAGACATATTTCTTTCTATTTGTTGAGTTTGGTCTGTTTCTCTCTCTCTTGGGGGGGAAACAGACCCGAGTGTGGGACACATCTGGGACCGGACGGGTCTGGACCGGTCTGAACATGTGTGTGTTGTACCCGCTGCAGCGAGGACTGGGTGCTGGAGAGACTC
This sequence comes from Lagodon rhomboides, assembly GCA_039737535.1. Taxonomy (NCBI): domain Eukaryota; kingdom Metazoa; phylum Chordata; class Actinopteri; order Spariformes; family Sparidae; genus Lagodon; species Lagodon rhomboides. The sequence continues at coordinate 26,874,591 of CM077798.1, read as the reverse complement.
ATTATTGTTTTTCTTTTTCACGAGCGTGCCCCGAGCAGGTTTACTCTGCAGCCGAGCCATATGCTCCGCCGAGGAAATGGGCTTTATTAATACGTTTAAGAGCACGTCAGGCTTTGGTGACTTATGGGCTGCGTAAGCCGATGTGAAGGTGCATTGTCGGCAACTTTTCACAAATAAAGACGGGGGAAAAAAAAAGAGATGGAAAGAAAAACATTCTCTGGGGGCCTCTGGATCGGGGGACCGGCCGGCTTCAGGCCCCGTCGCCGGGCGGAGGAGGGGGAGGAGGCTGTTTTTAGCCGAGCCTCTGTGTTCCAGGTGTTGCTTTTTAATTGGCAATTCCGCGAGCAATAAAGCATTTCACTTACCTTCGCTTGTAAAGTGCTTTCATTCCATCTCCAAATGATGTAATTACGCCGCCGTCCCTGGCGAGAGGGCGCCGGAGAGGAGAGGCGCTCGCTCTCTCAGCGAGAAGCCTGGCGGAGGGTTTCCTGCAGTATGCTTTCGTTTAGGAACCCAAACACCATAAAGCGAGCTGGTGGTTCGCACAATAAATGTACACTCTTTTTTTTACGTCGTCCCACGCTCCCCCCGCTCCGTGTGCGTCTGATATTTATGAAAACACACACGATAAAATGTAGGTTGGGTCGTTTGATGTGTGAAGGGCGGCGGGAGATGTTCTTTGTTCCTGGAAACAGATGGTCATTGATTTTTGTTTGTCCGACATTAATCTTTCGGTGGTTTTCACAAAGCTGCCGGAGCATATTTTTGTTTTCATCACAGTTTGAGCTTGGCTCCTTTTTTAAAAGAATATTTCAATGCTTAAACACGTTTTCGCTTTGCTTTTTTTTGTTTTTCTTGCAGCGACACAATTCGTGTTAACAACCTCGCTGGCTGATCTGCTGCCAATGCAAATAAGTTTGAGAACTTCCCTGCTCTTCACCCTTCGCAGACAAGAGGTTTACGATTACAATTATGCTAATGGAGTCAGCGAACCCACGGAGCGATGTTATCGTTTGAATTTTTATGGGAAGGGGAGATTTTTAAGGAACTTATTTTCCTGTTTGTGCGGCGTGGAATTCCCCCCGGAGACCCGGAGAGGTCAGAACCGGCCGGCCAAGCGTGCAGAGACTGTAACACTAACCCGAAGTCATTTGACTAAAACGGATCTCCAGGTCCACCTGAGGATTGTGAACCCTGCAGAACAAGTTCAGCCTGTCAGCTCGTGGCATCGAGCGAGCTCTGAAACATAAACTCTCGCTTGATCAACATCGCCCGGCGACGGCTGAAGCACAGCGGATTCCACTGAAGCTGTGTGCCCACATAACTCGGCGTGGATGAAACAACACACGGGAGAAAGTCAAAGGGAAAACATTCCTCTCACATAAGGTCTACCTGGCAACGGCTTTGCGTATCAGACCTCCCCAGCGCCTGTCAGTGTTCCAGCGGCGGCAACATTGCCAAAAAACACAAAAACAAGCTGTTCGCTATCGCTCCCGTTCCCATGGGAACAGGCCCGCGGAGGGTGTGCCCGCTCCGACACTCATCTGCACAAACAGAGCGCGAGCCGACTCCAAAAACCAGGAGGGGGGGCGAGGGAGAGCTCTCTCCCAGAACCGGGGCCTCCTCCAGAACCCTGGTATCAGTGTAAGCAAATTAGCAGCGCCCCGCTTGTGAGAAGTGCCACGAGGGGGGAAGAGGGATCAGGATTCCTGAGATGTTGGGCCTGCAGAGCTCCTTCGCACACTTCCTCCCTCTCCTTTTAATAAAGAGCACACATTCCCAGCGGCTGGAGCTGCAGTCCAGAGCCAGCCGGAGCTGCAGACGACGGGCAGAGCGACGGCCGCCGTCACAATAAACAAACACACGCCGTTCAATTAACCACAGTTATTCTGGTGACGCAGACAAAAAGGAAAGTCAGTCTGACGGCGGGTATCGCCGTGTTCTCCGCCTCAGCTTGTAATCGGCTCGTGTTTTCAGGCAGCCCCCCTCCTCACACCTCCGCCGCATCGCCACAGGTGCTGCGAGCGAACACCATATAATTAGTATCGAGTGTACCTGCTATATTTTTGCATTGCGTTACGGGAGCGCATGCAAATGCACCAAAAGAAAAACCAGGTGTCAGTGACAGGAACATTTACATATTACAGCTCCGAGTTAAATCCAAGCATAAAGTTTCTGTTTGTGAACTTTTGACCTGTGTTTTTTTCTATAGTATTTACATAAAGATGGAATTAAAAACAAAAACAGTGAGGATGGCAGCGAATATGTGCAGAGTGTGAGCAGTGGTCGACTCCGGATGTTGGAGGGGCAGCGGAGGAAACACACAAAGGGCACCAGCTGTGTGCAGCGAGGCTCAGAGACATAATGTATTCAAAGTGAAGAGAGGGACCTTCATCAGGTGTTTATCAGGGACGTGGGGACATTTCTGTGCAGTGAACACCAGTGAGAGCAGGCAGGTTCATTAACAGGGCAGTTTGTTTATTCTACTGCATATATTTCATGCTGTAATTCCAGTAGAAGCCTGATGAAGTTCACACAAACCAGCCTTTCCTTTCCAGTGTTGCCAGATCGGGCAATTTTTCTGCTCAACTGCTCAGTTTTTCAGTTGCATTGTGCAGAATGAAATATTAATTAAATTAAATTAAATTAAATTAAATTAAAAGTGTTGTATAATAAGATATATAATTGAAACTGTACCTTTTATTCTCCATTTTAAGGCAGTTTCATTGCACATTGTGTAGCCCTCTATCTGTTCCAAGTTAAAGGGATATTCCGGTGTAAGTTTAATCCATGGTCTAACACACCTTGACACAGAGTAAGACTCCCCCTCGAGAGGTCAAGTTAGCTGACCGCTAGCTTAGCTAGTTTTAGCAACCTCAGAAAAGACCGCATGATAACAATACACTGCAGCTTATGTCTCCAACTAGAAACCGCCATCAAAAAGCCACAATTAATGGTGAGAACAGCAGCAAACTTCAGCAACAGTACATGTACAGTCCCAGCACACAGTACGAAGCATCAAACATCTGCTAGCTTTGCTGGATTTGTATTAAAAACACAGCACAACTCATGGAACGCTCAGTTCTTATTATCGAGAGCTGACAGGGAAAATAACGGAAGTAATGGAGTAATAATCAGACATTTTCATCCTTGAGCTGCAGAAATCTACTGCACTCGGTAATCGACTCGTCAGGGCTTCCCCACACAGGCAGGCTGCTGGAGGAGAGGGTGAGTTGTGCTGTGTTTTTAATACAAATCCAGCAAAGCTAGCAGATGTTTGATGCTTCGTACTGTGTGCTGGGACTGTACATGTACTGTTGCTGAAGTTTGGTGCTGTTCTCACCATTACACCGGAATATCCCTTTAACACTCAAATTATTTTTGATTTTTCATATTAAAAAATGATGATGAGCCACAATACTATTAATTCATTTGTAGTGTTTATTATAGATAATATTTGGGCCTTTTTTCAAAAATCAATTTGGGCAGTTAAAGCATCAAACTAGTCTGATAACATGAACAAGACTACAAATAGCCCCACAAGCCTCGAGGAGAAGCACCAACAATTTGACCTAGTGGCCAAACGGTGTAATTACAACATCCACAATGCACTGGGGCCAGAAAATACTCCTTACATTGTGAAAGAAGAGGCTGTAAAATGACACATCTATCCTTTTTAGCGACTTTACATAGACTTCAATTAATTAGTGCAGCCTAACCTGAACCTAACCCCAATTAATACCTCAGCCCGAAACTTAATGAGGCGCGTTGGCATATCAGGACGTCACTTTGGTCCCCATGACGACCACTGGTCCGGTGTTTATGCCAGAAATGGTCCCCGATACGTAACAGAAATGTGTTCATACTCTCCAACACTCATTGTGAGGAGGTGTCACACACACAGTTTGGTCGCCGCTGCCAACTGGATCGAGCTAACGACAGCTAGCGACCCGGTCGTGCACTGAAAGGTTGAGGGTGCCGGCTGTCAGAACCGCACCGCTGTGAGAAAAACAACATTATGAAAGAAAAACAGACTTTTTTGAAAAAAGGAAATGAAAAATAAATGAAGCCCCATAAAACTCCGAAAGCTCTATAAAGGGGTTCCTGATTGCACATCGCTAGCTCGCTGCTTCCTGCAAACGGCCGAGCTGCTTTCCTGTTTTAGATCTGCTGGGTCAGAACCACCTTGAAAGTCTTTTCCTTACTCTGTTTACAGACTTTTTTCTCTCCTGATTTCGGGCCTGCAGCACCGTGTCACACTCCGTCTTACGTGTTATGCAAATACAAACATTATCATTCCCGTGATTGTGGTCACCCTCATTAGTTATGCGTGTGTTTGATTTGTATAATTCATATCTCTAACCCCAGACTGCTGAAATGTTGAAACGGCTTGGTTCTCCCCGAGGACAACACCCGGCTCTCTAAGTGAGCAATAAATCTGGCACTTAAGAGAGGTTGTGTGTGTGTGAGTGTGTAAATGTACTCCGGTGTCCTCGAGTCCGTGGCCTCCAGAGCTGTCGAACGCTGCCCGGCCCCTTGCCACTTCCGTAACCCGTGACCCCGGCGACTCCTGTTTTGTTCTCGGCTCTCCGGGCCCCTCAGATATCCCTCCACTGGAACTCCCCCTGGATGACAGACACCTCCTCTCCTCTGTGTTCCTGCACACCAGCCCCGGTAGCCTTTGACCTCCCCGGCACCTCTTGCCTCCTCCGTGAGAGACTGCCCTCGCATTCCAGTAAAGGCGCTGCTGAAACCCGAGCCGGCGGTGAGCTCATCGCCGGGCCCTGGAATCAAGAGTTAAGTGATACCAAAAAACAGAGAGAGGAGAGAAAACCGAGAGAGAGAGAAGAGAGGGGGGGAGAGGCAGCCGCTTGGTGCAGGACAGGTCTGGAACTGGTTCTGTGTGCTGCTCGGCTCTCCGAGGGGTTAAGTTACACCGGAGAGAACGAGGAGGACGAGGAAGAAGAAACTGCCGGCATCTCTGAATCCTCCGTCTCTTTCTCTGCCCTCTCTCCTGACGGCCTGACTGGCTGGCTGCCGCCTGCAGTTTCCCCTCTTGACACACTCCAGCGAGCCGGCCGCCCTCCAATCCATCCGCGCTTTTTTCAAGTTAACGAGCCCCGTCGGTCTCGTCCTCGTTGTCCGGGAGCCCCGGGATGTGAGCGTAACGCCGAGAGGTCGCGCTCTCGCCTCCGTCTGCGTCTCCGTTCGCCTCTGACCCCGCCATGACCGCTGAGTGTCCAAAGACGGTAAGTGTCCCTCTTTAAATTGTCAGGCCGGAGTGTGTGTGTGTTTGTGTGGAGAGTTCAGGGACAGTGTGGCTTTTTTTTGTTGTTGTCTGCGAGTGGAAAAAAAGTGAGAAAATAAAAATTTCTCTGCTCTCTCTCTCTGTAAATGTCACATCTCAGAAATCATTGTGATTCATGTCTCACGTCGTGACGAGTGCCGTTAAGACGCTTAATCACAGCAAACATAATTAAACCAATCAGAGTTCCTCTCAAGCTGAGCTCCGAGGAACGACGACTAGAGCGAGTTAGCGAAAGCCGAGAGCGTCTCCGGCTGAAAGCAAAGATCAACTTCTGAAAGTTTTAAGAGTGCCATTAGATAAACCCTCTCCTCCATGCATTATTCATGCCCGCTGCCATGTTTCTTTCTAGTTCACTGCCTGTTGTTCGGCGCGCCTCGCTCTGACCTTGTGCACTCGCCTCGTCAACCTCCGCGGTGACAAATCCCTTTTAAAACAACGTTTTGAACGCGGTAATGATTTTAATGGGTGGCCTACGGGAGACGCCAAATAAAAGGTTGAGTACACTGTATTTAAAAAGAGGAGAAATAATAAGAATAATAATAAAAAAACAAGTCCTCAGGGGTTGTTTTAAAAAAAAAAACAGAACAATGTAAGGGCCGGTTTACATTCTGCCACCTGCAGAAAAAGCAATTTAAAATAATTGTGAGCAATAACTTTAAAAATGTCTAAGGTGAAACGGTTACAATTATCTCCGACATCTTTTTGCAGTGGTCTCATTATTTAAATGGCTGTGAAGTGCTCCTCGCAGGTAAACACACCGAGCATCCTGGGAATAATGACATCTCTATGATCAAAAGCTTTCTTTTTTTTGCTTTCTTCAGCCAGGGAACGCTGCCCTGCATGCACTTAATTTACAAAGCTGTTTTATTCACGGGTTTTTTTTTACTTAACAAACAACCAGCCACGCCAAATCCCCGAGCACGACTGCCAACGGACGGAGACTAATGAGTAAACATTACGACTTATAGAACAATCGCAGATATCCTGCCAGCGCTGACACGACCGCTAACGTTTCATTAGCTTAATAAATGCCTTTTTATTTCCAAGAGATGTCCAGGCTGCTCAGCTGATCGTGAACTTGTGCAGTCGTTTTCTGCAGGACGTGTCACGACTTCCTGTTGCTCACCGTGAACAAACGATCGAGTTACCGTGACTTTATGTCGATGAATCACGCGGTGAAGGAATGTGAACTCACACACGCTTCATAAATTCATTTACACGCGTTGAGTTCACGAGTTCAGCGACAACAGAATGATGTGTTTTAATGTGAAAGTGTTTGAATCTGATGGCCAGTTTTGAAAAGAAAAGCTTCTCTGAGGCTGAGAAAACACTGGAATCCAGCTAATTTGGTCGCATATCAATCATCGTTTGAAGCGACGGTGAATTAACATTCCCGAGCTGATTAAGTGTGAACTAATCACACGGAGTCATTTAGCTTCATCGTTCGTTAGCGCTGAGCAACAGGAATTCACACGTCCTGTCTCACACGTTTTACATTAGCTGAGCGCCACCGAGGAGTTTTTGATTTGTACCCTTTCATAATAAAGTTTGTTCCAGTGGACAGGAAGTTAAAGGTCACCCTTGTTGTGCGTTGTCAGGGAACATTAGCGGTTCCGACCCGCCTCGTTTGATGTGCCCGTCGCTGCTGTCGGAGGAAGTCAAGCAGCTCCTCGTCAGCGCCGACCGCCACGATCTCAGTCAGCTCGTTCAGGTGACTTTAAAGTGGATGTTCAGGAACGTTACAGAAGAAAAAACCTGTTGTTTAATTGTTTAGGTTGACTTTTTTACACTCTACCTTTTCTACTACTTTACTTTATAGTTTCAACTATTTATCCTTTACATTAACTTAACATTGTGACCATTGCTACTTTACAATTAACTAACAATTAAAATACTTTATCTTGTAAATTAGCTAACTGTTTCAACACTTTGTCCAAGACTTTTAGCTGATTATTGACCTTCTTTCCTCTTTTGAATTGTTAGAATCAAGGTAGAAAAGCTTAAATAAATAGAAATGCTTGAATATAAAATTACTGGATTTTCATTACTGATGGATTCATGTGTGAGAAGCATTTTAATGTTGAGTTAAATGTTATTTTTACTACTTTAAAGACTTGTACCAGTCTAGTCTGACTGAACTGCTCATTTTCAGCCATTTAAAGATGTTTAAATAAACCGATTTATCAATAAAAAGATAATTCTCAGATAAATCAACAAGGAAATATGTTGTAGTTGCACCTTAATTTATAACATCTCATATTAAACAGTATAAAATCCTCGTCTGTAAAGTAACTAGCAGCTGCAGCTGTGTAATAAATATAGCAGAGTACAATATTTCTTTTTTTTTTGTGCAGTCTAACTGAGCTGACATTCTCCGATCCTTCAAAATCACTGCAATTTTCACGCTTCATCATTCATGAATCAGCTCTGGAAACATGTCACTGAAGTGTCGGAGTGGGTGACAGCTCAACATGCACCTTTTCTTTTTTTGGCGCGTACGAGTTCAAGTGCTGAAAAGGAGCCCCTTCACCTATAATTGCTTTAGGGGACAGGCAGGTAGTCAGGAACGGTTTCATACGGAGGAACATGAATGAGCCGATTTGACAGCTGGAATGTGTTTTTGTGCGGCGCCGGCGAAGAAAAAGAGCCACAGATTCGAGCCTCTGTTTCCAACTGTCCGTTTTAAGACGTCGAGTCGCCAGATTTTACATCATTATTTTGACAGCGATCATAACTCACTTTGTCCGAATGTATCAGATTTAAATTATAAAGACAGATGTGATAAGGGATATTTTTGTGGGTTTCTTGGCTTTTGAATATTAAGCTGCTCTTTTAAATTACCTTCTTATTTGGACACGCTTGGAATCAATCCTATAGTAGTATAGCGTCAGCTGACCCGCGAGCCGACTGACGGCATGAATCAGACGTTGTCTCAGATATGCAGCGACGGAGCAGACGGAAAAAAAGGGGCTAAAAAAGGGACCGTGAGGAGAGCATTGAGAAGGATCCGAGAGAGACAGAGCGAGAGAGGAGACCATAGACTGGTTCTCCGGCCAACTGGGAGATCCAGCACAAGGAGAAGCTTGTTCGCCGTTCTGCGGGCATGTAGCAGGACGACACGGCCTCCCTCGGATGAAAGAAAAATAGACTCGAATACCAGAGGATAATGTGATTACAGGCCGAGAGGAGAATGGGGGTTAATTGGAGTTAAGTGTCTATAAAAAAAAAACGAGCCTATATATACATCTGCGAGCTGCCCACGAGGCGAGTTGAGTTCCTCGTGCCTCCCTTTTCAAAATAAACTCAAAACTGAAAGAATGTCACAAATGTGTATTTTCTGAAGATAATACCTGGAGTCCAATCATTAGATTATAGTCAACGGCTCAGACACGTGCAGTGGTGGACAGTAACGAAGTAAATTTACTTGAGTACTGTACTTAAGTACAGTTTTTGAGTATCTGTACTTTACTTGAGTATTATTTTTGGGGGATACTTTTACTTTCACTCCACTACATTTCTATTGATGCTCTCGTTACTCGCTACTTTTGAACTTACGTCAGCTGATGATTTTTTTTTATAATTTTTTCAATATTCTGAGAAAATAAACTGTTTCTGCTGATTCCTGTATGGTTTGTCTTAGTCGTATTGCCGTACCTGTACTACGTCGTGCTATACAATCCATACAATGGAGGAAGAAACTGGAGAAACAAACATGGAGAAACTCCCACCGAGCACCCGTGGCCTTAACTTAAACCCATGTTTGAGATTTTTGTCACAAAAACTGATTTGTTTCAGTTTAAATGTTACAGCGAACAAATTATATCACGGCTTACAAAAACTCATCTCACAACCTGAAAAAGCATGTCGCAGTATGTAAAGTAGCTACTGACGTTAGCTAGCTTAATGTTTGTTAATTGGCAGATGAACATTTTAAACGTAACTGTATGAGCTTGTAGTATCATAATTTTTATTCGGTTTAAAAATATGGCAACTGTTCATATCAAAGAATCGCATCAGTGTATTGTATAATGACAATAAAGCTACTTTTCTTTCCTGTATTTCCTGAGATATTTTTTAAAATACTTTTACTCAAGTAATTTTTTAAGCAAATACTTTAGTACTTTACTTAAGTAATATTTTGACTAAGCTACTTTTACTTGTATTGGAGTAATATTTGACAAGGAGTATCTGTACTTTTACTCAAGTAGTGAAGTTGTGTACTCTGTCCACCTCTGGACACGTGATTGAAAAACACGACGCCGACCTCGTCAAGTGTCTCACACGGAGCCAGGGGCGTCGCTAGGAAAGCAAAACATCCGGGGCTTTAGCCCTGCAAAGTAATCTGATTACTGTTTACTTGTTTTGAAAGTAACTTAGTTAGATTACAAGTTACTGTATTAGTTACACTCAGCAGCTGCCGACAACACCCCGTCAACTCAACATACAAATGACCACGGGTTTTGCCAATACTCACTTTATTGGAAGTGCATTTTTAACAGTAACGCAGCTCGGCAGTGATACTAGTAGCAATTATGGCACGAAACGAGGGCGAGTCAACCGTGTTTAAGGGCAGCATTTCCTCTACAACATACCGCCTGACCAACTTCTTCAACTCTCCTCAGCTTACTTGTTTTGCACCGAAGTCCAGCTTTTGTTGTTTGGGCGGTGAGAGACCTCCTGCACAAGTCGAGGCCGTGGCTTTCTGATTTTCTCATCTTTAGCTGACACGAACTCAAAATAATGAGCTAGAAACCGCGCATCTCTCTCCTCCCTCCATGTTGTTGTGTTTGTGTCGCTGCGTGCTGTTACACGTGAGTTGTCCTCATGCTGAAAACGTGACTTGTCGCACGTGACATCACTCCCGGAGATGGAAAAAATAAAGCAAAAATATATATTTTTACTAAGGAAAATGACAAAAAATAATAGTAACGCACAGTGACTTGAATAAGTAACTTTTAACCCGATTACTTTTCTCGTAATATTAATGCGTTAGATTACTCGTTACTGAAAACAGTGGTCAGAAGTGGTTACTAAGTAACGTGTTACCGGCATCACTGCCCGCAGATAGAGTCTGTTTTTTAACGGGGGTCCGGGGGTTTCTCCCCCGGCAAATTTTGAAAATTGGGCTGTTAAAGATGCAATTTCAACGTGGTTTGAGAAGGACATGAAGGCCAATCGTTGGGGTCCTCATCGTCATATTTTAATTACAGATAAAGCTAATTTCCCCTCACTATAGGCCTACTAAACAGCAGGCTGATAGACGGGCTCTGGTAATATCAGTGACGCATAGAGGGGGAAAGAATAACACTGATGTTGAATTTGCAACAAATTATTCTGACTCTGCCCATATATGGGCATGTGCTACAAGGGACAGGTCAGCTTCTGCACAATTTGCGCTGGTGACACTGTTGCATTTTTGGCTGCTGGCCGTTCGATATGAAACCACATAGAAACCTCGGGGCTATTTTCATCATTAGGCAATTATATATATTTTTTAAGGCAGCGAGATCCGGGGCTATTGCCCAAAACATCCGGGGCTATAGCCCCGAATGCCCAGGTCTAACGACGCGCCTGCACGGAGCGATCCAACACCACACATGATTAATCCCAGCAGTAGCCGTTCTCATCAAACCCTCGTAATCTCCCACTCGTGACCGCTTGTGTCGGACCTGTCGTTCAGAAAAACACTTCACCAGGACACGACCTTGACCTCAAACACAGGAGGAAAAAAAATGTCTTATTTCTGCTTTTCCTTCGTCTTCCAGAGTGTTTTTTTAATGCATTCAGCTTCATGGTAAACGCCTCTCAACACGAGAGGTGACAAATGATTATTTTCCTTCAAATGAATCCCCCGAACATTTACCCACACCTCCTGATTGTTCTTTTACGCAGCGGCATAAAAAGGAAAATCACAGCTTTGATTGCTGCGGTGACAACGTTCGGAAAAACGCTCTGCAATTCGAGCCACTTAGAGACGAAGAAAAGCCCATAAACACACAAAGCAGCCATTTAAACCCGGCTGGTGTTACCCTCCTGCGCCGAGCAGAACCGGGGACCGCCGCTCTGTAAATATGACATTAACCGACTGGCGTGTAATTGGGCTGGTTTGAAAATTTGTTTTTACGATAGCAATTGTGGAAAAGACATGACTGTAACAAGAACGAGCCTGTCGAGCTGAAATCTCTCTTTTGTCGCTAATAACTACACGTCCTTGGTTTCAGTTTGGACTTGTCTCGTTATTTAGGACCTTTTTCAGTTTGGTAGATTGAATATCTCTCTGAGTGTTTTTCACTTCAGGTCTGGTGGACTCACAGGTAGTTAACCAGCTGTTGATTCAGCCCCTCAGTGACATTTTAGAAACAAATCCAGTCTCTTTCTGAGCAGACATCAGCTCCTCTCTCTCTCGTAGATAGTCGATGTTTTTTATTGAATGTGTCTCTCTGGAACGACCGTGTTCAGAGAGTCGAGGAGAGCGATCAGAAGCCCCAGACAGAACCGAGATCACCATCGTCTGGTCGAAGGAAACCTTTAATATACAAAGTGTGGATTGAGTCCTGAAACCAGGAGATGCACGAGCATTTTAGCAATTTCAGTTTCAAAGTCAATTCGTTTTGTGAATGGGTTTTCGGTTGGATGCTTGAATAAGCTCGTGTTGTTGCTGGAGCGGCTAAATGAGACGACAGAACTTGTCTGAGACATTAACAGATAATCATCTGCTCACTGCTCTAACTTTCCCCCTTGTACAGTGATGGATTTACAGTGTTATAGTGTTCAGACAGCATTTTTTTGAGCGAGTTTCTTGATTAAATGCCTGAAATAAGATCTATAGTTTCGACAGGCAGAAGATAATTACACGTTTACACAAAATACATCATGAAATGTCCCACAATTTAACTATAAAGCCTTTTTAATGTTGTCTTTCAAACAGCGGTTGCTAACAAGTGGCTTAACAAGACGTTAAACGTCATCACGCTCGTCTACTCAACAGTCTGTAAGCTAATGCTAACCAGCGCTGCTCCTTTCAGTTGAACACAGCAGCATCAATGGATTTAGCGCCAATGTTAGCGAGCTTGGCTAACTAGCTTACCCACTCTGAGTGGAAGCTAAGTTAGCCTGGCTGTCCTTATAAACTTTTAATTTACGACAACTGACTCCCAACGTCATACATCAACGCAGGAACATGCTTCAGTCGGCAGTATATCAGGCCTGACGCCGTCTCGTAGCAGCGCTAGCTCTCAGATATCAGTTAGCAGCTGTCATGTCTACAAAGCGGTCTAAACCTGAGACGTGTCCACACATGTCAAATAAATATTGTTCTATATTTATTTGCTAACTGAAAAGCTAAAAGTGATGTTTAAATGACCCTACACAGAGATTAAAGATGGCCTCCTGTACATTTCTGTCCTCAAACGTATCATCATGACTTGGAAGTCACTCGAACATTTTGTGTCGGTTTTACACGTTTACACAAAATACATCATTAAATGTCCCACAACTTAATTATACAGCCTTTATGTCCGGGACATTAAACATCATCACGCTCGTCTACTCAACAGTCTGTCCGCTAATGCTAACCAGCGCCGCCCCTTTCAGTTGAACACAGCAGTATCAATGGATTTAGCGCTAATGTTAGCGAGCTTGGCTAACTAGCTTACCCACTCTGGGTGGAAATTAGTCATCCTGGCTGTCCTTATAAACTTTTAATTTATGACAACCGAGGATCAGCTTCAGTCGGCATTGTATCAGGCCTGACGGCGTCTCGTAGCAGCGCTAGCTCTCAGATATCAGTTAGCAGCTGTCATGTCTACACAGCGGTCTAAACCTGAGACGTGTCCACACACATCAAAAACATATTGTTCTATATTTATTTGCTAACTGAAAAGCTAAAAGTGATGTTTAAATGACCCTACACAGAGATTAAAGATGGCCTCCTGTACATTTCTGTCGTTTTCCTCAAACGTATCATCATGAACTTGGAAGTCACTCGAACATTTTGTGTCGGTTTCAGAAAAGCGAATGTAAACACTTCATGCCATTTTGAGAAGTACAGTGCCGTGTGTGTGATCGAGCGAGCTGACGCACGAGTTTTACGGCCCATAAGCGGGGCGACTCTTGTTTGCTTTGGAGCCGTCTGAAAGCAGCCAAGAGAGCGACGGCGAATGCCAGCCGCAGCAGCTGCCAGCAGGCGTACGAGCAAACAACACAGAGCCCGGCCTCTCCTCGATTCTCTGCTCCAACCACACTGAACTTTTTAGGGAGGCTTCGTGCTGCTGACGATTCGGAGCCAAGCGACCCCGCCGAGCTCACCTCGACCTCCTCGCCTCTCCCCCACCTTATCTTAAATTTTATGTTCACACCTCATAAAAACTCAATTTGTCTCGTAAGTCTGATCTTTTGGACCGAAAAAAACCTTTTTTGGCATTTACGAGCGATGGTGCATTTTGTGTTCGGGCATTGTAAACCTCTCAGGATTTAGTTCTCGTGGTGACGACGCCGCTGCACATATAGGGAACTTTTTTATTTTTAGAAGGAAACCAAACTGCAGATCGGATCAGAGACGAGGAGGTTAAGATGTTTTTTACTCGATTTACTCGAGTACTGTAGTGGCACTTGTACTTTAGTTGTGCATTTCTCTCTACATTTCAGAGGGTAAGTTGCTTTTCAGATTACAATCAAAACCTTTTAGGGCTTATGACTCCTTCCAAAAAGCGTCGGATGGGCCTCCTGATCATGTTTCATGCATCCGTGAGTCGTTAGCGGAGTGATTCTCCGACTTCTCCTGCAGGTTCAGATGGTTTTCGTTCCAGCGACTCGTTTAAAACAAAAGTTTTCTCCCCAATCAAGTTTTTATTGTCTCGACCCAGGGGGTATCAATCAAACTGCCACTGGGCTGTTTTGCTAACATATCTTATTTAAATGTAATCATATTTTGTTTTACCGAGCACTTAAAGGAATATCAGTCAAACTCCTGTTGGTGTATTTATTTTAAGCGTGGCATAAATTAACTCTTCAATCAGAGAGAAGAATGGGAACGAAATGAAAAATGAATACGGCTAAAATACAGCTGCAAACAATTACAATCAACACTTTAGAAACATTATTCGTTACGGACCGTTGATAATGCATGAATTTAATATGCACATCATCATCATCATCAACATCATCGTTCCGCGGTTACACGATCGATTTAAAGACGGGTCGAAATGAAAAATACATTTTCCAAATCCTGTTTTAATGTCCACTTCTGTCTTGATAAATGCTAAAAATGTGTAAAATGTTGACATCACAGTCCTCTCTCGACCCTCACTGTCATGAATTGAAAAACGGTTACGTATACGTAGAGGTAATAATTGATCCAGTTTGAACGCAATCTGAGGTAGAACCAGCCGTCATGCACAGCTTTATTTTGTGAGTCTTTGAAAGGTGTTTTGATCCCAGCTGTGCATGACATGGTTAAAATCTTCTCTATCTCAATCAGCTACAACAATAATGCGCTGCTTACACATGGATCCGTATCCGTATCCGTATTAAAGGAACAGTCCACCCACAAAAAAGATCATGTTCATTAATTACAGTATTTACTCATCTCCATGCTGATGAAAAGTTTCTTAGTCCTCAGAACATTTCTGGAGCTTCGAGCACATGTGGACTTTTTTATGTCATCAGGTGTAATCCAAATTTAGTGAAACCCTCAAGATCCTAAATTGATCATCACTCCGCCGCGGTTACACGACCGATTAAAGAAGGGTTGAAATGAAAAATACATTTTCCAAATCCTGTTTTAATGTCCACTTCTGTCTTGATAAATGCTAAAAAAAAGTGTAAAATGTTGACATCACAGTCCTCTCTCGACCCTCACTGTCATGAATTGAATGGTTACGTATACGTAGAGGTAATAATTGATCCAGTTTGAACGCAATCTGAGGTAGAACCAGCCGTCATGCACAGCTTTATTTTGTGAGTCTTTGAAAGGTGTTTTGATCCCAGCTGTACACGACGTGGGTAAAATCTTCTCTATCTCAATCAGCTACAACAATAATGCGCTGCTTACACATGGATCCGTATCCGTATCCGCATCCGTATTAAAGGAACAGTACACCCACAAAAAAGATCATGTTCATTAATTACAGTATTTACTCATCTCCATGCTGATGAAAAGTTTCTTAGTCCTCAGAACATTTCTGGAGCTTCGAGCACATGTGGACTTTTTTATGTCATCAGGTGTAATCCAAATTTAGTGAAACCCTCAAGATCCTAAATTGATCATCACTCCGCCGCGGTTACACGACCGATTAAAGACGGGTTGAAATGAAAAATACATTTTCCAAATCCTGTTTTAATGTCCACTTCTGTCTTGATAAATGCTAAAAAAAGTGTAAAATGTTGACATCACAGTCCTCTCTCGACCCTCACTGTCATGAATTGAACGGTTACGTATACGTAGAGGTAATAATTGATCCAGTTTGAACACAATCTGAGGTAGAACCACCCGTCATGCACAGCTTTATTTTGTGAGTCTTTGAAAGGTGTTTTGATCCCAGCTGTGCATGACGTGGTTAAAATCTTCTCTATCTCAATCAGCTACAACAATAACGCGCTGCTTACACATGGATCCGTATCCGCATCCGTATTAAAGGAACAGTCCACCCACAAAAAAGATCATGTTCATTAATTACAGTATTTACTCATCTCCATGCTGATGAAAAGTTTCTTAGTCCTCAGAACATTTCTGGAGCTTCGAGCACATGTGGACTTTTTTATGTCATCAGGTGTAATCCAAATTTAGTGAAACCCTCAAGATCCTAAATTGATCATCACTCCGCCGCGGTTACACGACCGATTAAAGACGGGTTGAAATGAAAAATACATTTTCCAAATCCTGTTTTAATGTCCACTTCTGTCTTGATAAATGCTAAAAAAAAGTGTGAAATGTTGACATCACAGTCCTCTCTCGACCCTCACTGTCATGAATTAAACGGAAAAACGGTTACGTATACGTAGAGGTAATAATTGATCCAGTTTGAACGCAATCTGAGGTAGAACCAGCCGTCATGCACAGCTTTATTTTGTGAGTCTTTGAAAGGTGTTTTGATCCCAGCTGTGCACGACGTGGTTAAAATCTTCTCTATCTCAATCAGCTACAACAATAATGCGCTGCTTACACATGGATCCGTATCCGCATCCGTATTAAAGGAACAGTCCACCCACAAAAAAGATCATGTTCATTAATTACAGTATTTACTCATCTCCATGCTGATGAAAAGTTTCTTAGTCCTCAGAACATTTCTGGAGCTTCGAGCACATGTGGACTTTTTTATGTCATCAGGTGTAATCCAAATTTAGTGAAACCCTCAAGATCCTAAATTGATCATCACTCCGCCGCGGTTACACGACCGATTAAAGACGGGTTGAAATGAAAAATACATTTTCCAAATCCTGTTTTAATGTCCACTTCTGTCTTGATAAATGCTAAAAAAAGTGTAAAATGTTGACATCACAGTCCTCTCTCGACCCTCACTGTCTTGAATTGAACGGTTACGTATACGTAGAGGTAATAATTGATCCAGTTTGAATGCAATCTGAGGTAGAACCACCCAGTTTCTTAGTCCTGGAGCTTCAAGCACATGTGGACTTTTTCATATCGTCAGGTGTAATCCAGATTTCCAAGATCCTAAATTGATTTGAAACGTTATTGATGCTGTTTTTGTGTGGATGCACGAGCTCGAGCCTTAAAAAACATTTTTTCTCAAATTCAGTTTTGGATCTCGAGGCTTCACAAGACTTGAATCAAGCTGTCTGAGCTGTTTTTATTCTCTTCTTTTTAATCTTTGAGTTGTTTTTTTAAAATTTAAACAAGTTTCCATCTACTTTTCAGTTGTTCTAACCGTCACAGGGGACGGCACTTTACGATTTAAATACATTTCTCTGACTTCTACTCACTGTAAATAGGGTTTTAAATTGCATTTTCACTTTGTATGACTGGTCCTCAGCCTAAGTGGTGACTGCAGGTATTCGTCCACTGTCGGCCAGATGTTATGTCACCGTCATGTGTTCCGCGTTATTGCCTGACGTAAAGAAGGACAGTTTAAAATTTGATTTGCGTGGCTCGCCTCCATCATTCACAATTTGATTTGAGTCAGATTTCGTACCACCTACAGTTCCTAGACTTCCACGCGTTCCTCGCTCGTCCGCACTTGATAAAAAAAAATCTGATTCCAATCTGGATACGGCAGAGGAATAAGATTTGAGCTGCCAGCGCCTGTCTTCACCCGTCTTATCTCCCCTGAGTATCCGTCCTCAACCTCTTCCCTCTCAGTCTCACCAGACGCTGTCAGTTTCGCTGCTGCGTTTCCCAAACGTATGACTCACGGACGTGGGTTTGGATCACAAGTCTAGCCACAACAACACAACTCCAAA
This sequence comes from Lagodon rhomboides, assembly GCA_039737535.1. Taxonomy (NCBI): domain Eukaryota; kingdom Metazoa; phylum Chordata; class Actinopteri; order Spariformes; family Sparidae; genus Lagodon; species Lagodon rhomboides. The sequence continues at coordinate 26,856,866 of CM077798.1, read as the reverse complement.
AGCATCCAGCGTGTATAGACGTTACGCAACTCCCCGGGACTTCCTGTTATTGCTCACCTTAAACTTTTTCCTTTTTATTAAAACCCTCTCCGCTGCATAATATCGAGAAATGGAATCACCTTTTCATCTGGGAGCACATTTAATCATTTTGTTCATATGATTCGTGATTCATCCTCAGTGAAACGGTTCAGAACACGTCCGTCCGGGCCGAGGCTTCCCTGCCCGTCCTGTTTTCCGTCACACGGGCTCTGAGGCTTTGACAGCGCTCGCCGGAGAGGCTGAATATGTGTTCACTTCCCTTTGGATATATCTCTTTTTGTCTGTGCACGCTGCTTTCACCTGTCTACACGAATTTGTTTTCCCCCTTCCTTCCCTCCTCTCCTTGTTTATTCTGCGCTTTGCACGGACGATCTTCTCTTCTGGCACTCGGCACCGTTATTTTCCTGTTTTGCATGTCGCTTGCTGAGTTAGCTCACGCTGTCAGCTGCCCTGCTGAGTGATGCATTTCCCCCTCTATCTCAAAAAGCTTCACAGTAATTGCCGGGTAATTGTTTGTCCAGTAGTGCGGCGTGCAAAAAAAAAGCCCCGGCCGTTCATTACGTCGCTTGAAACAACACACGGGCCTGAGCGGGCCTCTGCCTCGTCACGTGTTCCCCAAAAACCCAATTATTCAGATAACCTGGAGCGTATTGAAACCGGGAGGAGTAATCTCTCCCAGGTGACGTACAGTTTTCACTTTGTTTTTTAGAAAAATAATCTTTCTTGACTCTAACCGCCTCTGGCAAGCGTCCAGCTCAGCCACATTCCACTTTCACATGACCTTCTCGCAGACCCGGCCCGGAGCTGGAGCCGCTCCGTCCGTCCCCGACCACACCTCTGTTTGACTGGCCTAGTTATTTTAAGACCTGCTTATCTCCTTCTTCTTCTTCTCCCCTCTGCCGCCTCCTCCAGTGTTTACAAGTTTGAATCAACTCCAGATATGTAATTGGCTTGTAAATTTCATTTATGTGCATTTACGGTTGTGTTTTACAAGGACGGGTACGTCCCCCCCCCCGCTCAGACACTGGGAGCTCTTTGAAATGGATCGAGGCGTCGAGGTGTTTTCAGTCCGTCTGAACACAAACGGACAGTTTTAATGTCGGGAATCAATCACACATAATGCTGAAACAACCGGTGGATGTTTTCTAATTAGCTTTGCTGCTTAAAGGATTACCTCGACGTTTAAGGAGAAAAAGCCTTGTTTGCTTTCTACTGTAGCTGAGAGTCAAATGAGAGGATTGATGCCTCTCTCCTGTTTGTCTGCTGTTCAATATGAAGCGTTTGCTTTCTACTGTAGCTGAGAGTCAAATGAGAGGATTGATGCCTCTCTCGTGTTTGTCTGCTGTTCAATATGAAGCTAACTGGTTAGCTTAGCCGGTGGGAAACAGCTAGCCTGGCAGGTTTAAAACGTGCTAATGAACACGCTTTATCACATTTGTTGAATCCAAACAAAAATATAACACTTTGTGGCTTTAACAGGCGATTACATGTATGCTAAGCTAAGCTAATCAGCTCCTGGCTGTAGTTTTAATGGTCCACTGTCAGAGATTTAAGGGGCTGAAATGATATATAATATTCATGATTATGTTTTCATTAGTGTATAATCACCTGAAACTAAGACTTGTGTGTTTGTTAAGTGTTTTTAGACGTTATATCTGCAGCACGGATGTAAAATGAGAGATGGAAACAGCGTCATCGCTATGAAAACGTTTGACTTCATGGGTATAAAATTATAACCTGACTCTCTCCAGATGAATTTGGTTCCGCCTAGCTCCACTCATCCATCTGGGCCTTATCAAAAATCCTTGCATATGATTGGATAAACCACTTGTCTGTCATCCTTATTGACATGCTACTTCAACCACTCACAGCGGAGCCATTTGGTAGATCAAGCTCTTGCCAAATCCGGTCGGGAGAAGGGCAAAAACATCGTTTCCACCAACAAAAGCCTTCAGAGCCGTTCTCTGATGTTCTTTTAACGAAAAAACATTGGGTAGATTGGACAACGCGGATGAAACAGCAGCATCAATGTTGACGCTTGCTTCCTCGATGCGAGCCGCCATTGTTGTCTGAATCAAAACAGTCGCTTCTCCGCTACGTCACATCTATGAAACTCCCGCCCGGCGGTCCTGATTGGCTCGACCTGAAAATCTGGTGCTGAAATCCCTCCCAACGGGAGCGATCCCAGATGGATGTGAGTGGAGCTCGGCGGAACGAAATGCATCTGGAGAGAGTCAGGTTAATAAAATTAGCCTGATCGTCCGGATTGTGAGGCCCATATATAGTGTGTACAATGGTACAATGGTGAAATTGAGTCATTCCGTCGTGACGATAAAATAACGTATCCACCGTTTTAAGCCCACTCTTTCCCGTAGGCTCCTGAACTCTTCCATGGAGTCCAACGCCATTTGATTTTTTGGTGGGTATTTAGCAGCTACTGTAGGAGAGGGTGTGGATGGATGAGGGGTATTCAGTTGGTTACAATCTGCAACCTCACCGCCATTAAATCCTACGTACCGGACCTTTAATATTTATTCTACAGGGGTGGTAGTGACCCTGTTTCACCCTCATGTGTGCAGAACATTCACTGATTTCAGCTTCAGACTTGCAGCTTTTTCTGTTTTCATTCATTGATTCAACCTTTATTTAAAATAAACACACCAACAACAACAGAACCGAGTTAAAGACAGTCCTGGTTACATAAAACTGTGTTAAGTTTTATGTGATTTGTAAATTAAATGTTATCACAGGCTTCTTAGATTAAATGATTTGAAATACGATCAGCAGATAATGAATCCGATTATTATTAATAAGCTCATAAATCAATCCTGCCTCCATCGGCGGCCCTCCTCTGCTCTGAAATTCCTGGACTGAGATTATATTTACTTTTCCGAAAACAACAGAGGAGGAGGAGGGCGGCGAGGCGAGCGTCCAAAGCAGGAAATGGAATTGGCTTCTGCAAACGATGCTGTGCGTGTTTGTGTTAAGGAGCCGGAGAGACAGAGCCACGCAGAGCTTTAATTTCCCCCAATAACAGCGGAGAGACGGGGCATCCGAGAATCCCACATCAAACGAGACGTCATGTCAGCGGAGGGTTGTGCATATATTTCCCTCGCCGCTCCCGTCCGGCGTGGAACAGGCCGGGAGTGGAAGGAGATACACTTTTTGATCAAGACTAGAAAAGTTAAGATAGAAGAGACCAAGCAGACGAGTAAATAGAAAGACAGGGAGTCAAAAGATCCACGGCGGAAACTCACAAATCAATTACGTTTCTGTTCTGGTTCTGTTCTGGCGATTGCAGGCGGGGATGTTGTTTTCCCGCGAGGGCATCTGGAGGAGATTAGGGTCCAACCTGACACTGCAGCGCCGTGAAACATGACTCAGGGATGAATGGAGGCTTTTAGACTGGTGTCTGTCTTCCCACACGTTGCTCTGCTATTCTTTATTTGTCCGTCACCCAATAAAACACGCGGCGGCGTTATCTGATACCCTCGCGCTCGCCCGAGCAAACAAGGTTCTTCCAATCTCATCCAGACGAGCCTTTATCACGGGCTCTACGCACGAGATGTTGTTACGACGTGAGAGAGAAAACAAGACGTCACCGGCTGTGTTTTTTGATTTCAGATCAGCTGTGTGCTGCGGACTGTACGTCGCTGTGAGAGAATGTGATTCGTGAGGTCAGCGAATGTCTGTTTTCTCTCTCTACCAGAGATCAGGCGGCGTGAGGGAATGTGACAGAATAACACGAGTTCGGGCCGAGCTGAGGCCAGATTACCTGCAAAGAGAAGCGCGTATTCATTCGTAGTTTTGATACCGTCGACAGGCTGCAACTGCGTAATGCGCTATCCAACTGCGTAACCACGGAGACCCCTCGAGGCCTCATAGTTCTCCGTCGTGGTGCCGGACACGCAGTGCAATTTCCAATCGTAGCCCTTGCCGTCATCGCCGAAACGCTACGAGCTGCAGGACTGCTGACCAATCGTAGCCCTTGCCGTCTCCGTTGTCGCTTGACGGAGTGACGGACACTTAAAAAAATATTCGTGCCGACGGAGAGGCTCTCTGACTACGTAGAGGGCTCTCCGCGACCTACGTACAGCCGGTACATCCGGATACGTCTGGCCCTTCCGGTGGCCCGGTGAGCTCGCTGTTTGCTCCCCGCGTTACGGAAGCGGAGGGGGACTAATTCATGTCACCGACGCCACCTGTAGTTTGAGCAAACAGGGCCGACCGCCACGCAGCTGGGCGCTAATGCAGCGGGAGAAGATCGGAGGCGAGAGCATCGGGGCCGTGTTACCGCGTCACGTGGCTGAAGGATACGACTCTACGTTTCTCTAACCGCTCTGAGGACTTCCTGCCGGCGCTTTGTGCTGCAGTTCCACATCTCTCTGTGAAAGCTCTTTTGTCGACTTCATAATTGCGGCTGCTGCTGTCAATTGAATTTCTTTTTTTCCTGTTTTATTGTGAGGAAATATGCGAGCTGAGGTGCTGACGACCGAACATAAAGGTTCGACAAACATTTTCTGTGTGTGAGAGAGAAAGAAAGATTCAGCCCACTGAGCATTTATTCCCTCGAAAAGACGTTTGACTGGTTCGAAAGTGACGATGTTCATTAAACGTTTGGACGATATTTCACTGGGATTTGCTGAACTGAGAAATCTAAATGTGTTTTTTTCCCCCTGATATTCTCTTATTTGCATATTATAGACGATAAAAGTCGTTTTTACACACTTGAACACTTGAATCCTGTCACGCCACCTCGTATTTATTTCTCTGAGAACTTAAGCGTATCGTCTTATTTTACATTAATGTACAAAACTGCAAATGTCCTGGAGTTTGACGTTTGAGAAACACCTTCACATTAATCTCTACCGTCTCTGTTTCAGCCTACAAATGAACAAATTATCAGAATAATTACAAAAGTTGATGTTCCCGCTTTTTAGACGGCCAACGTTGAACTGGATTCATGTGTTTTCCATTTCACCGGCTACTAAAATGGCAAACTATGTGGCGCTGTTCTGTTTGAGAGCACGCCGCCGTCCCCGCACGGGTTTCAATTTCAACACCCTCAGCACATCGGCGACGCGATTGCTTCCTACTGCAATTTATTCCAGGCGAAATCGAGAGATTCCAAGGTGTGAGTCAGTTTGCGTTGGCCGTGACTGCGCAGGCCTGCGTACTTACTTCTTCTCTCCGTCTCTTTACGTGGCCGGAGCTCCGGCTCGTCCCCCATCTGGGTTTGTGAGAGCTGTAGTTATTGTAACCAAGTCTTCAGGAAGGAGAGAAAAAAAAAAGAGAAATTGCTGCTTTTCCCCCCAAAAGCAGAGAGCGAGGATGGCAGTGGTCCCATTAGTTGACCCCCTGGGCGAGCTCTCTGGAGGCAGATAGACTTACCGGTGTCAGAGCGTAAGAGTATGCAGCAGCAGCAGCAGCAGCGTCGGGCGGATGATAGCTCGCGGTGACATTGTGCTGCAGGGACGGAGCACTCTCTCCGCCCGTCATTACCGTGGATCCCTCACATCGTCTATTTATAATCAATTTTCCATTCGGAAACACGCTGCGTCTCTGTGTCCCATATGGTGTCTGGGGGAAAGACGGAGGAGAGGGACAAAGAGGAGGAGGAGGAGGAGGGTGAACAGGGAGCTGCACAGGGGAGGAATGATACAACAGGGACCGCTCACATAAATGGACCCAGACGTGTAAAAGCAACAGCGGTTTCGCGAGGCCGGTGCTTTAAAAACCTTAAAACGCTCAGACGAGGAATGAAACCACTCAGTTTGCACCGAGTCATACTCGGGAATGACCCCCCCTTTTTTTAAATTAGCCAGTAAACTGAGTGAAGCCGCATCGTTATTCGGCCTCATTTACAGGCACGAATATCAGCGAGCGAGCCTCCGTCCTCCTCTTCATTACCCGGGGGGGCTTTCTTTTTACGCTCCGGGTGTAGTCTTACACATTTATTCTCGTCCATTGTGAAGCACTCATGAGTGGAATTTGTTTTGCTTTGGTTAAATGTCAGAGGAGGCGACTGTCGAGGGAAGAGCGCCGCTCCGACATGCACATGTTGAGAAGTGGAAAACGTAGCCGTGTGGGAGTGTGTGTTGTCTTCACTTCCCCTCCGTCCTGAGAGATGAGCTGCAGCGTTCCTGATGGAGGTGATGAACCCAGGCTGCACTGACATTCTGTCTAAGTGTGTGTGTGTTGTGTTTTGTCTTTGACACACACTGATTTGCTAAAGGAAGTGGAGATCAGCCCGGGCACATGACTGCGACGGGGAAATATGACCAAACGTGGAGACAATAGAGGTTAAGTGCTCCCCTCCTCCTCCTCCTCCACCCGCTGCATCCTAATACCTACGGCGCTCTCAGGGACACGTGGATGAGCTTCGTGGCCTTGCATCGCCACTTTGCGCTCGATTCTCCCGCCGCGACGATAATAGGCCTGCGAGTGTAACCGCTGCAGGTTAAAGCAGAGACCTTTGTGTTAATCTCTCTCGTGTTTCTGCTGCTTCAGGTGCTCAGACGTGCAGCTCAGAGCGCCGTCGCCTCGACCTCTGAGGCTCGCAGCGTTTTAATTAACGCTGAAGTAAGAATCTGTGACATTCGCTGTTGATTTTGCAGCGTTGGCTGATGTAAACACGGTGTGATGCTCGTCACACCCGTTACACTCACAAGTGTCCCGCAGTTAGCAACAGCAGGTCGGAGCGAGGGCGGGAAATATATCAATATTATATCGTTATCATGATACGAGGCGATTTATTGTCTAAGATTTTGGATCTCATCATATCAGAGTTATGTGTCCTGGTTGGTTTTCAAGGCGCCATTACAGTAAATTTATGTCATTTTCCAGACTTATCAGACTCGTTCTTACACTAATCTATTATTTATCAGAAATCTAATTGTGTTAATATTTTGATAAAGTACCAACAGTCATCTCTACAATATTGTCACAATATTTATTTTATCTTTGGCACAATGACGTGACGTGCAATTTTGATGTCCAAAGCACATTTATGGAGTAAAAAACACATTAATTCAATCTATTAATCTCTGTTTATCTAATGATAGGAAAATGTATTGAGGGTTTTTACAAAGTTTAAGAGTTATTAGACACAATGGTCACAAAATGGATAACGTCCGGACCTCATGGTGAAATGCAAAAAAGCTACAAAATAGTATATAGAGTAGTATAATAGAAATAAAATAAATTTAAAATCTCTGCATTATTGTGTGAGTGTTGCCTTTGATATATGAAAATGTTACAAGAAATATGACATCCAGTGGATTGTTGGTATGTCAGCCAACGTCATCTGGGATAACAAGCAATCTGCAGCAAATTTATGGGGCATTTTATTTTGACACATTGTCAGACAGGAAGTTAGGCCAACAGGAAGACCCAAAGGACCCTGAAACAATGGTGAAAGATTAAAAAGTCTCTCTTAAAATGTGCTTTATTTACTCTTTTCAGTCATTGGTACACTGTGTAGTAAAATCCTGTGTCATATGGGATAACGCTAAAAAACATATATTATGTTGATTTTATGCAAATTTGTTTGTTCTATCTGAATTTGTATACTTTAATGTTGAGGGTCAAGTTTGCAGATTTCTATAGGTGGACAAAACAACTGCATATATTTGTCACCCGTTGTGTTTACAGAGAGCTTTTGAGGAGATTTTAAAATATCGACATGTATCCGTATGGTATTTGAGGACCATACTGCTCAGTCGTAGTAGAAATTAAAATTGCACATGGTCAAACAAACAGTAATAACAGTTATATGTAATTATATTTAATATAATTACTACTTAAAGGTGCAGTATTTAGTGTACTTTTAGTTTAAAGTAGTATTACAAGAATAGCTCAAGTTATCAGCAGAATATGAATAAATTACACATGTCTGTGTATTGTGTTGCAGAAGCTAGCATGCTAACCAGCTAGCCTGGTCCTGTGCAGAGCTTTTAGAGAATTGTGACGAGCATTTTGTTGCTTTTTTTCTGATGTTTAACAGACAAAAAGACAAATTGATTCATCAGGAGTAAAGTGTGTAACTGCTGAAGTAGAAAATAGAAAATGTAGGTGTGTTTATCTGCAGTTCAAACATTTTAAAATCGCTAAAGTACTTAAAGAAAAGTAGCTGAAGTCACAGTTGGGATGCATTAACTCACAGCTGCAGGAATGTAAATGGAGGAGGGAGAAGCCGAAGCTTCAGCTGAAGCGTCTCCGCTGAATGAAGCCGAAGTGACGAGAGCTGAGAGGGTTTAAACATTCGGGGTGAAACTGAAGCGCTGGGAAGGTTTGAAACAGGGCGAGTGATAGATCGGAGTCCTGGAGGAAACTATAAACTGCATCGATGTCGGCAGAAATGTGAAAAAGAAGCTGAAGCAACTGGTGTGTAAGCAGCTGAGGGACTCTGCTGACCCTGGAAGAGCTCTGAAGTGTTTGAAACGAAAGCAACACGAGCAGATGGAATGTAATGATAATGAAAAACTAACATCTGCAGGAACACGAATAAAGATCATCACAGCTTCTGCTGATTCAACCGCTCTGAATCACCGTCCTTTTACTGGTGGAGGTGAACAGTTCAGACTATTTCTGCTCCTAAACAACTTCACCACAAAGGATCGGAACATAAAGGCCGAGATTAACATCAGAAATTCAAGTTAAACAAGATGAAGTAAATACAGTAAGAACGTCTGCAGCGGAGGGACGAGCGTGTTTGTCACGATCAGAACAACTGAGGAGGAAAAAAAAGTCAGAAACAGAACAAAGACGTCACAGAGCTGAACATGTTTGATTGATTGACAGGTGATCTCTGAGGTATTGGAAGGGAGAAAAAAAAACATGGCGTGTCTTCAAAGAGATTACTGAAATAAAAATACAACAACAAAAATGAGGATTATTATTTTTAAAATTCAATCAAACTGTTCAAACGACGGTCGATGGCCCTGACAGGCGGCGGCGCCCAACATGGGAGGAGAAAAGAAAAGAGCATGAATGTGACAGCTGAGACCGAACCGAACAAACCAAAGCAGAAAAATAATAATCTGTGAAAACTTCTGCACAAGAAAGAACAAAAGAAAAGTGAAGACAATGGAGAACGAAATCTAAAACGGGGAAAATGATTGGATTTATACACAGAGAAGGGTTTTAAATTGTAGTAAAAGTCTCTGCTCTCTTATAGGATTGTTATAAATGCTGATGATTAATAAAAAAAATCCATCCAGCTGAATTAGAAAGCAGTGAAACCGTCCTCAGGTGTTCGCTAACCTCAGCGCTAATTACTCTCTTATAGGGGACCGTTAATATTTTTGACACGGCGCTCATTATACATGAGAAACATTTGCATTAACTTCGTAGAGGATTGTTCCTTCAAATCTCTCCCTCAGGACGTCAGAGGTTTTAAATATGTTCCTGTAATAAAGATGAATCTGTAAAGAGAAATACACTCGCAGTTTTTGATGTTAAACACGCTGAAAAGTCAAACCGTCTCCGGGAAAAAGAAGCAACAAATCAGCGTCTGCTAACACTCGTCCCGGCCGGGCTTCCTGGACTCGGCGCCCCCCCCCCCCCTCCCCCGACCCGACCTCGCTCTAAACTCTAGAATTATGTGACTGCTTGATGAGTAGCTGTGTGGAGTTGGAAGGTCCTTGGCGAGCGGCCTTGGGCACCACTGGAAGACTATCAGAGTGCAGAGTCATTAGAAATCCCTCACTCTCTCCGCTGTGTAAAGACGGGCCGGCCGCCTCCAGCCGAACGAGCCCCGAGGAAGGATCACCTCCGTCTGGGTGAAATTGGATCGTGCACGGACGAGGGGAGCCGAAGCGAGCGAGCGAGGAGCGAGTGAGCGCCGGGGAAAAAAACTGTTATGTGGTCCTATTTATTGACTCTGCCGCAGAGATCACTAAACTGTTTCAAAGGAGAATAAAGTTCGGGGAGTTTTTCCCATAAGCGCTGCAGACATTAGGGGAGAGACGAGTCGCCTTCAGAGGAGCCTTAAATAACTTCGGAGAGGAGAGGACTTCGATTGAAAGCGCGCTTAAACCCACATCAGCTCGACAAATTAGATTTCTCCTGTTGTTTTTTTTTGCCTCGTACAGTCAGCGGGTCCCAGGACGGCAGGTCCCTGAACGCAGCGGTAATTGCAAACTGTTCATACAGTTGGAATAATGTCTTAAGCTTATTTTTAAAAAGAAACACGAGCCACAATAATAACCATCTGCAACATCTGCAGATGTTCTCACAGATATCAAACCACCGTCGACTTCTTCAGCTCAGCGCTCTGCTCCCTTGGATCAGTCTCTTTAAGTACGTCTTCTGTGTAACATCGTCTGAATTTCATATTCCTCAAGACGATTCTGCAAAACCTGAGAGGAAGCTGACTGCAGCGAGAAACCCTCATTTACAATGCACCAAACAAAAACCTAATAAATTAGATCTAATGTGTTTGTGAGGACTGAGAAATGTCCTGTACCTCTGCAAAAGAGCATTTAAAGTTGTTTTAAATGATCTTAGAGAAGATACCTGATAAAAAAACAGCAGCCTAACTTGATTACTTTACAAATTAATTAGCAAATAAGTTGAAATTAATTTAATACGTCCAAGTGTGGACAGCGCAGACTGAGGAAATCAGGAACTACATGTGTCATATCCACTGATTTTCAAAATAAAAGCTCGGGTTTGTAAAAAAAAAAACAGAAATACAAAGATAAATCCACAAAAATTTGAATTATATTAACAGAAAGTCATATTTACAAAAAAATAAATAAAGTGAAACACATCATGTGACGGATTTTGGTGAAATTAATAAATAAATCAAATTAAAAAAACCCAAAATATGTAGTTCTTTTCCCATCTGTTACACAAGGTGCATTAAAGGACTCCAGACTTATATATTTAAATTTGCACTGACTGTATTTAATATATAGAAAACACAAAAAGGAGACATTTTAACATGAAGTCTGGTGACTGTAGGCAGCTAACGTTAGCATAGCCAGGAGTCATTACCTCACACTAGACTTGTAGTTCTCGAGACCGGTCTCGGTCTCAAGACCACTTTTCCGTGGTCTTGGTCTTGTCACGGCCTCGACAGTCTTTGGTCTTGGTCTTGATACTCTCTGGTCTTGGTAGTGTCTTGGTCTCGGTTTAGGCGGTCTTGACTACAAGTCTACTCAAGACATAAATGCATTCATGATGTAGTCGCCTTTTGTTCTACAGTTTGAATGTATATGTTTATGTATCTGTTCTTTGTGATGTCTGTGTTATATTGTTCTTGTCCCACTGAACTACAGCTACAACTACAACTTGATAAAGTGTGTTATAATTGAGATGCCATTGCACACATCAAGGTGACCAGTTCTTCCTCTTGTTAATGGACAATTTGAAGTACAATTTTGTACTATTTGTACTATAAACTATTTGTATTTTGCATTTAATTTAATGCATTTTTTGGTGCACCTGCGTGCGGGTTCTACAACTCATGCAAAATGGCAAAAAACTAGTCTTTTTTTGGTCTCGGTCTCGAGCTGAACAAGTCTTGGTCTTGACTTGGTCTTGGTCTTGATACTCTCTGGTCTTGGTCGTGTCTTGGTCTCGGTTTAGGCGGTCTTGACTACAAGTCTACCTCACACACCCACTTTATCCTCAATTTATCAAAAAATAAAACAATTAAAAAAGATAAAATGTTGGAAACGCTTTTATCATATCAAGAGTTACTCCTTGTTTTATTTTGTATTAATTAATTAATTGCCTTCAGTCCCTTCTCTTCGCTGATCAGAGATCAGTCTTACTCGAGAAGACGAGAAGCTTAAACCTTAAATGGTTAATCATGTTAATCATGTTATACTCTGCTTGTGACATATAAATGTGTTAAATGGCACATTTGAACAATAATAATGTGAGTAACAGAGCTGGTGAAGACGGTGTTGTCGTCACCTGAATGATGTTTCCTCTCGGACGCACAATCAAACATTTGCTTTCTACTTTCGCTCTAATATGAATGAGAAACAGCCTCGTCAGGAGAGAGAAGGAGTTCACTCGTGTGATCAGTCTCTCTGCTTCGCTGCCGTCGAGGTGTCGTCGTCGGCGCTGACATCATCTTCCGTGGAGAGCGTCGAGCGGACGAGCGCGCCGCTGAGTTTCCTGCAGCGCAGAAACTCTGCAGCCGGCTCTTAAATCCCGGAGACACGGCTCCCGCTCAGAAGCTGTTAGCGCTGCGAGGAATGTCTGCTTTCATACATCACTTACAGTAACACATGTCACCACAATAACTGCGCTTACAATAGCTCCAAACCCACATCCAGGCTCCGACAATAGAACTGGAAGTGGAATATGCAGAAGCTGCGTGTGACCGCCTCTCACTGTTTCTGAAACTGTGAGCATCCTAAAAACTGCTCAGCACCGGCAGAAGTGAAAGTCGCCCTCGCTGAACGCGATAGCGGCCTGCGAGATTAAATCACATGAGGGGGAAAGATACAGCACATGTGTTGTTTTATGAATGATGTTTTAATGTCCTGCGTGCTGCTTTTAATGGGAGACAACAGCATCTTGTGACTTCACGAGCAGCTGGAGCGTCTGACGGCGGCAGACAAACACGCCGCTGAGCTTTTTAGGATTTCTCGGGCAGAACGGCAGGTTCAGTTTTCACACTTTGCCTCCACACAGACCTGTAGCTGCTCTTTGTTTAGCCAGCGCTCGTCATTGGGAGCCGTATTTCACACATACCGTATACGTGTTCGTGTGTAATATGTGCAAGGCCGTCCAAGTCTGCAAGAAAGCTCTTTGCTTGCATGAGTGGAGGATGTTCACCGCCCTGCAGGAGAGGAAGTGAGAGAAAGACAAGACACAGAAGAGGGAGAGTCAAGTACCTGATGCTGTTTGTAATTAAATTCTCTCAAAAAGCCTTTTCATTTATGTAGGCCGCGTTGAGAGATTAGCAGGAGAAGAGCCGGGCGCTGCACTTTGTTCCAGCTTCACCACAGAGTTGGCAAAGAGCAGCAGCCGAGGAGGTGACAGACTCCATCCTCTCGTCCCTTCACCTGAATTCACTCCCCTCGTCCACCTTACGACGCATCTGCGTATCCGATTCCGTCTAATAGTCGAGCAAATTTCAAGCAGACTTTCTGAAATGTGCCCAAAAAAGGAGAAGAAAAATGGTAACTAGATACGTTTCCACAAAGTGGTTTTGGAGTGAATAAACTCGTCGACACAAAGCATAGTTCTGTTCCGCCGGGCTGCAGTACACAGAGCAGAAGAAACAAACCAAAACCCAAAACCAGCTGTTTGCCAAACACCAATAAAGAAGAAGAAGAAGAAGAAAAAAACCTTGCCGTGGCCGTCGTGGGGATGGGAATCTTCTTCTTCTTCTTCGTCTCCTTGTTCTCCTTTTCCTCCCAGTTTCCAGCAGCTCTTCCCGATAATTATTTGGACTATGACTTCATCAGGTGGCCGGTTCTTCCATGTTGCACCTTTAAGGCCCCCACACACCGGGTCCGACGTCGGACGTCTGCAGCGTTAGGAGAGAGTCGGACGAGTTCTGTTCGGTGTGTTCAGCGTTGTCGGACATGTTCAGTCGACCGTCTGAGGTTGGACGCCGTCGGATGCTCTGATTGGTTGTTAGCTAGCTGTTCAGTGACCATTCTGATTGGCGGTGTGCCAGCGAATCAGCGCGGCGTGTGGGAGGGGCGGCGGAAGTGACGATGGTAAACAAACCACATAAACAGAGACGGCACAGAGTTACAAACAACACTTCACCGTTCGTTATTTTGGGGATAAACCAGCGTATGTTTGGAAGCCATGGCTGTGTGGACCGAGGACTTTGAGGAGCAGCTGGCTGCCCTGGTGGAAGAGAGACCACCGTAATACGACATCACGCAAGTAATGCCGAGCTAACACTGTGTGTGCTTTGTTCTGATAAGCTACGGTCCGCACTCCGTTCTGTCATTTCCTGTTTTTATGTTTTGGGTGACTGGCACGAGACTAGCGCCACCCGATGTTTAGGAGACTTATTGCATTTCACGCAGGCGCAGAACGTATACGCTGCTGTGTAGCCAGGGCGGTGTGTTTCAATGTGACTTTTCTGCCGAACGGATCCGACGGAGTGGTCAGAGAAGGAAGTCGTCGGACCCGGTGTGTGGGGGCCTAAAAGCTTTGCAGAGAGGTGTTAAATGAACGGCTGCAGCTGAATCAGTAGCTCGCTAACAGTGCACAAACACACAAATATGAAGACGACAAACCAAAGCGCTTTATTCAGCCCGTCCTGAAGAACTACTGTCGACAGCACTGACGACGTCGACAGTCGCAGGGATCTCCGGAGGGAGACCATTAGTCGTCCTGATGGCGGACGGGGGTTTCACAAGTGTTGTCGATCAATGCCACTCAAGCCGCTGTCATCTCAACAGGTGCCGGGATTAACGCCGCGCTAACAAGCAAGACGGCCCGTTCTCTGTGATTTACTGTGAGAAATCGAGGGGGGGCGGACGGATCGATAGTCTCGCTTTGGTATCAATAAGAGCTGAGGGATCAGAAAAAACAGATTATTTTGTGCCGTGCGCTACGTCACAGAAAACATAACGTCTGTCATTACCCGTGAGGAAGTTGAGTCATAAAACACGGTGGAATAACAGAGCTGCCCGATGTTTGACAAGTCATCCTTTAAGTCGTGGGGTTCTGGGTGGCGGGGGTCCGAACGCCCACCCACCGGGGACACGCCTGTACGTACACAAACGCACACAAATCCCCCACATCTCTCTCTCTGCTGTCCTGTGTTTCTCTGCATAGTTTCCTCCTGGTTGAAAGAGTCAGTTTCCTCTTGACTAGGAACAATAACAAGCAGGCCGTGTGTGTGTGTGTGTGTGTGTGTGAGAGAGAGAGATGTGTGTGTGTGTGTGTGTGTGTGTGTGTGTGTGTGTGTGTGTGAGGTGCTGCGATGAGAATCTGGAGGAGCATTCCTGATGTCAGCACTGCTTTCGTACCTTGTGGGCTGTGTGTTTGTGTGTGTGTGTGTGTCCTCTGTCCATCTGTCTCTCTGTGTGTGTGTGTGTGTGTGTGTGTGTGTGTGTGTGTGTGTTTATTGCTCTCTGGCTGCTGTGTTTGTCTGTTTGACTGTGGGCTTATTGGTCGCCGTGTGTGTTCGTATTTGCATTCGTGTGTGTTTGTCTGCCAGTCAATTGTGTGTGTGTGTGTGTGTGTGTGTGAGTTTATTGGGATATTTGATGTTTTCATTCCTGTGTCTGTCTGTCGTCTGTGTGTCTGTTGATGTTTCGGTGTGTGTGTGTGTGTGTGTGTGTGTGTGTGTGTACAGCAGGAATAAAGCGCCCCATTGATAAGAACAAGTTCTTCTTGTTAACGTATCAGTCGAGCTGGACCGAAGCCAGCGCCGAAGTCCCAGGGGCGTATTCCTACACAACCCCCGCTATGACATGGCAGTTACTATACTGCAGCCCCACACACACACACACACACACACACACACACACACACGCTGGGCTAGATAGCCAGGGAACTGAACATGTGTTAACACTCTCTTTCCAAGAGATACATTGAAGAGGACGTTGAGCAATGTTTCGTCTTACATCTCTCCAGCGGCCGGTCGTCTAAAATGCTTCCATGTGCCGTCTCCGCATTCCGACTACCTTTCTGAGGCATTTCGAGACTCTCCCTGCAGACACCCGACACCCAGGGGAAAGCAGATAGTCATGAGAAATACCTGCTAGCTCTTAGCCGTTTTAAATAACAGGAGGGGGAATTTCTGCCATCCCCTCTGTCTTCCTTCTCTTTCTTTTTTCTTCCCGCACATGTGCCAGCTATTGTTGGAGCCAAGGCTGTTTTATGACAGTCGTAATCACCACCCCTGGCTGCTGCACGGGGACATCAGCTCCGATCGGCTGTTGCGGGGCACACCTCGTTGTCAAATAAAAGTGTCTGGATGAAGGTCGGTGGGGAGAACAAAGAGGTTCAGTGTGAACGTACGCAAAAACCCTCGGCGCTCCAGCCTCGTGCACGCTCCGCCTCCCGCCTGTTTGTTTAAGCGCCGCACACACAGCACCGGTGGATGCTGTCGAGCCGGGCCTGCACACTCGCTTCCCCGACAGCCGGGCCTATCGTAGTAAATCTGTGCAAGAACCGCACAATTAATCACAACGGTGGGTCGAGCGAGCGGCTCGGCGTGACAAATGCGTGTGGGCAGCGCTCGGGAAAACGCCGCATTTAGCGTGAGAATTACATACATCAAGATTGCGTTTAATAAAAAACAGGTCAGTGCATTGAGAAGTAAGGCGCACACACACACGCCGCGGTGTTGTTAACATCTGTTTTTGTAGATAGATCAGGAAATGTGAGGGCGTCCGGGGATGAACACGACCACAATGATAGACACGGGTTTAGTTTACTGCGTCTAAATTTAAAGTCGTCGTCCCCGAGCCGTTTGAAGTGCAATCGCAGAGAACATTTGCATGAGCTGATTCGCCGACTTGCCCCCTCAGCACAGGACGCGATGTGGAAATTCAAGAAACGGGGTTTTAAAGAGCCCCGAACACGCCGTTTAAGGGACTTTTATACTCCAGATGGCTTTGATATAGATCATTGCGGTGTCACCACCGGAGCATGCTTCCCATTATGACGATTGTTTAAAAGCTTTACCTCGTAAAGTAAATGCAAAGTGACAATCCAAAGGGGTTCGGACGAAAAAAAAAGGGGTCGGTCTTACACATGGAATTGTCCCCATGGGCAAACCGCATTATATTCATATCAAACCCGATACATCAGCCACTTGGGTTTCTAACCGTGCAATCAGGGGCTCGGCCAAGAGAGTGAACGCAACCGCTGATCAATGTGGCGATAAGAGCGGACCAACAGGGCACCGGGGCTCTGCTCGCTATCGGACATCCTGAGTCGGCTCAGATGTACAGTCGGCCTCGTGTGATGGAAAGCCAAAAAATACAGTAAAAATCTAGCTACAAAGTCCACTCAGCTCAAACTCTGATGGTCTTCTGGTCGGACAGTGTTGGTGATTCGAACACAAGTGGACCGTTAAGACACATTCACACCGATATCGTGCAATTATGACATCAGTCGATATGATGTGGAGTCATCTAGAGGAACTGGTAGTGGAATTTAGGAAACTGGTTTTACTTGAACTCCGACCACGTACTTTCCTGCAGCTCTGACAGCCTAATGCTGTTTTTCCACCGACAGTACCAGCTCGCCTCGCCTCGACTCAGCTCGCCTTTTTTGCGTTCCCATTACTGAAATCTGGTACCTGGTACCTGCTAAAGTGGTGCTTTTTTAGTATCACCTCCGTATAAGTTCCAACCGAGCTGAGCTGATACTTCTGTATGACGTAAGCTGGCAGCCGGCCTCTGATTGGACAGAGAGCGACGCCACTTGATGACTCATGACGAGCGCGACGTCCGAGCCTGACACCCGCTACCTTTAAAAACTAGCATCTGCGTTCAGTCAACATAGCGATTACATGGAAGGAACAACGCGCAGGAACACGGCGTGGACCGTGGCAGAGGTGGAGACGCTCCTGAGTGTTGTCGCTGAAGACGCATCCAGAACGAGCTTGATGGTGCGACAAGAAATGAAAAGGTGGACGTGTTTTGCGTCGCCCACAGCTAGCCCTGTTTATGTGTCGCGTGGATAAGTACGTCACTGATGACGACCCGCCCACGTTGAAGACGACCCGCCCACGTTGATGACGACCCGCCCACGTTGAAGACGACCCGCCAACGTCTGATGAAGACCCGCCCACGTTGAAGACGACCCGCCCACGTTGAAGAGATACTAATTCTAGATGGAAACGCGTCTGAAACCAAACCAAGCCGAGGCGAGCTGGTACTGTCGGTGGAAAAACGGCATAAGATGCATTTTAAAAACGGCGTGTAAACACGCTCTTTGAATTATGATAAGCTTAACTTTTCAGGTGGGTTAGTTCCAGGAAGTTGGCTCGTACCAAGTCTTTTTTATATAGTCATATTTTTACAACTCGTACGAACATAGATGGCAATTTCGGTCCGTTTGTTTTGGTCCATCGCTCTGATCCGGACCAAAAGATCTGAACAACTGCTGGAGGAGCTGCACACGTTCATGTTTCCCTGACTGTAGAAAATATCAGCATGCTAACACACTAAACATGATATTGTACCTTTAACATTAGCATGATGGTGTTAGCATTTAGCACGTCTGAGCGCAGCCTCACGGAGCGGCGAGCGTGACTGCAGCCTCTTAGTCCCGTTTGACTTATTTCCCATTTCCAAGATCTTACATAATGATTAAAATTGGGGGCTAATTCTTCGAGACTGAATATTGTCATGAATCCAATCATGATTTTTCAGATGTTTTCAATAAAAACAGGGAGAATAATGTGCATGTTATTATAGGAAATGATTCAGACAAAGCAAAATAAGAACAGTCGAGGACATCGACCGCCTCGTTCTCATAACTATGGACGATCTTTTGTTTTTGTATTTATTTGTTTAACATAAAGAAGATCTTATGTTTTATGTAAGAGGTTTTATTGCTCGACCAACAACATGTGCCAAGACTCATGGAGACAAACACACCTTGGTCCTGAGCGTTTCCTCGCGCTGCCTCCGCTGTGCATGTTGTTTACATGGCAACCACGGCGTGTTGACAGCGAGCCGCCCGGGAGAGGAGGACGCTGTTGTTGATGTCACTTCGCTCAGCTCCTTCATATTACTTCCCCGAGTGCCAAAAACCACCGCCGGTGACGGCTCGCTCCGTCCCTTTTGTTTTAGTGCTGTTATTCTGGGCAGTGGCTCTTATAAATAACTAATAAAGACCGAAGCGATGACGCATTCATCTTAATGCTCGGTGGCGTCGGAGGACAGGTGCGCCGGCTCTTTTTTTTCTCCTACCTTTTGTACGACACCGCAATTAATCTGCTTTGTGCCAAGTTAAGAGCAAGAAAGGTGGGGAAGGAGACAAATGAAAAAACCAAAAGGGAAAGTCATGAATTTTACAGTGAACTCAAAGCGATGAGCACCTGACCTCGGCCACATTTACACTTCCTTCTCTCGTTTGTGTTGAGCTTCCTTTAAAAATAAAGACGGGGGAGTGAGGTGGTCTGTTCCTGAAAATAGAGCTCAAAAAACGAGGATAGGTGATGCTCGCGTGCAGCCGGAGAGAGAGAGAGGAGAGAGCAGGGGGAGATATTAGCCATATGTGATTCATTTACAACAGCATGCTTCAATTAATCTGGGCCGGGTGGCAGGCGCCAGGGCCGGGCCCTCGCCACCTGAGCGAGAGGGAGGAAGAGTGATCTGCTGCTCGGCTGAGGGATGAGCAACGAAAGCAGATCCCCTCCGAATCGATACGCCTTACATTATTGCTCACGCCGAGCTCCCCTCTCGCTGCCTCTTCCTTCACGGGGATGTAAAACGCTGAACCAGGAGAGAGAGGAGCGGCGGCGTCCCACCTCGAGACGCCCTCGGGATGTTTTGCGAGAGTGGATCTCTAACGGGGGCGGCGTGCTGCGGCAGTAAGTGAAAGCAAATGGGGGGGACAAACTGGCGAGGGGCAAAAACCACAGTGACCAGATGGAACCGCAGATTGTTTTAAAGGGGGCGACCGCCTCAGCGAAACCATATGGGGCAAAAATGCTATTTAGCTAAAAAAAATCTCATTTCTAGTTTTCACGACGTGGCGAGCAGCACCGGAGGAGCTTGTAAACAAAAGATGAAGCACCAACGCCGTCGACACGTGATGCAAATGATAATAATAGGGTCATTCCATGAAATCGGTGCCTTTTGTGTCCCCAAGAAATTATCAGTCATAAAATTACAGTAACAACAAACAAAGATGTAATTTGAAAATATAGCATTACCATGTCTTCTCTCCTCAATAAAACATCAAATTAAAATCAATTAAATATTATTTTAAATAATAAAAATGATTTTTAAGCTGATGAGGGTGAGGTTTTTGGCCTGTCCCTCACTGTTGTTGTTGTACGTCAGCAGGACTTTTAATTTGTAAAATGTTGGCAAAATGTTAAAATGTTCACATTTACATATTGTTTTAAGTATGATCTTACTGTGAAACAGTGTTTTTGGTAAAAATATATATTAATTGTAATAAATATTTACCAATTTATCGGTGTCCCCTAATTTTATGTCAACCCTGTAACCCTAACCAAAAAACCCTATCAAAATAATGGTACATTCTAGATTTGACATGATTTACAGGAGGTTGCATCGTCTCTGAACCAGGATGCTAACAGCTCAGTGACAAGTAAGTTTTGCTCATCTCTGATGTGCTATTTTTGATGTTTTTTCAAGGTTGAACCAGGAGGGACAAGCATACAATGTCAACCCTGTTACCATTTTTGAACATATAAATCCAAACAATTATTTATTTCTCATAATATAATCAACATGTACATGTAATTTCCTTTCAAAGTACATAGCATGTGCTTTAGCTAACATTTGTTTTAGCTAGCAATGGGCAAATTAGCTTGAAATGGTCAACCCTGTTACTGTCAACCCTGTTACCTTTCCAGTAACAGGACTTGACTAAAACAGTTATAAAATATGAAATTCCATAGCTGAGATGGCACAATATAATTTCTTGTCATTTTAAACTGTCTTTAATTCCTGGCTACTGAAAAAATAGCAATTAAATATCATTTAAATTTTAACTTTTCAAAGTTGAAAAGGCACCGATTTCATGGAATGACCCAGTAATACTCCAGCAGCAGCTTCAGTGTGTCCGCGGGGCATGTGGCGGCGAGGACTTTCATTTTCAACTTCAGCATATTCCAAAATAAGAGCAGATGAACGCTCGCCAGGCTCGAATACCGCGAGGCATCGAGTTACAGCAGCGCTCGCCAAGGCTAATACTGCGACTGTTACTAGAAGGAATCACCTGGAAAGAAAAGAAAAAAAACTGATGATGATGAATTAACCAGAGGGGAGAAACGTATACGAAGACGCCGGATGAGAATATTAAATAACGACACTCGATAGGAAGAAGACAATGAGCAGAGGATCAAACAAACGCTAGCTTAGCGGCGTCTGACGCTGTAATTATATTTGTAGCGTGTCTGTGTTGTCACCTGGCTTCTGATGTAATCTGGATTTATCCAAAAATTCCCGCCTCGCGCAGCAGAGGGGGATTTTTCACAAAGAGGGGGAGGGCTGAAACAGATAATGCACGCCTTTCAAACATCCAGCACGCCGTCTGTCCGCCGCCGCGCCGCAGAACGAAAAAATGTCTCTTTGCTTCCCAGGCAATTAAAACTTTCCGCGAGGAATAAAGATTGGCACGGCGTTTAATCTGAGCGTAGAAGTAAAAGCGAGAACGAACAGCCTCCGTCTTTCCTCCCCAGAGTGAGTCTGTCTGTTCCCGGCAACTCCCGCAAATTAAAAAAGAAAACATTAATAAAGATAACGCTGACGATCTCCTCGCCGCTTTGATTCGGGGTTAAATAAACAAGCATTTTTTTTTTAAATCACACCCCTCTCTATACGACGGTACGTTAAAATGCACCGCGTCGTAATCGTCCTCTAATTAAAATCTAATAATTAATAAGCGTCTCAGGTCATGTGAGTGTAAATTGTTGTGAGACGGTCTCCACTCGGCCCTAATTTGAAATCGTGCAATAATAAATCAGCTGCGGGGAGAAGCTGTCAGAGAGAAAAGGTTCAGGGGACCGTGGTGTTCTGGTGTTTCAGGGCTTAGTTAATTAGTCGGAGGAGGAGGAGGAGGAGCGAAGATAAACACAGACTGTCGGCTTTCAACAGCTGTCCACATCTGCACGGCTCCGATCCAGTCAGGATGCCGGTCCGACTGTGCCGGGTCAGGACCGTCGCCGCTGCGTGTACGTGTGTAACGCTACGCTTTCTTTTATTTCTTTCAAATGAAATTTCTTCCTTACTACTTCTGTTTACCATCTAATTACGCTCCGAATGTCTTTTATCTGCTCGGCGCGACATCTGTTTCTGCTCTTCATCTGTTTCTTCTTCGACTATAAAGCACTGACTTGTATAAAAGAGGGGCTCTGTAACAGATGAAGCGGAGGACGGCTCCAGACTTTAATTTAATGAAAATAGTCTTCAAAAAAAAAGCAAACAAACAAGGGGGAAATGATCGCATGTGGCCGCGTTTCACGGCGTCGCCATCACAATGGCCATTGTGCGAGCTGAATAAACATCTCATGTTAAAGACGTGAACTATTTTTGTCTGTCATTTTTATTTTTTATGATGATAGATTGAACAAAACAGCCCGGAGCAGCGGTTTACAGTGTTTTTTAGGTTTTTTTATTCGGGCTAGATTGAAGAACCAAGAAGCTTTATTGTCTATCACATGGAGGCAGATAAGCACCTTTGGTTTATGAGATGAAAACATGAGACTCCCATAAAAATCACACGGCAGTTAAGAGCACACGTGTTGCAGAGCGACGTTAAAAGAGGAATAAAAGGGTTCTTGTGAGTTCTGCTTTTTCGGTCGGAGGTACTGAAGCGGCCGCCCGGAGGGAGCAGATCTGAGTGGTGCCGGTGATCTTCGCTGCATGTCTGATGATTCTGGTGATTTTCTTTGTGTTAGATAAGAAGACTGGTTCAATGAGTTGTTAAAATGTCCCGTCTGTCAGCCTCCTCGGGAGGAACACGCACTGTTCTGTCTGCATGTTGTGTGAAGGTCAGTGAAGCAGCAGAAATAAAAGACGATGAGAAATCCAGAAATAAGATCCTGGAGAGTCAAGGTGCCTCGTCAGGGTTCGGCTCGCGTCCTCAGCTCCCCGTTTAGGCTTTAGGTGAACTGGACTGGGTCCAAACACTCGCCCAGCACGGTGCTGAAGCTCCTCAGCCACCACCCGCTCCGTGATGCAGAGGATGGAGGTGGTGTTTCCATTTCCACACAGTTTGGGGGAAAATAATTGACAAAATTGAGGCAGCAGAGCGTCGTGGGTCAACGACCTTTACAGAGATAACTCTGATGACATCATCAGGGTTATTTTCGGTTTCTCACTTTTAGGGCCCCCACACACCGGCTCCGACGTCGGACGTCTGAAGCGTTTGGAGAGAGTCGGACGAGTTCGGGAGCTGCTCTGTTCGGTGTGTTCAGCTGCGTCTGATCCAACTGAACATACGAAGTCGGCCGTCTGAGGTTGGACGCCGTCGGATACTCTGATTGGTTGTTAGCTAGCTGTTCAGTGACCATTCTGATTGGCGGTGTGCCAGCGAATCAGCGCGGCGTGTGGGAGGGGCGGCGGAAGTGACGATGGTAAACAAACCACATAAACAGAGACGGCACAGAGTCACAAACAACACTTCACCGTTCGTTATTTTGGGGATAAACCAACGTATGTTTGGAAGCCATGGCTGTGTGGACCGAGGACTTTGAGGAGCAGCTGGCTGCCCTGGTGGAAGAGAGACCACCGTAATACGACATCACGCAAGTAATGCCGAGCTAACACTGTGTGTGCTTTGTTCTGATAAGCTACGGTCCGCACTCCGTTCTGTCATTTCCTGTTTTTATGTTTTGGGTTACTGGCACGAGACTAGCGCCACCCGATGTTTAGGAGACTTATTGCATTTCACGCAGGCGCAGAACGTATACGCTGCTGTGTAGCCGGGGCGGTGTGTTTCAATGTGACTTTTCTACCGAACGGATCCGACGGAGTGGTCGGAGAAGGAAGTCGGATAAGGAAGACGTCGGACCCGGTGTGTGGGGGCCTTAAAAGACGATGAGAAATCCAGAAATAAGATCCTGGAGAGTCAAGGTGCCTCGTCGCCGTGTCCAGGAGGGTTCGGCTGGCGTCCTCAGCCACCACCCGCTCCGTGATGCAGAGGATGGAGGTGGCGTTTCCATTTCTACAAAGTTTTGGGGGGAAATAATTGACAAAATTGAGGCAGCAGAGATCCTCTGGGGGCGACGAACGCACAAGATTCCATCTCAGTTTAGCTGCAGCTGAAAAGAGGCACAACGTAAAGGGTCAAATATGAGATTTTTAGCTAGCTACTGTTTGCTTTGTACATACATTTTGTCATTATTATACTTAAAAGTAATGGATTACTTTTATGTAAAGTACTTGAAACATTACATTGAATCAACTCAACGTGATAAAAATACTTTAAATGATACTTTACGCTCCACTTATGTAATTAAACATATAATTTATGTCACTGAACTACATGAAGTCAGAGTTTAATGAGGGATTGTTTCTTAAATGTTTCTTAAACAGCAGAGCGTCGTGGGTCAACGACCTTTACAGAGATAACTCTGATGACATCATCAGGGTTATTTCCTGTTTCTCTCCGATTAATAAGAACAATAAAGCAGCGAGGCGCAGATTCATATCAACGACTGTATAACAAATGAACTGAACGCCTCAGAGCCACGTCTGAAACTTTAATTCATGTTGAACAATTCTTCGAAACGCACACAGACAAATTAAAGAAATAAGGCGAGCTCGGTCTTCTCTAAATCCTCCAGCATGTGGCACTTCAAACATTTTACACTCGTTAAATTGAGCACAAATTACCACAGTGCTCACGTCAGAATGATTTCTGTCTCGTGAAACTGTGTTTCTGCAGTCGTACTGATGTGATGTTTCAGCAGAGCAGCCTTCAGCAGCAGCAGCAGCGCTGACGTGTTTTTTGGTTGAACTTCCGTGAAGTTGAGGGAGACAAAGGTCAAACCGGAGGAAGCAGACACGTCCTGACGATCCGACTCTTGCAGAGATAACCGGTGATTTCATCAGGGTTATCTTCTGACTGTGATTCTGTAACAGCTGGCTGAATGACTCAGAACCTGCTCTGAACCCTCCGTCTGATTAAAGCTCAATGTTCTGGTGCTTCAGCAGAGTAACACTCGAGATCGAGTCCCGACCTTTAGTCTCCAGCTCGGGTCGACGACTGATGACATCATCGGGGTTGTTTCACACAGCTCCTCCACAATGCCGCTACGTTACGTGTTGTAAATCGACAAAAACAACCTTTTTACAGGATGTGCAGTCGAACATTATATATTAAATACTTTACACATGTTTATGATTGTGTAATGAGAATTTATGGGTTTTAACAAAACACCCCGAGCAGTCGTTCTGCACCTTTATTTATTTTTTTTACGTCTGACCTGTAAAACAAAGCAGCTCCGACTGTGGTGAGACAGATTTTTTGTTTCACTGGAACAATTTTCAGGCCTGATTTGGTGAAACTACTTAATAATTAACTCTGGGAAAAAAAACAGAGATTAGAGAAAAACTCTAAATGAAAAACAAACATAATTTTTTCGTGGCAAAATGAGATTTTCTTTCTTATTTCCTCTTCCTCTAACCGTCTCGTGACCCGCTGACGGGAGCTCGCTCTGCAGCGACGACAGTAAACACTGATCCCAGGTCAGCAGAATCAGAACGGGTTTATCTGGACGTGTTTTGTGTTTCTCGCGGCCGACACCTCACACCTGCAGGCTGAAACTCATCCGCTCGCTCACATGTTGTGTCTGAGTGACTGATGGTGATAAGACAACGGTGTCGGCGCAGATCCGCCGTGACGAGCCCTGACTCAGGGCCCGGCGATATGTTTGCTCGCTCCTCGCTCGACTGACTCACGGATCTACAGTATTTGTACTGTTTGAGCCCGGGAGGCAGGAGCGGCCCTCGGCCCCCCGTCCACCCACCCAGAAGACTTCCTCCTCGCTCGGCTCAGGAGGGGAAATTCAGCCCAGATGTGACTTCAAACGGGAGAAAAGCTGCAGGGATTGGAGGTGGGATCAGGCCCATCTTTCGCGTGACCCTGAGACCTGCTCCTTCCTGGCATCTGTCTATTTTCTCTCCTCTCCTTCGTCTCTTCTCTTCTTTCTCTGATGATCTCCTGTAAGTTGCCGTCTCACGGGTCCTTTCACTTTTACTCCAGCTGTTTTTAGCAAAATCTGTCGTTCTGGCTTCAGCCGTGTGGTTACCCAACGTATAAAAGCATAAGGAAACCCTGAGTTTCACCAAATAAGGACTCTGACTTCACATTTCTGAGCGTCGCTCTCTGATAAATATATTACCGCTTCTCACCGCTTATCACCGCTTCTATTCTCCCTGTATACAAATGAGTTGCAATGTAACAGCAAAGACTTCTCTCTTATAAAGTATGCTGATGATATGGCCCTGATTGCCGGCCTGCAGGATGCCTGCTGTCCCTCCTACTCCCAACATATCAACCAACTTACCACCTGGTTTGAGAACAGCTTCCTTGACCTTAATGTCAGTAAAACCAGGGAGATGTGTTTGGGAGAGAGGGCAGGTGCAGAATGCACAGGGTCTATCTTCAGGCCTGTCGGCATTAGGGTTGTCACGATACTAAAATTTTCAACTCGATACCGATACTCAGGAAAATATTCGATACTCGATACCATTTTCGATACCACAAGGATAAAAACAAAGACCCCCAAATTTAACAGAAATATTTTTATTAACAAGAAAAATGCAACATGTAAAAATTAACAGAAACACAGGTTAAATATTTATAATAAAAACAGTTGTGCAAAAAGAAACTGCAACTCTGATAACAAGTTTCAGGTCTGAGGTAGTGCAAAAAATCAACAGATGGTAGAGTCGGCTGTGTGTGTTGCTGTTTGGTTGCAGGTCGACTTTTCTCTGCTTCATTCTGGGTCTTCAAGAGAGAAAATAACACTTTTCAGTCACCAACATTTATGTAAACTTATTAACTCTATGCTTATGTATACTGACACTGTGTCAATTAACGTAATATGGGCATACTACGTGCCTGATCTATTTATTTACGTTGTTTATAATCATTAACGTGACGGCAGCCTTTAATTGCTAGCTGCGGCTAATGGCTAATCATAACACGGCCAACATTAATGCGGGCCACCGGCCACGATAACATCAGTAATAGGTAAGTTTGAAACGAAAGACACTAACCTGTCGAAATTCCCTGTAAAGGCCAGGCTGTCGGTCCTTAAGATGTTTCGCCAAGTTTGAAGTAGCTACTGCTTGACTTGGCTCGCCACCGCCTTGTAGCAGTGTCTCCTGGTATGGGAACCTCCCAGTCAGACACAGGAAAAAGTTGGCCCAGGTAATCAATCAGACCAGTAAGATAACAGGAGACAAGCAAATGCAGCTTCAGGAAATATATAATCGCTCCATGGCCAAAAAAGCCACTCAAATTTACAGAGACACCTCCCACCCTCTCAACTCCGCATTTGTTCTGATGCCATCAGGAAGGAGGCTCAGAGTTCCCTTAGCTAAAAAAGCAGGGTACAAAAAGTCATTTGTGCCGTCTGCAGTGGATATCTTGAACCAGAGTATCTTCAGGTGAACTTCTGAGCTACAATGAATCCGCAGCTGTATGATATTGTAATGCTGTGTTTTATGTGTTATTGTATTTCATGTGTTTATTTATTTATGTGTTACTGTGCTGGATGTGCCCAGCTGTTGTTGCTGGCTGACTACCAAGATGCCAAAGGCAAATTTCCACTGTGTTTTTAAACCATTGGACAATAAAGTCTTCTTATCTTATCTTACCAAATGCAGACGACGTGATGACACAGCACTTTTTCCAGGGAACAGCTTCGGTGAGGAGAAATGATTCACTGTAAAATCATCAGCGCAGATTAAAACTGCAGGTCACGACAGATGATAACGCCTGACACACTTTTCTTTTAACTTCATTTCCCAAGAAACTAAAACGAAAGTCACCCCAGAAAACGGAGGATGTGACTCAGATGAAGCAGAAGTTGATTCACTTTTGAATGTCAGCTTGCTAACATTCGCTAATGAGCGCTGAACAAAGCTCAGCTCAGTTTTTATTTTACCTGTTTGTGTCGCTCGAGGCAAAGTCAGGTCGTCGCAAATCAAAAAGGGGAAAGATGGATGTCTGTGTTAAAAAAAAAAAATGGTCGTCCATCGAGTATGGATGCTGAGAAACTTCACTGAATGTGCAAACTTTTAAACTTTAAAAGTCAGGGAGCAAAGGGTTCATCCTCTGGACACCATGAATCTGAACCAGATGTAATATCGATCCATCCGACAGTTATCAGGACATGTTGCTGAATAAACACAACTCGTTGTGGCGCTACAGGAACAGTCTATAAGTGCCAGAGTCGGCAGGGTTCATCCTCTGGGACGATGCACGAATCTCAGTTGAGCTTCAGCTGCAAAGAGGCACAACTTAACGGGTTAAATATGAGATTTTTAGCTAGCTACTGTTTGCTTTGTACACAATTTTGTCATTATTATACTTAAAAGTAATGGATTACTTTGATGTAAAGTGGTTTAAACGTCACATTGAATCAACTCAACGTGATAGAAATACTTTAAATGATACTTTACGCTCCACTTATGTACTCAAATATCTCATTCATGTCAGTGAAATACTTAAAGTCAGTGTTTAATGAGGGATTGTTTCTTAAATGTTTCTTTAAAAGCTTTAAACAAGAAGCCTGTGAATATTCTCATTCATCCAGGTCACAGTTATCTCAAGGAAACTGAATCGAACGCAACTGGATTTGGTTTTTGTCTTTGAAGACGTTTCAACAAAGACGTGACGTTTAAACAAGAACTGGACTTTCAGGTATTTCAGAGTCGGTAGGGTTCATCCTCTGGGGACGACGAATGCACAAGATTTCATCTCAGTTGAGCTACAGCTGCAAAGAGGCACAACTTAACGGGTTAAATATGAGATTTTTAGCTAGCTACTGTTTGCTTTGTACACAATTATGTCATTATTATACTTAAAAGTAATAATTATTATACTTAAAATCAACTCAGTGTGATAGAAATACTCTAAATGATACTTTACGCTCCACTTATGTAATTAAACATATAATTTATGTCACTGAACTACATGAAGTCAGTGTTAAACCCATTTGTGCCCAGATTTTTTTCGGAGTTGTAAGGCAGATCATTTTATCAGTTGAGTCCCTCTGAATCATGTTATGTATTTATTTTTTTCCATTTTGTACTTTGTTTTGAAGAAAATAGCATTTTTATGACTGGCAACAATTGTCGCCAGTAGTCACACAGCTTGTCACTCGGTCAAATGTCACCTAATAATAATAATATAGAAATAATAACACTGATATAGTAATAACAAAATATTAATATAGTCATAATAAATAATAACAAAAAGGTGGAGGGGGTAAAACAAAAGAAAATACGTAAAACTGTACATGGATACCGATGGATATCATCATTCCAGGAAGGTAGCTAATGATCGTGGTTCAAACCTTGGTTCCCCCTGTATAAAATTCAAGACAACAAACAATTTGAACTGCCCATGAACAAAAAAATATTCATCCTAGGTAAAATGTTTGAGGGTAGGGTTACTCTAGAGACTTGAATGATTAAATAATTATAATATGTTTGCGGGGAAAATCATAAGAAATGTATGAAAATGACCTCTTTCCAGGAGGATTTGCAACCGCCGGAAGGAGCAGGAAGCAGATGATGTCATGCGATAGGAAGCACTTGGAAACGATTTTTTATAAATCAAAACCTTTGTCTAAGTTGTCTACGAGCATATAAGTGGAAAAAGTTGCATGAGGACCTTTGAGATTTTTTATTGTGAGTCGAAAATGACAGTGATACACATTGGCAACGATTGTTGCCAGTGGGGCAAAACGGGTTAATGAGGGTGACTGTTTCTTAAATGTTTCTTAAAATGTTTTAAACAAGAACTGGACTTTCAGGTACCAGAATCTTCCTTCATACTCGATCAGTGCCGCCTGGTTTGACAGCTCAGTCTGAGTTTGGTGAGCAGCGAAAATCAAATTAACTTTATTCGTAAAGCCCAAAATCACAATCGTGTGGCCTCAATGGGCTTTACATCGACGCTGTCTCCGTTATATTTTACTGGATGTTGGCTTTGTTTTGGTCTGAGATGCTGGCGGTCCAGTCCAATATCTGGCGGCGATGAATATTTTATATTTAACCTTTAACACACAGGGAATATTTCCTCATCAGAGACATTTAGCGTCCGATGCTCAGCTCTGAGGCCGGACTGTATCCCGACGCCCCGGAGGTGTTTATATTAAAGCGAGACCTTCCGACGGACGATCTCTCCTCTCCTTCGTGGCGGAGAGCGGCACGTCAGCACAAAAACGGCCTCCACTTATCTAAACAATTACACGTTGCTGAGCGGTTGTCTGAGGCGTTAAATCTGAAGAGGGCGAGGATGACACGGCAGCCACATGTCAGATACAACGGTAATCCGCGATCCCCTCGTCCCGTCGTCCTCTTCTGAGTGATATTAAACCTCGTCTTCTGCCTCCATGTTCCCCTCCCTCCCTCCCTCGCTCTCCCACATCCCTCCCTCAGCAGAACTACAGGGGCTTGCTTGTTGTCAAGTCAGTGTTTTTACAGCCTGGCATTAGCACAGGGCAGCATTCAGGCAGGACACTGCACTCACTCTGCCTCCCCTATAATTCACATGCTCACGTGAGAACGCGCTGCCGCGGCTACGACTCGTGAAACGACCCTGATTGAGCATCGCCGGCCTTCTGACAGCCCGACGGACCATTTTAATCTTCTTATAAAAGCAACTCGGAGCCCACAAATAAATCTTTTATACATTTTAAATGCCACGTATATAACACCCCTTACGTGACGCGAGGAACCCTGAGACGCTGCAGGAGCGCGTCGAGCGTCCGTATACGACAGCGCGGGCTCGATTTGTTCGACTTTAACAAGGAGGGAGGACGGGGAGGAGAAGGTTTAATCTAACTCCGTAACTCTCACGAGTGTTTTATCTCATTCTTGTTGTGTCTCCGCTGTGTGTGTTGTGTCTGTCAATCACGGTATGTTTACATAGAGACAGAGCAATAAGAGAAAAAAATCTAAAAGAGGAAAGAAGAAATGAATCTTCTGGTCCGGAGGGGCCCCGGAGCTGCTGCCTCCTCTCGCCTCCTCCAGTAAAATATACAGTTTGTTGTCGGCTTTCCCGAGCTGTGCTCTCTTCTGAGATCCCCGCTGCGACGTTAGACGCGTGTAGATTGATAATCGACGGGGGTAAACATAATTACATCGCCTTAGAAATTAATGAACGCATTGATCGCCCACTCTGAACATTATCAGCATATTTCTCTTTAAGCCACTGAAATCTCGAGGGGAAGGGCCGGATTATATCACCGCTTCAGCTGGTTTGTTTTTTTGTTACTGTGGCTTCCCGCTGTCGCCTCGCTCAAAAGATCCTGCCAATACTGGCGGGGAGGCTTTTTTTTTTTAAACACTGATGTCGTTTGGCGCCTTTTGAAGTGCCTCCCAGTGTCCAGATGTAAATCCGTGCGGGGAGAAAATGTGATAAGCTAATGACGTCTCCGAGGACCAGAGCGAACACGACCGGGGGGGATAAACATATCTGCATATCTGAGTGGACTCCTTCGCCCGCCGCCGCCGTCCTTTAACGCCGATGGACGGAGCAGGGCTTTGATGTGCTCCGGGGTCGTGGCGTATCTGTAGTTTTCATCGAGGTACATAAAGCGTGCAGAGTAAATACGCCACGCCCAAAAATACTCCGGGTAAGGCGAGGGAAAAGGGAATTTCCTCCTCGAGATTTGAGAGAATATGTCGCTGCGTTTGTGCAACATGGATGTTGGAAAATAAGGTCTCCAGAACACTGTTATGAAGCTGGAAAGGTGGCAGGGTCTGCCACCTTTCCAGCTTCATAACAGTGTTCTGGAGACCTTATTTTCCATCTCAGCTATGGAATTTCATATTTTATAACTGTTTTAGTCAAGTCCTGTTACTGGAAAGGTAACAGGGTTGACAGTAACAGGGTTGACCATTTTCAAGCTAATTTGCCCATTGCTAGCTAAAACAAATGTTAGCTAAAGCACATGCTATGTACTTTGAAAGGAAATTACATGTACATATTGATTATATTATGAGAAATAAATAATTGTTTGGATTTATATGTTAAAAAATGGTAACAGGGTTGACGTTGTATGCTTGTCCCCCCTGGTTCAACCTTGAAAAAACATCAAAAATAACACATCAGAGATGAGCAAAACTTACTTGTCACTGAGCTGTTAGCATCCTGGTTCAGAGATGATGCAACCTCCTGTAAATCATGTCAAATCTAGAATGTACCGTTATTTTGATAGGGTTTTTTGGTTAGGGTAACAGGGTTGACATAAAATTAGGGGACACCGATAAATTGGTAAATATTTATTACAGTTAATATATATTTTTACCAAAAACACTGTTTAACAATAAGATCATACTTAAAACAATATGTAAATGTGAACATTTTAACATTTTGCCAACATTTTACAAATTAAAAGTCCTGCTGACGTACAACAACAACAGTGAGGGACAGGCCAAAAACCTCACCCTCATCAGCTTAAAAATCATTTTTATTATTTAAAATAATATTTAATTGATTTTAATTTGATGTTTTATTGAGGAGAGAAGACATGGTAATGTTATATTTTCAAATTACATCTTTGTTTGTTGTTACTGTAATTTTATGACTGATAATTTCTTGGGGACACAAAAGGCACCGATTTCATGGAATGACCCATTTTAAAGTCGTTATGCAATTTTACGTCCCGACTCTCGCTCAGTCATTTTGCTTGACAACGCCGAACAATATCAAATTAACACGCTGAACAAATTCCCCCCTATACAACCGTCCCCCCTCGTCCGTTTAAGTGTCTTGTCATTTTACCGGCCTGAATAAGAGACGTTCCATAATGCAGCAGCGAGCGGGAACGGAGCGCGCCGCTTCAAAACATGTCCATCAAGGAGGGGAAATAAAAATAGGCTGTTTCCTTTCTAAATTCACTCAATCAATAATTCATGCGGCGCACAGAAGCTTGATTTATGAAGGAATTAAATGTTGTGGACCGGGCCTAGCAACAGCCGTCCATCTTGGCGACGTGGCAGCCCAAATTAAACATGAAAGGCAAACACTGAGAACAACCAAATCATCTCGACGGGACGAGAGGACTTCGACGGAGAGGCGACGCGCACCGGACTGGTGATTCGAGCGACGGCGGCGTAATTTGTCCGGGAAGTTCTCGTGACTTATATGCGAGGAGCGGGTCACCGAAGGCCACAGAAGCAACGTTAAAACAGTTTGGCAAGCGAAGGCGGAGATGAAAGGCGAACGTGCACCTGTGAGGGATCTGGTGACTCCCGTGTGCCTCTCCGACCCCGACGGAGGCCGTAAACTAAACGTGGAAAACACAGGAAACATGACAGGACATGAGATTTAGAGTCAAACTGAAATCTGAATCCATCCATATTTTCTCCTCCTGTGTAGGAAAGTAGGCCATACAGATTGTAAAATAACGCCGCGGGTGTTGCAAATATTGGAGGAAGATAAAAGTTTGTTGAAGCTTCGAGCCTCCGGGGAGGGATTTCCCACCGGACGACAGCCATCGCTGCTACGCTCCGTCAGCGTCCGTGTCACACCGTTGACTCGCACCTTGTTTCCACACTTTTTCAACATGCACCTAAAATTCGGACTGTCAGTTCTTCTCTCTTGAAGACATTCAACATTTGGAAGGAACTATTTCATTATTAAGTGTCTATTTAACTCAGAAAGTGAAAACTAGCCAGCTAACAGAGCTAGCTTTAAGTTAGTCACAAGACATCGGCAGATGGTTTCGCAAACGTACGTCCTCGAGGAAGACTGAAGTTGGACGCACTAGATAAAATAAAAAATAATAATTGAAGAAATAACTGACACAAATGACAACAGGGGATAAAGGAAGAGTCATAAAGTCAACAAATTAATTTGATAGTGTTGGAAAAACATCAATATCTAGGCCTGTCTTAAATTTGCTAACATTAGCCACCCTATGCTAGTGGTCATTCTCGCCAGATGTAATAGCAAAACTACCAGTTCACCATTTCATTAAGATAAGGTTGTTATGTTCCTCTTTCAAACGTCACACAGTCTTATTTTAAATTCACGTTAACCTTACGGCTCAAATGGGCTCAGTGGAGTGTTGTTAGCTTATTAGTTAGCTACTGTTGCTATCTGTTAGCGGAGCGGAGAGAGACACTGGGACGAGGCGCTCAAGACCGCGTCCTTCACGAAGAAATCCACAGTCCAGCAGCTTTAAACAACTTCCACAAACAGCCGAGAGGGACGGGAAGGTCTCATTTTTAATCTAGTGAGTGCTTGTGTTTCGGGTAAAACCTCTGTTAGCATGTGTGAGTTTTTGTGCACGGCGCTCTGAGATCAGACCGGGAAACTTGCAGTCGGATGTGTGTACTCGAGGAGGAGTGTGTGCAGCACTGCTGCTGAATCAGTATTAGCACCGACCGAGCGACGTAGTCGGATGAAATTACTTTGGCTGCGTCTAAATGCTTCAAATCACTGCGAGAAGGGGGACGGAGGAAGTGAAGACGAGACTGCGCTCTCCACTCGGGGCTAATTATCCAGCTGTAATTAAAAGAAAGAAAAAAAAACACACCATTCCGAAAATAAGTGGGGCGAGTGGTCCTTCAAGAATCTCAGCAAGTATTCCAACAAAACTGGAGCTAATGAGGCCCTGCAGGGACCCCGAGTGGCCCCGGGGACCCCGTCACACAGGCAGAACTGTAGGAGCAGGAAAGGTCCGCGGCCTGGTTCTGACTTCAAGAACCATTCGTTGGATTTTTTTGTGTGTGTGATTAAAATGCAAACGGGAGATCAGACATGGCGGGCAGGCGGCGCACATAGCATGTAGGAATGAAGTGTGCACACAGACAAAGTATTTTCTGCAGTGTGCGGGCAGCGGGGAGGATCTGTGGCTCACAGCCATCAGCGAGCTGCTGGAGGAGATGCATTCTTTATTCTGAGGAGGGGAGGAGGGACAGAGGGAGGGAGGGAGAGAGAGAGAGGGGGAGAGTCAGAGAGAGAGAGAGAGAGAGAGGGAGAGAGGTGAGCAGAGCTCACACGTCGCACTATCAACTGAATCCATCTAAGAAAACAACTCGCAGGGAGTCCGGAGCTGCGTTCTCACACTGAAGGCAAGTTTTGAGCTCCGACAGTAAAAATAAAAACCCAGAGCGCACCGGACGGACGCGGCTGGCCGTCATGGCCCGAGGCGGATCAGGCGGCGGACACTTCGGCGAGTGCGTCCTCAGCGTTCGGCCAGAGTGTGGAAGAGGAAGCGGGCTCTGCTCTCACCCTGCCGCCGGTTTCTTCGCTCCTCACGCGCGGCAGACGGTGCTGAGTTAAAGCGGAGGAGCTCCGGGAAAAAAAGAAAAACGAGAAAAAAAAAAAGAAAAGTGGTGGACAGCGGTGCGGACGGACGCAGAGAGCTGGGGACCCATGCAGGGAAATATGCTGTTCCGTAGACCCGCCGGGCTCACGCTGCTGTTCGGAACCGACTCGCACCAGCTCCTTCGCCGAACGGACCTTTACGCACGGGCTTCCAGCGGGACCGCATGAAGGACGGAGGCTCGGAGACACAAAAAACGGGGGAAAAGTTGAACGCGGCCGCGGGTTTGTAATGGAGAAAGGCTCGCTGAAGGTACAGTGGCTTGGTTCTTTCTAACGCAGGACGGAGTTGGGGAGACATGTAGAGAGAGTGGAGGTGGAGGGGGGAACATCACAGGCCTGAGCTGAATACCAAGCGGCTACTTTTCCAAATTATTTATGAAGCGATCTTCCTCCGAACACTAACTCACAGCATCCTGCGAGCCGAGAGAGTCGCACACTGGCGTTAATTCATCGATCCCCCCTGACTTTTTCTTTTTTTATTTATTTTTAAAAGATTAATTAAATAGAAAAGCGTTGGTTAATGTATCTGCGGGTTAATGAGATGTTGGAGATTAGCGCGCCGCAGAGCGCGCGGCTCCACATTCCTCAGCCCGGAGAGACTTTTCCTTCTCCTTATTATTTGGGGTGGGGGGGCTCCTTCCTTCCCTCCTTCCTCCCTCCTCCTCCTCCTCCTCCTCTTCTTCACTCTCAATGCTCTGCACGCTCTTCATCCCCCTCTCCTTTGAAATAATTCATTCAGATGAACAGCGCGCACCGGGCAGCGTGTTTGAAGTCCACCTGATCCGCCTCTTATCGCCTCTTAAATACCCCCTCGATCCATTTTAAACTTTTTAATTGCGTTTTTCTCTCTCTCTCTCTCTCTTTCTTTCTCTTTCTGGCGCTTAAATCCAGCAGTTTCTAATCGGATTTTGGTCCTGGCCACATATCACAGCGTTCATCTTGTGCTCCGTCGGCTGGAAATTAAATAAAAAAAGACGAGGGAGCAAAAAAAAGAAAGAAAAAGAGAGAGAGAGAAAGTCTTTCTATCACTTTGTGCCTCCCTCATCTGCCCACGACCACCATTCATCATCAGCTCGGTCCACCTGACGTCATCCGTCCCTTTTTTTATTCTCAGGTTATCATTTGGGGGCTTCTTGGTGACATTTTATTTACGCAGCTATAATAATCTTGATGCTGCTGCCTTCTGCTGTTGACTCTGCTGCATTTTATCGCCTCATGTGGTTGCTCATACACCCCCCCTCCACCTCCACCACCTCCACCTCCTCCTCCACCCCTCAAGCTTATTTGATTAAATTTAGCTCTTTCAATTTAGAGAAGTAGATCACAGATGTGTGTCAGAGGATTGTGTCTCCGTCTCTACCGGCTCCGTGGAGTCGACACACACAAGCACAGGGGAGTTTGAGGCAGGAAGGCAAACACAGGGATTATTCTAATTGCTGTTTTTTTTATTTCGTTGTTTAATTCGACGTCACGGCTGCCAAAAAAATCTGAAATGTGGTCAGGAATTGTGATTATTTCCCCGTGGCTGCTGCTCCTCTCTGCAGGACACCTTTAATCCACGCTCATGGCCGCTTTTCTTGTGTTTAACATTCAGCCCCGTCGTTCCCGTTACCGTGTGACTCCTCGGCGTGGAGCTCCGGTTGAGACGATGACAACACGTATCTTTCAATCATGTGAGCGAGGAGAGAGGAGAGGAGGGGGGTGAAAATGTTTGATGGCTCATAAAACTTAGAATAATGGATGTGTGGGGGGGTTTCTACTGTAATCCGATGGCCTTGTGCTTCACTACAAGGCTCTCCGCGCTGAAAAATAGCCCGTATCGATCATTTATCGCAGGTGCAGGGGCTAAATTATTTTCCAATCCCATTTGGTTTGACAGCTCGTGTATGTCACTCCGGCGAGAGGAGGAGCTGATATGCGGGGTTTTTATTCCTCGACCGCCTCTCCTTTTGTTTTTCTAATTCCACTCCTCACGGCCCTTAAATCTCGACGGTGGTGGTGCTGGTGGTGCTCGGGGCCTACACCTAATAACGAGCACCTCCTCAGGCCGGCGGCAAAACAATCGCCTGTGTTTACAGTAAGCACTGGTGTGTTTACCCGGGCGCAGCGTCCGCTCCGGAGACGGACAGAAAGACGGTTCTAACTTATTTTCTGTTTTTCTGTTTTGTCTCCCTTGAAATATTTTCTGCACTCGTGTTGCCGCACAAAGAGGTGAAGTCTTTATTAGCCTTATCTCCTTTCAGCCTGTTTTTTTCCATTAAGCAGAATTGATGTTTTTTTGCTCAGAAGCTCGGTGGATCCACGAGAGAGTGTGTGTGTCCTCTATTCCCTCCTTTGATAGAGCGGACGGGGATAAAAGCCTTCTTTATGTCTGTGAAACCGGATGTGCGGGGCTGTTCTGAATATTTATCAGATGGTTTGACTCTTTTTTTTTTATTTTCTTGTTATAGCCAGCCGTATAATTTGACGTGAGCGGTGGACGATATGTTTGAGCGAGAGAGGGAACGACGGTGTGTGTTTGTATGTCAAATAAAGAGACGGGAAAAGAGAGAGGCCTCTTTTTTTTTTCCCTAAATATACTAATCCAGCGTTTACTTTGTTTTCCCACAGGTCTCTGGATCCAAATGTCACCCCCCTCGGACTCTGCCCCGGCCGGGGACCAGCAGTGTGTGACGGACAGGCGAGCGGAGCCTGTGGCGGCTCTCGACGGCGTGTCTTCAAATTGGCCCCGGCTGAGCTCCGCATGGAGCAGCGAGTGAAGAGTCCTGCTATGGTCTGATGTCTCAGCATGGATGGAGTCAGTCAGAGGACCGGCCACCACTAATGAGGCCATCGCTCTTCAGCTGAGGACTAGCATTTACAGGATTACTCCCACGGTTTCCTGCCCGTTTGCAGCTAACTGCATCATTACCGAACTCTCCTAGGTGGACCTCTCGTGGGTCTGTTTTTTTTTTTCTCCGGTGGATATATACGTCATCGCCTTTCTGATTTTCATATTTGTTTTATTCCCCCCTTTTTTTTTTTTTTTTCTTTTATTGGCTTCAGTTTTCCTGTTTTGTTTTTCCACTATGGAGTTTCTCGCCGGACCCTGGAATAAAGATTGGGCTTCATTCCTGCAGTTTTGGTTGACTGTCATCCTAAGCCTCCAAATGCAATTCAGCCCGGGCGCCTCTTGCCCGGAGGAGTGTCGATGTGACATCCAGTTCGTGTACTGCAATGAACGCAGCCTGACATCAGTGCCTCTGGGGATACAGGAGGGCTTCAAGGTCCTCTTCCTGCACAACAACCAGATAAATAACGCCGGCTTCCCTCTGGAGCTTCACAATCTGGCCTCCGTCGAGACTGTGTATCTTTACGGCAATCAGCTGGACGAGTTCCCCATCAATCTGCCCAAGAACACCAGGGTCCTGCACCTCCAGGAGAACAATATCCAGACGATCTCCAAGGCGGCTCTGGCCCAGCTGACTCGGCTGGAGGAGCTGCACCTCGATGATAACTCCATCTCCACCGTGGGGGTGGAGGAGGGAGCCTTTAGGGAGGCGGTAAGCCTTAAACTCCTCTTCCTCACCAAGAATCACTTAAGCAGCGTGCCCATCGGCCTTCCCGAGGACTTAAAAGAGCTGCGGTTGGACGAGAATCGCATCGCTATCATCGCAGAGGAGGCCTTTCAGAACGTGACACGCCTGCAGCGCCTCTTGCTGGACGGGAACCTGCTGACGGACGAGGGCATCGCACCGGGGACCTTCCAGGACCTGGTCAACCTCCGTGAGCTGGCCCTGGCCCGCAACTCGCTCACCTTCCCCCCTCCCCTGCTGCCCAGCCAGTCGCTGGTCAAGCTCAGCCTGCAGGAGAACCAGATCGACAACATCCCCGTGGCGGCCTTCGCTGCCTTAAACAGGCTGGAAAAACTGGATGTCTCCAGCAACCAGCTGCAGAGTCTCACGCAGGGCGTGTTCGACGGCCTGTCGAGCTTGAGGCATCTCATGGTGCGAAACAACCCCTGGCGGTGCGACTGCGCCGTGAAGTGGGTGGTGGTGTGGCTCAAATCTTTGCCTTCCGCGATCAACGCCCGAGGCTTCGTGTGCCTGAGTCCGGACAAGGTGCGCGGCATGGCAATCAGAGAGCTCACGCTGGATATCATCGAGTGCCCGGTGGACGCCGACCTGCCGCCCTGGCCCACTCTCCGCTCCACGCCGCCTCCCCCTCCCACCACCATCCCCATCACCACCATGATCTCCACCCTCATCACCACGTCCATCCCGTACTACTTAGACTCACCCTCCCCTCCCTTACCTCCGATCCATCCCAACCCTCCCGGTCCTCTCCCCCCGTACGAGGACCCCCTTCAGATCTCCTTCCACGTGGTCAACTCCACGAACATCGAGGTGAGCTGGGCTTCCTATTTCACCGTCACAGCCTACAAGGTCACTTGGGTCAAAAGGGGCCAAAGCCAAATAAACGAGGGAATGCGGGAGAGGACGGTGAGCGGCGACCGGCGGCATATAAGCCTCGCGAACCTGGAGCCCCGGTCGGTGTATCGGATCTGCGTGCACGTGCTGGACACCCTTAACTCCTACCGGCCCGGAGAGGATACGATATGCTCCGAGGCCAGGACCAAGCTTGCGCCGCCCGTCAAGACTCCCGGCGGGCAAGCTCCTCAGGAGAGCATGAACTCCACGCTGCTAATGGCGGGGATCATTGGCGGGGCGGTGCTCATCGTCCTGGTGCTGCTGCTCAGCCTGTTCTGCTGGCACATGCACCGCAAGAGCCGGTCGTCTTCGACCAAGTGGAAATACAACCGGGGCCGGAGAAAAGACGACTACTGCGAGGCCGGGACCAAGAAGGATAACTCCATTCTGGAGATGACTGAGACCAGCTTCCAGATTGTGGCGCTGAACAATGAGCAGCTGCTCAAGGGAGATTTCCGCATCCAGCCCATCTACACGCCCAACGGGGGCATCGGATTTAGAGACTGTCACCTCAGCAACAACAGCATCGCCTACTGCAAGAGCAGCAACGTGCCCAGTACAGAGTTCTGCCACACGTGATGCAGCGGCGACATAGTACAGAGGCATTCACACACATATACATGCAGACACACACACACTTAACATAAACACACATATACACCGTTTGTGTAGACGACAAAAAACATAAAACTTCTAGTCAAATATAACTGTACTATATATATTTCCAAGTTCTGTCTACGATGTAATTTATACTGTGGATAATAATGTGGGATTCTCTGCTATCTTTTTTATTCTTAGGAAAAAGGAGATACAAGTGTTTCTTTTTTTATAACCAGCAGGGTTTTGAAAGTTGTTTTAAAAACGGTCAGTACTGTACATGAACATGGAGATTTGTACAATCACGGCACCCTGGGTGTAGCTTCTGACGGGAAAAAAAACAAAAAGCTGTCAGCCTCGGAAAACGTAAGGGCGCTTATAGAGGGCTGGGGTCCTTTGCTAACCACAGAAGCAAAAAAAAATATGGCCTTTTTCTTTTTTTTTTGTGGCGCTTTGATACACTGCGAACCCTCCCCGCTACAACAGAACAGTAGTAAAGACAACACAGCACTGGGGAAATCCAAACACTGCTGATTAGATCGCTGTGGAAATACAGCGCCGGTTCACTGGTGGCATGTTGTAAAAAAAAGGAATTGAAGTGCACTTTCTTGTTAATGGAAGCGAGGCAGGAAATGAGCAGAGGTGGTGATCACATGTAAGGGATTGCGAATGATGGTCGTGCAGGGGAATGTCATCAACGCCGGACGGGAGATTTCCCAAAAGTGCCTTAAACGCTAAAAGCATCTTTGTTCCGTCGGTGTTGGAACAAAGGTGGGCTTTTAGTCACGAGACACTTTTTTTGGGGAGAACTCGGCACATTTGTGTTTTTACCTTCGATTATTAAGTTTAAAAAAAGCAACAAAGGATGATTGTCTCTAATGAGGTGCGTTGGTTGTGCTGAGACTTGCAGATCCTGTTGGAAAGAAAAGAAGAAAAAAAAAATCCCCCTCGTTTGTTCTGCTTCTTTTTTTTTTTCTTCTTCTCCCCTCTTGTTTTGGCGATTGAGGCCACAAGGGGGCGGTTTCCCTCAGCGTCGTGTGTGGGACCGAGGTGAAAGAAAAGAAAGAAAGAAAGAAAATAGCTGCAAAGATCACTTTACCTCCAGCGTTTTCCCCCTGGAGTCCATTACCCAGACGACATTACTCACGCTCAAACGGCGTTGTTTGGAGTATTATTGCTCATCGAGCTACTTAATGATGTGGAATCATTTAAAACTAACAGTGTTTTCTGTGTTTGGCGGTTAAATGATATGGATTTTCACCACTGTGGTCTATCATGATGGGCTCCTCTTCGGCCCTGTGTGTGTGTGTGTGTGTATCTACACACTCTAAACACACACACACACACACATATAACGCTCATTATACACCCACTCATTTCAGCCTCGTCCCCGGCGTTCATTAGGCTTCTTGATAAATTGGGAAATTACGACAATGAGATCGTCATCGACGCGCAGTTGTGACCGAGCGGCTCATCTAACGTCTCATCACTCATCCCCTTTGTGTACGTTTACGAGACTTCATTTATGGCTCCATTCACCTGGACAATGCACCTGCTCGCCTCATAACATCGGCCCCAGCGATTGGTGACTCTCCCCCCCTATCTGCTCGCCATTTTCCCGTCTCAGATCCCCGCATGGGCTCAATTAAAGCAGTTTTCCCTGCCCTGCAGCTTCCCCGGGCTGCGGTGGTGGCAGCTCTTTGCATGTGACGTGCCAGCGAGAGGTCTTCATTATGCACTTCTTAAGAAGACTTTATTTGATTTGACAAGATTTTATTTGGAGGGGCCAAGCTTAGAGAATTCCCACCGCCGACCCCTTGCACCCCGTTCACCTCCCCTCCCTCCTTTCCTCATAATCCTCGACCAAAAAAGGGAGAAAAATATGTAGACTTTATTTTCACTTGGCTGCGTGGAGCTCACGCTGGGAGGGAGAGCGAGTGTGTTAACTCTTTGTGAGGCGCACACACACGGGATAGAAAAGGATCGACACAATCCAGGCCGAGCGTTTAAAGTCAGACGACTTTAAGGCCTTGTACTCGAGATGTTCCAGAGGGTCGAGATTATCTCTGTTTGGATTCACCTCCGCCGTCGGAATATCTCGGAGTAGCTGCACTTACTGAGATTCCGGCAATAGCTCAGATCACAATCACATGGGGCCTCTTGGTTGGAGTTTCATTGAACACCACTTCAAAAGACAAAAATCTCTATTATCTAGAAAACATTTAAAGAAAATCTTTGAACTTTTTTTTTTTTTTTTTCGGAGATATTTGCCGTCTTGCCGAGAGGATAGATGAGAAGTTCGGTTCCACAGCGAGTCTGTTTGAAGGGGCTCTGTGGATCTTGTGTTGTTGTGCTGGAAGCCGGTCGTTAGTTAATGTTCGCGGACTCCGTTTCTAAATTAACGACGTGCTGCTGTTGCTCTCCGTTAGCGGTACGGAGAGAGAGGCGCTAAGACGAAGCGCTTGAGAACGTGCAAGTCATAAACAACTTAAATAAATTGTCCACAGGCTTGTGTACGTTACATCACTTAAGGTACCGCAACGTGTCACTTATACGACTTAAACAAGGGTATTATTAGTGACCTTTATGCTAAGCTAAGCTAACTGGCCGCTGCCTGTAGCTTCATATTTTCCACACACATAGATACGAGAGCGGGATAAATCAACCGTCAAATTCATACTCCAGACAAATACGGGGCAACAAATCACCAGTGTAATCGCTAACTGCTGCTAACTGTAGCCGCTGTTAGCTAGCTAGTAGGTTCAGCTAACCGTGTAGCTAGCAGTCATATTAGCTCTGAGCACCTGAGGAGTGTTGGCGTCGTTTGAGACTCTCGAGGTGCAAATTGGCCAAGGATTAGCAGATTAGCACGCTAAACTATAACACAATTCATCAACGTCTTTGACTTAATGTCAGAACTGTTATTACTTCACATTCTGT
Organism: Lagodon rhomboides; assembly: GCA_039737535.1. Classification (NCBI taxonomy): domain Eukaryota; kingdom Metazoa; phylum Chordata; class Actinopteri; order Spariformes; family Sparidae; genus Lagodon; species Lagodon rhomboides. The sequence continues at coordinate 26,813,634 of CM077798.1, read as the reverse complement.
TGATGATTTTAGTTCATTTTTGAATTTTTTTTAAACCAAACGTCTCTTCTGGAAGATTTTGTAAAATAAGTTGCAACAAAAGTCAATGATAAATATATTTATCTAAGCAAGATAAGATTTTAAGACTCCGATACATGACTTGACAAGATGGATTTTTTTTTTCTTTTCTAAGATCTTCTGTGGTTATCAAAGCATCTCCACTTTTTATTTCAACCTTTTTTCTACTAATATCCACAGCGGACCATAAGACACTTGAACATTTACATCCGATGTTGTCTAGACTATTTGTTTGTTAAAGAGGAAAAGACCCTATTTTAGGTCACGTGCTGATCAAACAAAAAGGGGGGGGAGGGGGTCAAACTATTGCAACATATAGTATCTTCCGTCTGTGAATGTGTAACGGAGACAGATATTTGCCTTACCTTTTATGCAGGACTGAATGATAAAGCTGGAGAGTGGGAGGAAAGTGGGAGGAAGGGAAGGAGAGGAAAGACAAAGAGACGGCGACGAGAAAAGCTGAACAGAAAGCACATTTTCTCCAAACGGATTGCAGCCAGCCGCGGCGGCGGCGGCGGCAACAATAACAGTATTAACAGGAAGGACAACACTTAGCGTGGCGCGCGGTAGCTAACGAGAGGCTGTTCATCCGCAGTGCCGGGCCTTAAGAGGCGCATGGTTAATGATCCAAGCAGGCGAGGACGGTGCTTTAGTGGTTGTTTCTGCAGCGTGCATTACTCTTAATTTCCTACGCGCTTGGTAAAAGAACGCGGCTGTGACCGATGGAGTTACAGACGACGTATCGCAGACTCCGAGCGTCGGATTATTACTGTTTCAGGGTGCAGAGAAGTAATTTCCCCTTAAATCTAATTGAATGACGTTTGAAATAATTCATCACCGAGAGACTGAGCAGGAGTGGTTGAACCAGAATCATCTTTTTTCTTCCTGTAGGCAAAAACCTTCACTGCAGATATCTATTAGCCAGTCAACATTCATTCAAGGGTTTTTTGCATGAACTGTATTTAGCTTCACAGCCCCCATCATTTTTTCTTTTGTCATGCCGGCTTTTCAAGTATTTTTTTTTTCGAGCAATCACCCAGCGGTGGTTGAGGTACATCTTGAGCAACCGCACAGAAAAAGGTTCTCACGTGGTTTTTAGAGAAAGAGAGAGAGAGAGAGAGACGGCTGGAAACTCACAGTGCATGTAAAACGGCTACGTCGGAATACTTCGCCATCCCGGCTTCTCATCGAGACACTGCTGTGCTCCGTTAGCCACCCACACCAAGTTTTTTCTTAGGAACCAAAGTTAAAAATTTCTGTTCTCATGATGAAATATTGATGTTGTTCCATGTATGTGCCTTGAGGTTGAACTTACAATGTAAAGTCCTTGAAAACCTTTAAATGTTTTTGCACAAACTGTAAATACTTCAGTGAAGCTTTTTGAAAATAAAAGAGCCATTGGATTTGAGCGATCACTCCCTTTTTTATTTTAGAGAAAAAAAGTTCCATGTTCCTACATTCTCCGTCTCCGGCACGTTTAAGTTTTGTGTGCTGGCATAATTTATCTGTGGGGAGAGTTTGTACAGAAACACGGGCCTCGGCTGGATCTATTTTGGGTCAGACGCTGGTAATTCTGGGTCAAAGATCTGCGCTGTACACACCGTGCCAAGTTATCCTCTTTATTTCTATACGGGAAGCTTGAGACATCTTAGCGTAACCACCGCAGCTTAGCGTTCAGCTGGGGAAAATCCAGGATACTCTCTCATTCTACTTGTATGGCACAACTAAATCCCAGAATGGGCTCTTTTTCCCGAATCTCTTCCACCAAGAGTCCAACTTTTTCCCTCCCTCCCTCCATGACCACATCCCAGTGTCGCCCTCGTAACCTCCAGAAAACCCACATTAGCCCAATCTTAATTCACTGTGACAATTAACCACACGGACTCAGCTGAAACACAAGAGGGTGTGCCACTCTGGTATTTTCGAGGCGGGAAAGTGGTATTTTTCTCAAAATCCCCAAATGTCAAAATGTGATTTGTTATTGTAGAATCACGGGCTGTTCGGGGGGATGAAGAGAACCGAGGCTTTGGCTCTGAAATCATCTGCTTTGCTGTTTCTCCCTCCTCTTTCTGTGTTGTGTAATGAGTGACCATAAAATATTCAGAGACCCCCTTTGCATCCATCGGGCCATGAGAAAGTTTGTGCATGAGGTTATTCCCGAATTTTTAGTAACTGCTGCCTAGTTTCAGACAAAACTTAAAGGATAAGTGCAACCAAAAATGAAAATGCAGTCATTATCTACTCATGTTGATGGAAAGTGGTTGATGGTGAAGTTTGACAGTCGACAAAACATTTCTGAAACTTCACAGTAGACTTGTAGTCAAGACCGCCTAAACCGAGACCAAGACACTACCAAGACCAGAGAGTATCAAGACCAAGACCAAGTCAAGACCAAGACTTGTTCAGCTCGAGACCGAGACCAAAAAAAGACTAGTTTTTTGCCATTTTGCATGAGTTGTAGAACCCACACGCAGGTGCACCAAAAAATGCATTAAATTAAATGCTAAATACAAATAGTTTATAGTACAAATAGTACAAAATTGTACTTCAAATTGTACATTAACAAGAGGAAGAACTGGTCACCTTGATGTGTGCAATGGCATCTCAGTTATAACACACTTTATCAAGTTGTAGTTGTAGCTGTAGTTCAGTGGGACAAGAACAATATAACACAGACATCACAAAGAACAGATACATAAACATATACATTCAAACTGTAGAACAAAAGGCTACTACATCATGAATGCATTTATGTCTTGAGTAGACTTGTAGTCAAGACCGCCTAAACCGAGACCAAGACACTACCAAGACCAGAGAGTATCAAGACCAAGACCAAAGACTGTCGAGGCCGTGACAAGACCAAGACCACGGAAAAGTGGTCTTGAGACCGAGACCGGTCTCGAGAACTACAAGTCTACTTCACAGCTAAACAACTTTCTTCTAAACAGCTGTAGTAGATAAAAAGAAAACTGAAGAAAACATGAAATGTTCTCCAGACAGCTTGTCCTGTGTAATCAATCCCTCCAAAAGCCCTGTAGGCCAGGTGTGGAGGATGTGAATATTGTCTTTTCAAATCAATCAGGGCTTCCTGAGGCTTGGATCATGCTGGACGAGCTGCATGAAGCCATTTAGTTTTTATTATTTTTTCCCCATAGTTTTTCTTGCATTTTAAAACAAGTCCCCGTCTTCTTCGGTTGTCTGGGAGGATGATGTAACCCTGAAAACATCCCCCAGCTCTCTGTGGACATGAGGGTGAATAGATAATGACTGAATTTTCATGTTTTTTGGGTGAACTTACCCTTTTAAAAAAAATGTCTCATCTACTACAGACTTTATTAATGTGAAAATCAGTGGCTAGAAAACATCTGCAACGCTACGCATTAAAGGCAAATTAGCTTTTAACAGGAATTAACTGTAGCATCACCATCATTGACCTCATTTTTTGGGCACATGATGTTGCCTAATCTAGACCTGACCAACTGAATCAACTCCAGATCACAACAGGGTGAATCTGGACTCGTCAGACCACATGACCTTTCCTCCATCCCTCCAGAGTCCAATCTTTACGCTCGGTAGCAAACCGAAGCCTTTCTTTTCCCATCAGCCTCAATGATAAGTGGTTTTCTTGAGGCTGTTTAGTCCCCAATCCCTCGAGTGTGTGGAAATGTTCTTACTCTCGCTGTTAAACGCAGCCGCGGTTCTACTGGTTTACGATTAGATTTCGACAAACGTTTCACGATCATTCAAAAAATGTTTTCCGACCGCATCTCCTCCGTTTGACCCTTCTGAAACATCTTCTCCGCGACCACAGGACGTGTCTTCAGACATGAGAAGCTCCTCTGCATCAGTTCGGGTCAAATAACTTGTTGCCAGCTGAAACATATTAATCACTGCAGTTATTATCTAATGACAGACTCGCTTAGTTAAATCCAGGTGGTTCTTGTTTTTTTAAATGTGTCATATTACCAAACTAACATTACTCTTGCCAGTTAATTCAGTTTAAATACAGAACAGTGTAATTATTCTGTAACAACAAATTATGGAAATGAATTAAGTAAATGTACTGAGGTATTATACTTCTGTGGTACCTACATCTTGATTATTTTCTTTTTATGTGACTTAACTCAACAATCCACTGGGAAATAGTCACAAAATGAAACAATTCCGTTTAAATACAGAACTGTTCCTGTAATTATTCCGTAACAACAAATTATGGAAAGGAATTAAGTAAATTTACGGAGGTATTATACTTCAGTACAAATCTGTGGTACCTATATCTTGATTATTGTCTTTTTATGCAACAATCCACTGGGAAATAGTCACAAAATGAATTTTGACAAACAAATTGAAGGATTATAATCCATCAGAATAGATTAAAATACCCAAACTAGCTATACCTCAACCAAGTACAGTAAAATGCTTGTTACAGATTAATGCAGCTGTGTTATTAATTCAATAATATGATAGAAAACACTCCCATTTTTCTGCCCATGAGATCTTTTATGTCTGATTCTTTAAGTCCAGTTAAGGACTTTTACTTGGATCAGAACACTTAATAATAATACGTATCTCTATGTAAGGACGAGTCTGTGTGTTGTAACCTGTCCCGTATCATAGCAGCGTTTTTCCCGAAACAATCGGTATCCTGACATTTGTGAGTGTCACAAAATGAATTTTGACAAACAAATTGAAGGATTATAATCCATCAGAATAGATTAAAATACCCAAACTAGCTATACCTCAACCAAGTACAGTAAAATGCTTGTTACAGATTAATGCAGCTGTGTTATTAATTCAATAATATGATAGAAAACACTCCCATTTTTCTGCCTATGAGATCTTTTATGTCTGATTCTTTAAGTACAGTTAGTTAAGGTCCAGGTAAGGACTTGGATCAGAACAATAATAATACGTATCTCTATGTAAGGACGAGTCTGTGTGTTGTAACCTGTCCCGTATCATAGCAGCGTTTTTCCAGACACAATCGGTATCCTGACATTTGTGAGTGTTGTGATTCATTCAGACATAAAGTGGTTGCGTTCGTCATTCTCCATCTGGCAGGTCGTATTAAAACGTGGATTCCTCTGCCTTTTGAACTGATCGCTGAACAGGTGTTAGCTTTCCTTCCTAAAAGAACAATTTAATTGTCTGCTTAGCACGAGCTCTCGAACAGCTTCACTATGTGATCCTCGTTTACGCATTTTCTTATCAGCCTTGATGTGGAGGAAAAGTCATTAAAAGGACCCAATTTAAAGCAATCTAATTCCAGGTATTACAAACACCGAGACTTAACGTTGAAGAGGGTGATTTAAGGCTGCGCTCTGTTGTTATTTCTATTTCCAGCCGCCCTCGGTGGCCTTTAATTAAAGCTTGAATGCAGGTGAGGCCTTTTGCCTCGCGCCGTACTTCAGGTTAATGTGTGCCAGGATGGGTCACTGGATTTCTGCCCATTTGCTGCCATCAGTGAATGCCACGAACATTAAGTAAAAAGCACACTGAATCAATTTAGGATCACCTTTTGCTGGTCTTTTGAAATGACGTGGAGAAAAAAAAGGAGAAAATAATGGAGGATTGGTCCAAAACAGGCTTGAACAGGTTTGAATTTATTCCCGTGGTAAAAAAGAAAATAGCCTTGCGCGTTCGTTGCCTTTTTCTCTTTTTTTTTTTTTGAGCGCTGCTGTTTCCTGAAGGTGCTTACTCTATTTGATGCCGGTCATTAAAATTTGATGTTGTGAGCTGAGAGGGATAAAAAAAAAACAGCACAGGCTCCATAAGAATTCCTCTGACGGCATTTAAACATTGAACACACGGGGTATTTTAAGCAATCATCAATCAGGGGACCGTTTTTGAGATGCAAATTCAATTTGTCCTCCCAATTTTAGACTCCCGAGCTGAAGATTGCCGTCTGAGGGTAACTCACAGAAGTCTTGGCTGTTGTTCTGTTGCAGCAGCAGCAGAGAAAAATGTGCTTTTGTGCCACTGAAATAAGCAATGTGTTTTCTGCACTGAAATGAATACTGTGAATGCTGCCTGACAAGCCTTCAGTGTCTGCAAGGACACTTGCTTTCAAAAACCATACGCCACAGCACTTTCTCAATGATTTTATTCTTTATTTTTTACACAATATACACATTTTTCTTCTCTTTTAAAACTCATGAAAAGTGACTTACCAGTTGCACAGAGTCCTAATTGGTGACAAAATGATTTTTACACTGGAAACCGCCGAGAATCCTCTCAGGCCTGCGAGGCATTTACAGGTGTCGACACAATAAAGCAGCCCCGGCTGTATGCGGCATGATGCAACACACTAACACAGCCCTGCAACACATACCGCCATTGTGAAGCTTGCGATTGTCAGTTTTGTGTTGGCCGCCGTGTCCTGAGGGCATTGATTCAACTATTTGGTCATTTAGAGGCTGTAGTTTGTGGTCTTGTGTGTTCCATTAGATCCCTAAGTGAGCGAGTGCGCACAGTTTAATAACAATGAAAGCCGATAAAAGCCGTGGCCGTACAATTGAGTCAACACTGCTCCCTTCACAAAGGTAATATTCCTCATATTTTCAATCCTGTCCACTCCCGATATTTCCGTTTCCTTTTTATTCTCGCTTGATTTACAGACTACATCGTGTCCGTGTTCTAAGGAGACTGTGGAGGTACACGCATGAAGCGTTCAGTATTTTTGTTTTTAAGAAACTGAACGTGTGAACGAAGCTGCAGACTTTGTGTTGCCGTCACACTCCACTCCCTGCAGCGTACGACAGACTGAGAAACAGACTGTGAGGAGGTGAGATAGTAGCACGTAAAAAGCAGTGATACCACAATATAAAAACACTCAAGTGAGCGCTCAAAATATTTCCTGAGAAAAAAAAAAACGACAAAAGTGTTATCAGTTAGCTGTCCACACAAATCAAGTAAAAATACTGGCTGTGCAGGAAAATGGCTCCTGTGTATCACCCCAACATGTTCTCACTGCCAGCTCAGTGAATAAAGCAGCGTGGCAATAATACTCATGCAATGTTCAGTTAGACTTTCAATGTTAAGCTTCCTGACAAACATTTCAAATATTATAACATATAATGCTACTTAGTTAGGTTTAGGCACCCAAAACTACTTGGTTGGGTTTAGACTCTAAAACTACTTGGTTGGGTTTAGACTCTAAAAACTACTTGGTTGGGTTTAGACTCTAAAAACTACTTGGTTAGGTTTAGACTCTAAAAACTACTTGGTTGGGTTTAGACTCTAAAACTACTTGGTTAGGTTTAGACTCTAAAAACTACTTGGTTGGGTTTAGACTCTAAAAACTACTTGGTTGGGTTTAGACTCCAAAACGACTTGGTTAGGTTTAGACTCTAAAACTACTTGGTTAGGTTTAGACTCTAAAAACTACTTGGTTGGGTTTAGACTCTAAAACTACTTGGTTAGGTTTAGACTCTAAAAACTACTTGGTTAGGTTTAGACTCTAAAAACTACTTGGTTGGGTTTAGGCTCTAAAACTACTTGATTGGGTTTAGACTCTAAAACTACTTGATTAGGTTTAGACTCTAAAACGACTTGGTTGGGTTTAGACTCTAAAACTACTTGGTTGGGTTTAGACTCTAAAACGATTTGATTGGGTTTAGACTCTAAAAACTACTTGGTTGGGTTTAGACTCTAAAACGACTTGGTTAGGTTTAGACTCTAAAAAGACTTGATTGGGTTTAGACTCTAAAACTACTTGGTTGGGTTTAGACTCTAAAACTACTTGGTTGGGTTTAGACTCTAAAACTACTTGGTTAGGTTTAGACTCTAAAACTACTTGATTAGGTTTAGACTCTAAAACTACTTGGTTGGGTTTAGACTCTAAAACGACTTGGTTAGGTTTAGACTCTAAAAACTACTTAGTGGGGTTTAGACTCTAAAAACTACTTGGTTGGGTTTAGACTCTAAAACGACTTGATTGGGTTTAGGCTCTAAAACTACTTGGTTGGGTTTAGACTCTAAAACTACTTGGTTGGGTTTAGGCTCCACAACTACTTGGTTGGGTTTAGACTCTAAAACGACTTGATTAGGTTTAGACTCTAAAACTACTTGATTGGGTTTAGACTCTAAAACGACTTGGTTAGGTTTAGACTCTAAAAACTACTTGGTTAGGTTTAGACTCTAAAACGATTTGGTTAGGTTTAGACTCTAAAACGACTTGATTAGGTTTAGACTCTAAAACGATTTGGTTAGGTTTAGGCTCTAAAACGACTTGGTTAGGTTTAGACTCTAAAAACTACTTGGTTGGGTTTAGGCTCTAAAACGACTTGATTGGGTTTAGACTCTAAAACTACTTGATTGGGTTTAGACTCTAAAACTACTTGGTTAGGTTTAGACTCTAAAACGACTTGATTGGGTTTAGGCTCTAAAACGACTTGATTGGGTTTAGACTCTAAAACTACTTGGTTGGGTTTAGACTCTAAAAACTACTTGGTTGGGTTTAGACTCTAAAAACTACTTGGTTGGGTTTAGACTCTAAAACTACTTGATTGGGTTTAGACTCTAAAACTACTTGATTGGGTTTAGACTCTAAAACTACTTGATTGGGTTTAGGCTCTAAAAACTACTTGGTTGGGTTTAGACTCTAAAACTACTTGGTTGGGTTTAGACTCTAAAACTACTTGGTTGGGTTTAGGCTCTAAAACTACTTGATTAGGTTTAGACTCTAAAACGACTTGGTTAGGTTTAGGCTCTAAAACAACTTGGTTGGGTTTAGACTCTAAAAGCTACTTAGTTGGGTTAAGACTCTAAAAACTACTTGGTTGGGTTTAGACTCTAAAACTGACTTGATTGGGTTTAGACTCTAAAACTACTTGGTTGGGTTTAGGCTCTAAAAACTACTTGGTTGGGTTTAGGCTCCACAACTACTTGGTTGGGTTTAGACTCTAAAAACTACTTGGTTGGGTTTAGACTCTAAAAACTACTTGGTTGGGTTTAGACTCTAAAAACTACTTGGTTGGGTTTAGACTCTAAAACTACTTGGTTGGGTTTAGGCTCCACAACTACTTGGTTGGGTTTAGACTCTAAAACTACTTGGTTGGGTTTAGACTCTAAAACTACTTGGTTAGGTTTAGACTCTAAAACTACTTGGTTAGGTCAGTTAAACAATGAGCTGAATAAGTTTCAGCAATTCAGGAGATAATTCTCTTCACATCCGTCAGTACGTAAGTGACCCTTTAAAATTGGATTTCTCAGTTTATACATTCATATTTTAATGAAATCTGTTACTGAGTGTTTAATTGAATGATTGTTTGTCGTATATTATTATTAGTTTAAACGTAATAAACAAACAATCTCGTCTCCAATAAATACAGCAGTTCCTTGACAGCTACTTCTCCAAATGTGCATCCATATGTCCAGCTTTAAATATACATTTTGAATTCCTTCATCCTATCTGCTGCATGATCTGCTCGGTGCTGCGAGGCCGTGTCAGAGGTATCTACTGAGATCATTACAGACTTCAGTAAAAAAAAGGAAAATGTTATATAATGCAGTGTTTTGTTTTTTCCAGATGATATCGCCCCCTCATCTGTTTTCCAAAAGTGGCCTAAATAGGTCTTAATTACCACATCCATGACTGAGTGGCACCGTGGCTGAGCAGACTTAGTTCATTAGTCCCATGAACATCAAGTCGTCGTTGCACTTTCATTTGTTTTCAAGCTAACAACATATGCTCCGTCTTCACCGTCTATGACACATTTCTGCTCTGCTATAAAACCCATCTTTTGTTCCTTCTACATGAAGCTACACAGTGAAACTTGTGCGTATTTGAATGCTAATTGGTGATTTCTCCGCGCGGCGTATTTTGCGCTGTTAGCCGCCTTTAGAGAGACTGTTATCGTGGGAAAGGTGATTTCAGTATAGAGAAATAATTGGTACGGATCTAGACAACACTTCCTCACCGTCTGGTCTTCCATGATTGAAAGCACTTGTGCTCCACCAACAGCTACTTGAATTTTCAAAAACATTTAATATTAATGTTGTAAAAGGGCAAACCGGATTAGATTTTTCCTTGAAAAGATGTTTATGTATGCGCAGCACATAACAGCACAACAGGGAAAATGCTTACCATTGCTTTCCATTTCCGCTAAATTCATGTTTCTGGCTGCAAGTTCTCCGTCTTGATGAGAAAGTTATTCGTGGCTAAACTACATATGAACCGAGCAATTTCAATAATTAAAAACACCACCTGTCGGGGAAACTTTAGAGCAAATTCCCCAGTAGCTGGCCAGATTAAAGTTTAACTTTCTCCCCTGGACCACATGGAGCAAGGCAGCGCCTCCATATGTCGGGCCAGTAGGTCGGAGGAGTCACTATTCCAGGTGGAGCAGAGCAGCTGTGACCTAGAGCGAGACTCGCCGTCTGGTGAGGCCCGTAATGAATGAAGACGGTGATGAATAGCGAAGGCAAAAGGCTCAAGGCTTTCTGGAGGTGACCAGGAGGAAACTCAGAAAACGGTCGCCCTTTTCTTTATTTCCATGTTAGACACGAGCTCAGACTGTGCGAGGCCTCGGCACCGGGGAGATTTATCGACACGGCCAAAGCTTCGAGATTTAAAATGTGGAAAGGTGGATTACAGGGGCTAATCGCGTTCATGCTCCTGTTTTCAGAGGGGGAACATTTCCAGGCTAAAAGTTAAATAATGAGCTTGTTTTTTGTGCTTTTATTTTCTAATAAGGACGTAAAAATGTTGGATAGATAAGAGGATGAATACAAGATGGCAACAAATGACTGACAGGAGAATAAGTCTGCATTCGAGAGCGAGACTCGGGTCCATCATGTCACGAAGAAGACGTGAACCATTTGGGATGTCACTGGAAATTAATTCATCACACGACAAGGTCTCTGCGGATGTATTTACGACTCTGACAATGACTTGCTCATTGAGGGTCAAGTATTCCAAACATGAGTTATGAGGAACCTTGATAATAGACGATGAAGTCTGCATTGTAAAAACGCCACCTTAAATTCTTTGGCATAAATAAGTACCGCCGGTGGGTCCGACCCACAGGCCCGGTGCTTTATGGTTGAGGGAGTGCAGGAAAACAAGCTCTTGGAGTTGACATGATCTTTACTTTCTATCAGACTCCTCTGCCCTATAAAACTGTGTTAATTATGCTAAATTTCAGAATTTATAATCAAGACTAAATTGACAGATTGACACAACCTCAAAGCCTATTTTTTTAATAATTCCAAGAAAGCTACATGCTGGAGGCTTCACTCATGAATTAATTAGTCCAAAACAAAAAAAATGTTTCACACAGTTCAATTATTCTAATTACATGTAAATTTCCCATCCAATTATATTACAACAGTTCAGCTCACAAGTTCACATTTAACGCATCATCATTTTTGTGTGTGAATTAAAGCAGACACATTATTTTTTTCCTGCTCTTCAGTGTTTTATAAAGGTTCTTCTGCATGTGAGTAACAGATCTTGACAGGTAAAAAGGTCAAAGTCCTGAAGAAGCTCCTCTCTTCCGTGACATTGTGACATCACTCTATGTCACCGTGTCACACATTTGCATAGGGTAGCCGAGTGGCTATTTTGGCTCGCAAGAATTAATTTAGATCACAGCTGCTGTATTGTTTTTAGCCGTGCTGGGTCAGGAGTGTGTGAGTTGACCAATCAGAGCAGACTGGGTATTCAAGGGGGGGGGGGGATTTAAAGAGACAGGAGCTAAAACGGAGCATCTCAAACCAACGTGATAGACATTAAATATGACCCTTTACATTGAACTTGTGCGTCTGTGTTGATTTACCGTTCTCAGTTCAAATGTTATGACATCGACCTCTGTTCTCTTTCTGTGTAATTAATTTGAGTCATATCTGTCAGCTCACATGGTCCCATTCACAGAGTCGGAGTCACTTTTTCCGACACCCGTGCGTTCGTGAGCATTTAGTCATCATGTGGAAACAAAACTGGACACCACGAGAAGGATTTTGTCCCAAACTCATTCTGCAAGCCACTATAACAGTGCTTCACCTGACTTGTTACCACTTGTCAATGCTTATGAGTAACTCTTCTGTCTAATTCAGGTCAGTTTCACAGTCTGTCAGAGTCGTTTCATTGTTTCAAGCCCCGTTTACACGAAGGGAAACCGCAGATATTTCCAGGCGGTTTGGCCTCTCATTTACACGAAAACCCCGTTTTTATCACAGAAAACGATTATTTCTAAAAACTCCGGGCAAAGTGGAGAATTTGGAAAACTGCGGTTATGTGTTGTCGTGTCAGCTGGGAGAAACGGGGTTTTAGCTTCTCACGCTCATTAGGCTATGCGCCAGAAAATGCTTAACGTCATGTGAGCGTTGTTTTGAAAGGAACAGGAAGTCGCTCGTGTTATTCGTTGTTGTTGATTCTGAGGATTCTGATTGGCTTGCATGGCTTTATCCTTCTCCCTACACTGCCGCCCAGAGGTTTGGCAGAGTTATAATGGCGCTCGACGGCGTATTTATGCAGGTTGATGTAAATGACAACTTTTTTGAAAACGATGTTGTGTGCACGATGTTATTTTTGAAAACGGAGGGGGGAATATTCGTTTCTCTAAATACCCTGCTATGTATAAACGTGGACTCAGACTGAATATCTTCCTTTTGTTCTGGGCGATTGCAGTGGATTCAGATCACCTGTGTGCAGGTGGTGAAGACTGACTCCTGATTGAGGAGTGGAGGCAGCTTGGGGCGTTTTCCCTCTCAGCCAATCACGGTGTGACGACGCCCTTTTTGTGAAGGCTTAAGAAAGGTGGGGAACAGACACCCAGGTGGTGAATCTGTCCCTGACTCACTGAGAACCTTGTTCCCATTAGATTAGACACCAGAAACTGGTCTGTTTAGGTCCTGCTGTGTTTTCTTGGCTGTTCTACTGAGGAAACTGTGTTCAGTCTTGTCCTCTTGAAACCCAAAGTCCCTTTACACACCTTCAGTTTGACATTTTATTTCACTGGGACTTGTAGGTGCATATTTCAGTTTGATTAGATGCATTTGTTTATTGGTTTATTGTGTTTTATATTTTTTATGTGGGTTGTTCTGTCCTGTAAGAATTTCACTGCCAGTAGCACCACAACGTGAGTTTTTCCTCGTTGGGAACTCATTTTTCTTGATAGCAGCTCAGTAAACGAGTGCTCAGACTTCTCAGCTTGTCCAGTTCGTTCAGGTGACGTTGGAAGATACATTTTTAGGTCTGCTGTTGACTCAAGTTTCAACATTCATCCATTGTTTCAGCATCCCTCATCTGTCTGGTGTTGATATCGGAAATCCTGCAATTGTAACACGAGAGCAGAGCTCGGACCGTCCTGAGTCACAAAGTCTCCCCGAGTCATGAAGCGCATTCTTTGCTCCGAAGTCATAAAAGACCCTCGTTAGCGAGAGTAAAGTCTGTGGTGGTGCCGGCTGCAGAACAAGGCTCTCATGAGCAAAACATATTCTCTCATTTATGATGAAAAGACTTTTCTAAGTGTCTGTTTGTTGCCTCGCAAACATCTGCATCTGATGTAACTCTGGAAACGTCTTTTGATGTGCGTTCATTTATAGTCAGACTGCAATTAAAATTCATATTTTTTTTATTTTTTTTGTGCAGAGAAAATAAGCATATACAGTTTATTCCTGACTGGTTTGACTTAGGCTGTTATTTGTTCCAAATTGTACAAAAAGAAAAAGAACAAATTCAAAGCAGCTACAAGGAACTTTTATTTTTTGTTTGTTTGGTCTGGTTCTGGCGCCCCCTGTGGACAAAAGCTGTATGACCACGACCTCCTGTTATAAACATCTAGATCTGAACGCTGAAAACGTGACGATGGCGACACAAAACAAACTTTGTTTCGAATCGTTCATAGACCGAGCCGACAATGATTGACCCGTTGGCAAGAATCAGAAATAATATACAGGAACATACGTTTTAAATTTAAATTGATAATGTTTCATGACCAATTTAAAAACTCCCAGCCACAAACTGATGTGTTTTTTGAACATAAGAGCTTGTAAATCTGTTCTTGTAGTGACCTAAAATAAAATTTGCACCTTAAATGTTAAATATATATTAAAAAAAAAGGTTGGAAACTGTCTGAGATGATGCATTTTGCTCATCCAATTCCCACGTTCACTCTCACGTTGGTGAATCCTGCACCGTGTGCCGTCTTATTTCTTCCTATAGGCTTCACTAATTAGAAAAAACACAAATTCAAAGCAGCTACAACTTTTATTTTTTTGATTTGTCTGGTTCTGGCGCCCCCTGTGGACGAAAGCTGTATGACCATCACGACTTCCTGTTATAAACATCTTGATCTGAACGCTGCAAACATTTTTAAAAGACAGATAAAAAAAACGTGACGATGGCGACATGAAGCAAACTGTGTTTCGGTGTCGTTCATAGACCGAGCCTCAGAAATAATATACAGGAACAAACGTTTTAAATTTCAATTGATATTGTTTCATGACCAATTTTAAAAACTCCCCAGCCACAAACTGATGTGTTTTTTGAACATTAGAGCTTGTAAACCTGTTCTAGTAGTGACCTAAAATAAAATTACGCACCTTAAATGTTAAATATATATTCAAAAAAAGGTTGGAAACTGTCTGAGAAGACGCATTTTGCTCATCCAATTCCCACGTTCACTCTCACGTTGGTGAATCCTGCACCATGTGCCGTCTTATTTTCTTCCTATAGGCTTCACTAATTGCGCTGCAGAAGTCGTGTAATTCCTGTATGGTAATTAAAAAATTGGCTTTGTTCATTCACAGTCATGTACTTGTTTTTCTTGCTCACGGAGTTTGCACTAGTTTTTCTAATGAGCCCCAAACTCTGTACATGATTTTAATGGAATCCGTGCATGCAGACATGTAAGAGTGTGTGTGTGTGTGTGTGTGTGTGTGTGTGTGTGTGTGTGGTAGCTGCACATAAGTGTTTTTTCTTTTTATCACAGATGATCTGATTCCTTTAGTTATCTGCGAGACACAAACAGGAAATGCACTGCTGTACCCTCCAACTGCCTATTAACAACATAAAACTCGACACTTTTTTTTTTGACTCATTGAAAATTCGAGCGCTTGTCTCATCATCTTGAACTCCCCGTTTCCAGTTTCATGTCTTCCCCCGCCGAAAACCTGCTCTACTTCCTCTTAGGAAAATTCTCGCGGTCCCAAACAAACATTCGGTCTAAATTTGGAGCTCGTTAGAGTCTCGCACATCCGCTGAGAGCATGGAAAAAGTGAGAGATTATGAATTGATTTCTCCATATCTGGACCATAAAAGCCGAGTGCATTAGCATTAGAGAGGATGAACGTCGCATCTGAAAATCAGCGGAGGGGTAAGAGTGGTGTTGAATTAAACAGACATGTTTAACAAGCTGTTAACAACTCCCCCTGTCCCGCTCGCTCGCTCGCTTTTTTTTCCCCTCTTCCTTTCTGCTGTGAGTAGAAGAGATGAAGACCAGCCGCCGCCGCCCGAACGGCAGCGAGATCCCACGAGAACACGGCGAGGAACAAAAAAAAAAGGGCCGCTGTGGAGAGGTGGTGACAGTTCACACAGCCGGGCTGGAGAGGAGTCGGCCCGAGACAAAAAGCAGAAGCCCTTTCTTGTCTCACAGCTGGGGAAAGTGTGGCCCAGAGCTGTTTAAATGTTATGGCGGCGAGGAATGGTTCTTATGAGCCCCGGGTCCGGAGTGCACATTACATGTTAATGACTTGGAACACAGACAGCGGAGCAGCGGCTCAAACTGCCAATTAAGCATATGCTGCGGACGCCACTGGTGTTCAGACGCAACCATCTGATAGCGCTCAAGCTTGGCCTGCAGATCTGAGCCTCTCCATGGGACGTGGAGGCTCTCCAATGGTGACTCACTTAGCCACAGCCATCCCTGAAAAACCACCGAGGAACACAAGCAGCTGCCGATCGGTTATCGCTCATTCAGCTCCGTCCTCGCTCGACGCTTTATTCTCGTGCCGGGGCTCGCCGCTGTCTCTTCGCGTCTCGGCGTAGCGCTCGGCGGCGATGTTTGCCTGCGAACAAGTAAACAGACTGTACTCCGGCGATTTAGCGCCTCAATCATCCTGTTAAAGTGCCGCGCAGCTGAGGAATGGCCTGTTATTAAAGTGACATTTAGTTGGTAAAGTGTTATTACCGAAGTGGAAGGAATTCCATAGTTATTGAAACGCCATCGTTTTTACTGTAATGTTTATACAGTGCCTGCGAGTCTTTCCTGTTTTATTGTTTTGCGCGGGGAGGGGAGGAGGAGGGGGGACATTTGTATAATGAGTGAAAAATGTTGGCTGGTTCTTGGCAATAACAAAACTGTACATTAAGATTTACACTGTTTATCCAGCGGAACAGATGAATGTCAATAAAAACAACTTTGAATAATCTGATAAATAGCTGCTCTTTGGAACAACTTTTCACTGTAACTTTATTGTTCTTAAGTAAACACTGATTGCACCTCGTAATGGCTTTTAAAAAAATGATTCGCATATAAATAGGTTCCCTCCTGTCACGATGCTATTCAGTCTGCCACAGGGATGGACTTATTCCCAGCTTAACGAAGGACGTGCATCTGCAGGATGAGGCACCGTTTCCCCTGGTCACTATCTTCAGGTGATGGTGAAACAACTGGAATAACTGTGATGGAGGAGGCAAAGAACGTGAAGATGGAGAGTGATAGAAACTGGACGGACGAACGTTCACTCAATGGAGACTGCTGCAGTGTCGTCCAAGGACGTTACTTTAAAACCTGGACACAGTGTCGGAGACAGAGCCCCATTTCCTTCCTATGAAAGCTGCTCAGCGGTGCATGTAGCCAAAAAAGTTAAACTTCCACGATGTGGAGCTCACAGAGCTGTGCAGGCTAACTTGTGGTTTAGCACCTGGCTAACATGAATGGGAATAAAAGTATGTAATCTTGCATCTCCTCTAGACTTTCTTAATTTTTCAGTCTGCCACAGGGCTGGGTTTATTCCCAGTTTAATGAAGGAGGTGCATCTACAGGATGAGGCACCGTTTCCCCTGGTCGCTCTCCTCAGGTGATGGTGAAACACCTGGAATAACTGTGATGGAGGAGGCAAAGAACATGAAGAGGGAGAGTGATAGAAACTGGACGGACGAGCATTCACTCAATGGAGACTGCTGCAGTGTTGTCCAAGGACGTTACTTTAAAACGAGACGGAGCCCCGTTCCTTCCTATGAAAGCTGCTCAGCAGTAACCTGACTCTCACCAGATGCATTTCGTTCCGCCTAGCTCCACTCACATCCATCTGGGATCGCTCCCGTTGGGAGGGATTTCAGCACCAGATTTTATGGTCGAGCCAATCAGGACCGCCGGGCGGGAGTTTCATAGATGTGACGTAGCGGAGAAGCGACTGTTTTGATTCAGACAACAATGGCGGCTCGCATCGAGGAAGCAAGCGTCAACACTGATGCTGCTGTTTCATCCGTGTCGTCCAATCTACCCAATATTTTTTCGTTAAAAGAACGTCGCTCTCATCGACGTCACAGGTTGGTTTCGATGTGAGTGGTTGAAGTAGCACGTCAGTAAAGATGACAGACAAGTGGTTTATCCAATCATATGCAAGGATTTTTGATAAGGCCCAGCCTTCTGAAACACATCTCCAATGGAGCGATCCCAGATGGATGAGTGGAGCGAGGCGGAACGAAATTCATCTGGCGAGAGTCAGGTTAGCTCAGCGGTGCATGAAGCCAAAAAAGCTGTGCAGGCTAACTTGTGGTTTAGCGCTTGGCTAACACGAATGGGAATAAAAGTCTTGCATCTCCTCTAGACTTTCTTAATTTTATTGGCGTGAAAACGAGTCATTCTTCAGGGGGTGTGATGCCCCTTCGTTCACAATGTAAGCTTACGGGGGGGGAAAAGTCTTTTTAGAAGTAGGCTTCAAAGCCTGGCGCTCTTCCTGGGGCTCGGTGTGGTGTCAGAGTCTGTTCCCCCGCTGATACGTTTCCCCCTTAATACTTGGACCTGAGACAGTTCAGAACCAGCGTTCTTCACACTGGATCAGTAAGTAACACAACCTGACAAGACAAGCGAGACAACAACAACAGAGCTGCTCTGCCACAATAATTCTTACGAACTAGCTGCTGACATAACACATGCAAATGTGAGAAAGCAGAATAGGTCTGGTGTCTGATTTTAGGTCAGATTGGGATTCTTGGGGTTGTATTTTGCTTTGGACAGTAGCCTCGTTGCTAACGTGTGAAGGTGATGAGACATATCCGTGCTCTTGGATTTATGAGGCCCTCCGTCTCTTACGTAACAGCGAGTGAAGAGTCGTTGGGTGTCTCTGTGTGGTCGTTTGACCTTCAAACCCTGAAATGTTAAGAGTCACTTCACACAGTCGCTCCGGTCCAGTGGCCCTTGGCCTTTTTAACTGCTCGGCCTGTTTGGTAATCCATCCACGGTGCTAATTAGCAACTAACAAGCTCGGCTCCAGGGGTCCAGTCAGCTTCCCGACCTGTCCAGCCCTGCTTCTGCACCCAGTTTTCACTCACAGTGGATGATGTTAACCTTTTTTTTTGAGTCTGAGAATAAATCTCCACAAATTGATCTACATTTGAGACAAAATGTGATAAAACACAAAGCACAAAACGATTGATTGCATAATTCATCCACTTCTGGTCAATATGTAGTCGAGGCACCTTCTGGCAGCAGCTGCAGACTCGGTTCTGGTTGGACGGGTCCGTCTCAGTTTACACGTCTGGATGCTGCAGCGCTTTCTGCCAAACTGCGTCAACGTACACGAACAGAGCGTCTGATATCCAGCCACAGATTCTGGATCTGATTGAGGTCTGACTTGGCTACTTCAGGACAATTACTTAGTTGTTTTGAAACTGTTTCTGTGTGGACTTTTTTTCCTTCACAGACGTTCTTTTGAACACTCGCAGCAATGATTCCTCTGAATGTTTTGTTTCAGTCAACTGATCTTTTCTTACAAAAGTTGTCCATCGCCTCCCGCTGAGATGTTTCCCCGCAGCAGGACGCCGCCACTTTTACTTTGTGGTGGAGACGGTGCTTTTTGCTGGCCAGATTTCCTTAAGAAAACAAGAGTTCCTGGTGAAGAAGAGCTCGTAGGCACAGGAAATAATGGATTATAATGAAGTTATCTTGGTCACAAAATATTGTCTTTGGCCTCTAACTTGAGATAAACTAACTATTAATTCAAATTAAATTGAATTATCTTTTTGAACGATGCATTAGAGAACACAGGACACAGAAAGCACCACAGCGAGACGAGAGTGTGTGAGCAGCATGTAGATGTTTATCAAAAATAATTTATTGAATATCTTACCAAAACAAAGACACGTTTTAGTTTCAGCCCGTCGTGATTTCAGAGTTCACCGCCGGTCATGTTCAAATTAATGTTTCTATGAACAAACCAAAACATCCGCCCACCATTTATTTGTGCTCCAGCAATCAGACGGTGCTCGTTAATAAACACATAATTGCTTGTTTTGCGTGTTATCATCAGTTTATGAGCTTGTATCTGTTGCGTGTGGGCGACTGTGGCTCAGGAGGTCGAGCGGTCATCCGGTAATCAGAAGGTCGTGATTCGCTCGTCGACATGTTGACCGTCCAGCCAGTGTGTGAATGTGTGACTTGTGTTGTAAAGTGCTCTGAGCAGGCTGTATAAATGCAGTTCATCTACCATTTCCACCACTACAATCTTCCTGTAAATGCCGTCTGCGCTGCGTTCACGCCTCCTTTTAAAGAAAGGGCAGAGTTTTCTCGCCTGGAAAACTGACCGCTGCGAGTGGTGTGACCTCGGTAAATCCGGCAGCATGCATAATTAACCTCCGCTGACACGCGTCCTCTCATTATTTCCGCTTCCCTTATATTTGCAATAAGAGAAGAGGTGCGCCCTGCAGACACTCAGACTGAGACTGCAGCCAGCCTGATAAATACTGCACATGTTCTGAGGCAGAACGCATCACATGTGTGTGAAAACAGACGTAAAAGCTCCAATAAATCTGACCCCCGTGTGCTCATATCAGACGTCTCTGCGCTCCATGAAATAGTCATGCAAGTTTCATCCAGCTTGTCTCTTTGCCTCTTGTCACATTTCACCATGAAGCTCCGCCGCAGACCGTCCTCACTGATGCCCTTCTCAAACAGACACATCATTTGTGAGGCGGACCGCCACCTCCAGGTAGATTTACAGCCGTGTTCCATTATACGTTTCCTGATTGACCTTTCTGTCCTCAGAGAGATAATCACCGTCTTGCATTTTTAACTCGCACATCCTGGTGACCACGTTGTGGATTCGTCTGGGATCCTTCCCGTCATTGTGATGTCAAGATTCGAGATTAAATTTGTTCTGGGCCGTTCGCCCGAGCTGCAGCCACAACACAGAACAGACAATACAACACGATAACCCACAGAAAATATCAAAAATACTAACCTGTACCCTACAACCAAATGCAAGGCGTCATCTGAGCTCTGGTCCTTTCTGACCTCATTAACCAGCTTAATAGACGCACAAACGAGTTTTTAAATCTGTTCGGTCTAAACCTTCTGCCTGACGGTAACAGCTCATCCTCGCCGTGCACGATACGTGATGGATCGCTGATTATCTTCTTTGCTTGTTGCAAACTGGCCTGTTCATAAACACTCTGAACAGAGAAGTGCTCTTTAATACCGATGATTTTTTCCAGCCGCGTGAATTAGACGAAACAGTTTGTTTTTTAGCTCCAAACCCAGCTGTGATACTGTACCTGATCGAGACTTTCTAAGATTGTAAAAAAATCATTATAAATCTTTGATCGATACCATGAATCCTCAGTCTGCAACAGAGGCTGTCAACGTGTGTGCTCCAGGTGAGTGCGTCGTCAATAAAGACACCCAGATATTTGGTTGTGGACAATCACCCACTCCTGGAGGTTCGAACACCATTTCCTCCGTCTCATTCACATTCAAGATGAGGTAGTTATCTTCACACCACGCAACAAACCTCTGAATTTCCAAAAAGTACCATATTTCACCAATTAATAACCCGGGCGTTTAATACGCAAAATCAACTTTGACCCCAGGCGTTTAAAAGAAGCAGGCGGCTCTTCGCTGCAGGCCTTTATTTATTTCTACACAGACCTGCACCAGGCCATTATTGTGATGACAGCTGTATTTCACAACTCCAAGCTTAAACGTAGCGTCATACTTTTTATTTTTCTTCCTTCTTACGTTATCATTTATGTCCATTTGCTGTCCGTTCTCCTCCGTGTTGACCTGTCCTCCGCTGTGTGAAGGTGGGCCGTTAAACTCGAGTCGTTCTCTCTGACACTTCCTGTTTTTTGTCAAAATAAGAGTCAGTCGGTCATCTAAGATTACGGTGCACCCTTTTCTAACGTTAGCTACTTCTCTTATTTTGACAGAAAACGGAAGTGCCAACTGTTTACTTCTGCAGAAATAATGCAAATAATCGGCCCGGCGGTTATTCGGGTGGGCGTTTAATACGCAAAAAGGGTGCTGACCCCAGGCGTTTAAAAGAACCAGGCGGCTGTTTGCAGCCCGGCGATTAATTGGTGAAATACGGTAGTCAGATATGTCATGATTCTGTTTCGACAGTGATAGAATTGCAGTGTCGTCTGAAAACTTAATGATTAGCGATTGTTTTGTATAAAAACGTCTACATGCATCTGTGTACAGAGTGAACAGAACCGGTGAGCTGTGGTTCAGAACCTGTGTTCAGAGTTAAGTGCTTTTAATGAAGAAAGCCCAGCCAGTAAAACTCACTGTCCACTTATTGGACCTTTCTAGATAGTATTGTGTATTTAACCATAAAACATTATATTGCTAAATACTTATGCAACCCATTACTTTAAATTTTCATATTGGTGCTTAAAAGTTACAATCCTTAAAGGGCCACTCCAACAGTTTTACACATGCAGGTCAGCTGATGTCCTCTGTGGCTCCGGAGGGAGCTTTGCAGAGTCTGAAAAGAAGGACTTATTATTCATATATCTCCAGAACAGTTCATCTGATCTGCTTCACACCTGGCAGGTTTGTCGCAGAGGAAAAAAAGAAGTGCAGAATTTAATAGAATTTGTACACGACATGCTCAATATTTCATCTATCTCACGGGGAAGCAGACGTAAACAAACAGAGGTGAGCAACAACGTGCCGAAGGTCAACGAACTGGAGGTGATGTGTGTTTCTTCCTGTAGCATGCTAGCTAACCTGCTTGTCAGCACCGTCAGCTGCTTCCGGACGCCTCTCTCATTGGCGGCTGTGGTCCGGCTCGGAACGTACCGTGAATATCAAACACGTCTGATCTAATCGGGCCGGCCCTGATGAGTCTGCGAGCACTTCAGGAGGCTTAAGACTGGATCTGTAAACCCCTCACATTACCAGATAATCTGTGCCCGACGGCACAACTCGATTTTACTTTTAAATTGTGAGGATTAAAACTAGGGATGAGTGAGCACACTATCTGTCTCTGTTCATCCAACAAAATCATCATCATCTGTTGTTGTTATTATCCTACTGAAAAAAAATGGACTGGTCGTAACCTGGACGTTGATGTGGGTTGATCAGAAGCTGCTATATTTAAAATGTATTCGACAACTAATTGCAGAACAGCTTCAGAACTGAGCTTCAGATCAATGGTTTTGATCGCAGGAGAACTATTTATAGAGGTGTTTTTCAGAAACATGAATGAATAAACATCTGAGGATGTTCCTTCATCATGAAGACGGACATCTGCACGTTTCACGTATCATGTTTACCTTGTTTCAGTCTCTTTTAACCCGAATAAAAACTTTAATTCATAACAATCTGAAGTTGTGTTTTTTTTTGCTAAGACAATAACCCTTCATTAAAATGAATAAAACTCCTCCATGTGTCCAGACGTCTCAGGAACGCCCTCATTTGCTGTTTCGGATGGCGGTGTCGGAGAGCGCTGTCAGGCACGTCGCTCTCACAAAGGTGTTTAATTGGGCCGAGCTCTGCGCGACTGGAATGGCCACAGCGTGTGATTCTCATCATTTTATTCTCATTAAACCACTCAGTGACCCCTGGTGCCCCTGTGTGGAAGCATCTGCATTCATTAAACCCAGTCAGTGACGTGATACATCTCATATGGCGGAGATCGTAATCAAAAGACTCTCCGCTCATCTGAGAGTAACGCGCTGAATCTCAGCGAGCGAGACGAGCGGGCGGCGATCCCTTTTCTCTCCGGCTGCCGGGGATCTTTGTCGTACAAGACACAGGACCAGGACCTCATATTGTGCTATTGTTGAGAGTTCATTTTCTCCCCTGACGTGCAAGCTGCAAAATCAACAGTGACAATTCAATTTTCCACGTTCTCTCGACTGCTCGGCCACTCCTGAACCTAAACCACACACATCTGCTGATAAGCGTCTCCACACACCGAGGAAAAGTTGGTGCCAGAAGCAGTTTGCGCAGCATCTCTTTGACCTTGGCATGATTGCCTGTGAGGCACTTTAATTTAATCAGCTTCCCCGAGCTTGAAGCTGTGCTCATTGTTAAGGAGAGCAGGACCGGCGAGCGCTATCCACACATGTACACACACACACACACGCACACACACACACACACACACACACATGAAGGCATACTCCTCCTCGTGCCGAGGCAAGGTTAGCGACGGACCGAAGCTCCAGGGACCTGGGCCTCACATCCACACAAAGGCCAGCAGACAGAGGAGTTTGCCAGGCATCTCCATCAAACGGGCCCGTCTCTAATTATGTCATCAATCAGGGACGGGATGACGGGCAGGTACTCAATTAATGGCCATTGGAATGCGGCGCGGGGTCTTCGGGCGGCGTGCCATCTCTGTCATCTCAGGCAGGCAGGCAACAGGACCTACACATCAATGCACTTGGAAAATGCACGAGGACAAACACACGCGGCCATTGTACGCGAGCCGGAGAATGTTTCGGGCTGCATTCCAGCCGAACCGCTGCCGGATTAATCTTCTCCTACCTCTGAGAGAATTTGTGAATGCATGTCGTGGAGATCATTATGCCATATTTGCTAGTTAGTGCTTTGATGCCCTCCTCCTTCTTCTTCTTCTTCTTCTTCTTCTTTTGTTGTCCTGTTTTTAACCTCCGCCAAGGACGTCATGTTTTCCACTCGAGTCCGTTTGTTTGTTGGTTGGTTTGTTGGTTCGGCAGCAGAATTAAGCCAAAACCACAAAACAGATTTCGACGAAAAGAAACAGATCCAGGATTTTCCTCACTCTCTTTAAAGAGATAGGATCTTGATGAAGATCAGGTGTATTGAGGTGGTTTGTTTCTATGAGTGAGTTCAATTCGATGCAGATCCTAGATCTGGTGTTTTAAATGATGTTATGGGTGGTTTAAAGTTTAGAGTCATACAGGGTTGTCCTGTTTGATGCTGAATTAAGCTTGATTGAATTAAAGGGGACTGTTGGCAGGGTCTTCTAGTCATTGATGTATCTGCTGGTCCATCTGTTCCTCTGACTCAGAAGGATGAAGTAATCGCGTTGTTCATTCTGACCAATGTAGAGGTCGCTCGTTTTTGAAGACACTCTGGAGTTATCGAGACGACTGGATACTGTTTTCCAAGATGGCGACTGATTCATTCCAATCCAAGTTTGCTGAAAATGTTTGTCAGGCTTCCTCTTGTTCGCCCGTTCTTTTTTTTTTTTTTCTTTCTAACAATATCTTTATTTATTTCCAAACATAATGGCACGTACATGCTGCATAACCACTGGGAATCCAAACATCTGTCCCTAATCATGTAGAACCCATGGCTTCAATTCAGGACCAAAGTATAATGCCAAAACGACACAACACAAATGATAAATATGAATCATTAACAAAAGACAGCAATTTAAATACATAATAAATAATAATACAAATAGTACTTTAATAAGTACACAAATACATAGTAATCAATCAACACCAGACAGTAAACCTTTCTCTTTTTCCCAAATGAACTGCAGAGGGTTACCTATGGGTCATCCCCAGGTGTTTCCACCAAACCACACAAGTCTTTATTCAAAAGATAGTTTTTAAAAGGGCCCCAGATGCTGTCAAAAATAGATTGTTTACCCCTGATTGTACATGTGATCTTTTCTAAGGGCAGGGTTGCTGTTAATTCAGAAAGCCATTTACCTATTCTTGGTCTATCCACCTCTTTCCAAGCTGTTGCAATGACTCTCTTGGCCAACAGCAGTCCTATATCTAATACATATATCTTATGTTACAATTAGCTGGGTGATACCCAATAGGAATATTTTTGGCCCTAGAAGTAATTTTATCTCTAATATTTCCTCAATACACTGTTTCACTTCTTCCCAGAACGCCCGTTCTTTTTAACCCATCGGCCAGATTGTGTTAGGGTTGATGCAACGTTCATAAAGATCTACTCATAATCATGCAGCGGTTTCTTTTTCCATTATTGTGTGTGTGTAGAAAATGTGGTCAGCGTATTTCTTTTTAACCTGCGATTTCAAAAAACCCTCTTTCAGCCCGGAGACACACGAGCTCACACATTCCAAATGCAGACGGCGGAAATGCGAATGCGTCGTCTATGCGAGGCGCGATATTTCACTGACTTGACAGTTGGCAGGCAATAAATATGGATGTAAACAATGTACGTTTCGACAACTCAAAAGAATTATCTCTGTGCTCTTTCTGACGCGGGGAATAAATTCAGCCCAATGCATTTTGATGAGTGTAAACAACTGTGTACAAGAAGGCCCAGGAGGCATCCTAATTGTTCAGCTGCTGCCCGGGGGAATAAGGGAACACATGGAGAGGTGGCACATAACATGGTTACATAATACGGTGGCTATATTCCATTTAAAGATGCAGAAAATACACGTCATCGCATTACCTATTCGTTTAGCTAAAAATGGAGGATTATTACCAGGATTAAACATTTTAAACAAGGCTTGCCAACTCTCACGCTTTGACCGCGAGCCTCGACCAATTAACACCCATCACATGCTCCCAGGGCGCACGTCCAAAAACAAATTTATAACTGACGACGGCACAAAAGGAGGACGCTGGCAGACGAGAGTCGGCACCTCTCCTCTGCACCTCAGTGCAGGCAGGAGAGACATTTGGTTACTGTGGTTACGGAGACAATCCCCATCAACAGGTTATTAAGATAAGTATGTCTATGCAAAACCATCGGTGAATAAAATCCACAGATAGCCTGCTAAGGTATCCGGTATGAAGGCAGGTTTGCTTGATCAGCCAAACTTATTCATCATCAGCCGTGATTATTGGCTCGACACGATTATTATCACCTCGACCTCTGGGATGGAGACTGAATCTCACTCCAAACCAAATTGAAAAGTTGGCAGCTCTAATTACAATACACTTATTAGACAATATATCAGCGTGCCCATGTGCATATTACAACAATAACACCCTTCTGGTCTCAAGAGAAACAAGGTAACCTGACAGTTGCCAGTTCATCCTCATGGCCTCGGGTGAAAAAACATATTTTCACTGGGTGGGACGTTCGTCTAACCTGACTCTCGCCAGATGAATTTGGTTCCGCCTCGCTCCACTCATCCATCTGGGATCGCTATGTGGAGATGTGTTTCAGAAGGCTGGGCCTCAAAAATCCTTGCATATGATTGGATAAACCACTTGTCTGTCATCTTTATTGATGTGCTACTTCAACCACTCACATCGAAACCAACCTGTGACGTCGATGAGAGCGACGTTCTTTTAATTAAAAAATATTGTGTAGATTGGACAACACGGATGAAACAGCAGCATCAATGTTGACGCTTGCTTCCTCGATGCGAGCCGCCATTGTTGTCTGAATCAAAACAGTCGCTTCTCCGCTACGTCACATCTATGAAACTCCCGCCCGGCGGTCCTGATTGGCTCTACCATGAAAATCTGGTGCCGAAATCCCTCCCAACGGGAGCGATCCCAGATGGATGTGAGTGGAGCTAGGCGGAACGAAATGCATCTGGCGAGAGTCAGGTTAAAGTTCGCCACCATCTTGTCGCAAAACATTTTTTATATGGGTTCTTAAACTCCTCTTTCCCACAGAAACACTGCTCCTGAAACGCCTCGTTCGCAGTCCCGCCTTTACTTCCGTGTCTTCATGACATCACGCTACGTCATCAGGTCACACATTTGCATAATTTATGCCAAAGCAGCTAGTTTGGCAAGTAAGAATTGAATTAGCAGCGCTGCTCTGTTGTTGTTGTTGTTGGAGGTGCTGGCTCAGGCATGTGTGAGCTGACCAATCAGAGGAGACTGGGTATTTGGGAGGAGGGGCTTAAAGAGACAGGATCTAAGACAGAGGGGGAATACAGAGCTGCAGCACCGGACAGTTTGAGGAGACGGGTGTTTTTTTTCTATTGTAGTAGTAACCCAAAACAAATTATAACCTAGAAATTAGCATAATATGTCTCCTTTACAGCAGAAAAACATTTAAATATCACATTACAGTGCTAGTGATTTCTTCTTCTCTTATGTTTATTAATCTTTATTTGGTATTGAAGCAAAAGTTACATTACTTTTAATATTGTCATACCATGATGTAGGTAATTAGCAGTTGTAAATATTATTGGAATACATTATTAAAGTCTCTCAACGCTCTTCACAGTGGGATGCAATGTGATATGTATGATTTCCATAAAAATTGACTGCTGTATTCAATTAAAACTTTGATGACAGACTGGTTTATCTTTATTTTTAGCACTGTTTTTTGCTGCCCCTGTTGAAATATCATGGAAAAACCTGAGAACCAAACAGGCTTTAACACTTTGGCATTCTGGTGTGTGCACCGGAGGACGTGAAGCCATTACACGCTGTAACAGTTTCTTAAACCAATCACCGAATGAGATTCATCATTTCATTCGCGTCTGGAAGATAATATTGAACCTTACATGTAATCATTGCATTTAATCAAGGATACGGACACATACGGAATGCACATAATTTGTTTACCGAGACACAGAGGCCCGTCATCATCAGTTTTTTCCATCAGAGCCATCACAGCGAGCTCGAGATGGACTTTGATCAGTGATTTGGTTACAAAATGAATCGCACTGGAATTAATGATGTTCGATTACCGCGCTAGCCCACTTGTGAGATGCTAACTGCGCTCATTAGCCCCCCTGAACTGGGCAGGCGTGAAATGGGCGCCCACAGTGTGTCGATGCTAGCCTCTGCCTCGATGTGCACCGCACAGCATTATCAGCTGCTGTTTAGACAGAGGCAGCTGATAAATAGGAGGGCAGAAATGCACTCAAACTGATTCATTTGATTAGTATTGGATGTGTGTTTTTTTCTTCTCCTGGTGGAGGCAACCTGTGCTTTACTGTGTGTGTGTGTGTGTGTTGGCTGACAGATGTTCTTTTAGTAAAACCATGAAAATACCTCCCCAACAGGAGAATTAAGGTGAAGCCGATACATATGCCCACACCAACAGATTCTTTATACCAGCTGGATCAATAGTTTTCTCTGCGGTGGACAGATCCAAGCAACAACAGGGCGAGACATTCCTCTTTTTTTTTTTTCTCGCCTCTGCGGCTTTAAATCATTGCAGCAGTGGGATATAAATGCATTTTCACAAAGAATAAGGCAACACGGACACCAAGGAGTTGCTACAAAGAGGAAAAGTGAAATCATTACACTTGACATTTCTCCTGTGAAACTTCTCGCGCGGCACAAAAACACAGTGTTAAGAGCAGCAGACTTACCACTCTGATGCCTTTTTAGTCATTTTTGAAACAGTAGGTCATTTATTTTAACGATATAATTCGTGGTAAATGGCGAAGGTAGCTCCACACCCACGGGGGCAGCATAAAAGCTTACTGTTGCTCACTAGATTGGAATTGGACTAGATTGGGACTGAACACAGCCTCTGAGACAGACAGACGCCAGGTTTTAAGATGGGTGATGCAGTACAGAGGCGATTTACAGAGCTGATTGCAGAAAAACAAACCAAGACTGTTTTTGTGAGTGTGTCATTGCCTTTTCTGTCAGGGTTGAATGACGTGTGTTTAATGATGAGTAAATGAGGCAAAGCTTGTCTCGTCTTGTTGCTAGTTAGCTGGCTAACTCCAGTAGACATCTCTACAATACATAGACATCGTCTGCAAAGAAATCGGTTGTCAAAAGCAAGCTAGTTAAGCTAACGTTAGTTGTTTTAAAATTACTTTTTAAATTAACTTTTTAGATGTTTCCAGATGAACATGTAGGATTTTGCTAGGTCACCACTGTAGGTAGTTAGCCAGAGATGCTAACGTTTGCACCAGCATCCAGTCCATATGATGTATTGCTCAGCTGCTTCAACATTTGGAGCAATCCAAAGATGGCGAAGGTTGCTCCACACCCACGGGGGCAGCATAAAAGCTTACTGTTGCTCACTAGATTGGAATTGGACTAGATTTCGTTGCAGTCAACTGGCCTCTCTCTGCATGCAGCTTGACACCAAACTGGGACTGAACACAGCCTCTGAGACGGACAGACGCCAGGTTTTAAGATGGGTGTTGCAGTACAGAGGCGATTTACAGAGCTGATTGCAGAAAAACAAACCAAGACTGTTTTTGTGAGTGTGTCATTGCGTTTTCTGTCAAGGTTGAATGAAGTGTGTTTAATGATGAGTAAATGAGGCAAAGCTCGTCTCGTCTTGTAGCTAGCTAGCTGGCTAACTTCAGTAGACATCTCTACAACACAATACATAGACATCATCTGCAAAGAAAATCGGTTGTCAAAAGCAAGCTAGTTAAGCTAACGTTAGTTGTTTTAAAATGTCTTTTTAAGTTAACTTTTTAGATGTTTCCAGCTGAACATGTAGGATTTGGTTAGGTTACCACTGTAGGTAGTTAGCCAGAGATGCTAACGCTTGCACCAGCATCCAGCCCATATGATGTATTGCTCAGCTGCTTCAACATTTGGAGCAATTCAAAGATGGC